>JARQOC010000003.1:784421948-784578515 GCA_033576535.1 Allobates femoralis
CCACCAACAGGGACACCAGGAGCAGCCCACCCGGGACAGAGACCAGGAGCAGCCCACCCGGGACCAGCCCACCAACAGGGACACCAGGAGCAGCCCAGGACCAACACACCACCCGGGACAGACACCGGGAGCAGCCCACCCGGGACAGACACCGGGAGCAGCCCACCCGGGACAGACACCGGGAGCAGCCCACCCGGGACAGACACCGGGAGCAGCCCACCCGGGACAGACACCGGGAGCAGCCCACCAACAGGAACACCAGGAGCAGCCCACCAACAGGAACACCAGGAGCAGCCCGCCAACAGGAACACCAGAAGCAGCCCACCAACAGGAACACCAGAAGCAGCCCACCAACAGGGACACCAGGAGCAGCCAACCCGGGACCAGCCCACCAACAGGGACACCAGGAGCAGCCAACCCGGGACACCGGGAACAGCCCACCCCGGACAGACACCAGGAGCAGCCCACCCGGGACACCGGGAACATCCCACCAACAGGGACACCGGAAACATCCCACCAACAGGGACAGCAGAAACAGCCCACCCGGGACAGAGACCAGGAGCAGCCCACCCGGGACCAGCCCACCAACAGGGACACCAGGAGCAGCCCACCACTCGGGACACCGGGAACAGCCCACCAACAGGGACACCAGGAGCAGCCCAGGACCAACACACCACCCCGGACACTGGGAACAGCCCACCCGGGACACCGGGAAAAGCCCACCAACATGGACACCAGGAGCAGCCCCCGACCCAGGACACCGGGAACAGCCCCCCAACAGGGACACCAGGAGCAGCCCAGGACCAACACACCACCCCGGACACTGGGAACAGCCCACCACCCGGGACAGACACCGGGAACAGCCCCCCCAACAGGTACAACAGGAGCAGCCCAGGACCAACACACCACCCGGGACAGACACCAGGAGCAGTCCACTACCTGGGACAGACACCACCTGGGATACGGGGAGCAGCGCAGTACACAGAGCAGCCCACCACCCCGGACACGAGGAGCAACACACTACACCAGGAGCAGCTGACCCGACTGTGGCTGTAGGGTACCAGTTTCCAGGCATTGTTCTGCTGGGGATGTATGGCACGGGCCTGTTGCCTGGTTCTGTGGCCCTGGAGGTCGCTGAAAAGGGGAACAGTTAATAGGAATAGTGTTGCGTGACGTCACCTACGTCTCCGGTAAGATTACCGGCGCTGTGGGACAGACCTCCGGGGTGATGGTGAAGCAGCAAGGTGGTTTCGCTCCCTGATGCAGTAGTGGATGATGGGAGTTGTGAAACAGTTCAGCGACTCCTCAGGCACAGGTGAAGGAAATATAAACTGTGTGGTGTAACTTGTAACGGGTTTACTCGCAGTTCTTTAACCACAGTCTTTTCGGGTCTGCCTGGCCTGGGTAGTCGGCGTCGCTAGGAGTTAGGGTGCCGCACTTGGGTCCCTCGGTGGAATGACTACTGTTCTTGTCTGGTTGCTTCCTGTGCTCTCTCCTGTCTTCCTTAGCGCCTCCGCGCGCAGAGCCTGAAGCCAGCTCCCTCGGATCCTCTCTGAGCCCTCACAATGCTATATGGTACCTTTTCCTGGGTGCGCCGTGTTTCAGCTGCGACTCCTTGAAGCTCAGGCCTCCGATTCGGGGTGAACACCCGCACTGCTCTCGGAGCCAGTCCTCCGTCCTGGGACTGAAACCCTCCGGGCAGTAGACGAACCGCGTCCAGATTCTGGCGCACCACAACATCTGGTGCCCCTAGGGACCCCTTCAGTCCTGACAGCACCTCCACCGCCCACTCCTCGCTCCCCAATGGAGCTCTTCCTCTCTCCAACTAACGCTCCTCCCACCCACACACTTTTCTACCCTGTCACTCCTCAAATGGGACTGGATCCTCCCTATAGTGGGTCTACCCATGGTCCCCTGCCTATGGTGTGTGTGGATGCATGTATAGAGGGTCCCTTATGCAGCATCCCAATTTCTCAGCCACTGGAATACTACACACACTTTTATGGGTGCAGTACCACTCCGTGGCGTCCCAACCAGTGCGACACTACACAGCCCACTATCCCAGATGCAGCCCATCACCCGGGACACTGGGAGCAGCCCATTACACAAAGCAGCCCACCACATGAAGCAGCATACCACCTGGGACACCGGGAGCAACCCAGTACATAGAGCAGCCCACTACATGGAGCAACCCAGTACATGGTGCAGCCCACCACCCAGTACAGGCGCTCGGAGCAATCCACCACCTTGGACACGGAGCAGCCCACTACAGCCTGGGACAGACTCCCAGAGCAGCCCACTACACAAAGCAAGCCACCACAGAGGACAGACACATGGAGCAGCCCATCACCTCGGACACCAACGCAATCCACTAGTTGGAGCATCCCACCACCCTGTACAGACACATGGAGCAGCCCACTACACGGGACACTCGAAGCAACCCAGTACATGGAGCAGCCTACCACCAGGGACAGGCATGTGGTGCAGCCCAGCACCTGGGAAAGACACATGGAGCCGCCCACCTCCCAAGACACCAGGCTCAGCCCGTTACCCAGGACACCCAGAACAATCCACTACATTGTGCAGCCCATCTCCTGGGCCCACCACCCGGGACAGACACATTGAGCAGCCCACCTCCCAAGACACCAGGCTCAGCCCACTAGCCAGGACACCCAGAACAATCCTCTACAAGGTGCAGCCCATCTCCTGGGACAGGCACGCGGAGCAGCCCACCACCCGGGACAGATATGTGGAGCAACCCACTACACAGAGCAGCCCACCACCTAGGACAGACACACGAAGCAGCCCACCAAACGGAGCAACCCATCACACGGAGCAGCTCACTACACGAGACACAAGGAGCAGCCATTACATGAGACGGACAGAGCAAGCCTACTACAGGGGACATACAGAGTAGGCCATCACACAAGACTCCTCAGAACAAAACATTTATTCACATACTTTTGGCAGAAGATGTAGGTTTTGGCCTAGCCAGGTTTGGGTGTTTTTCTGTGAAAAGGCTTCCATCTTACCCCTACCGCACAGGCCAGACATCAGAAAAACACAGGAGACTGTGGTCATGTGTTGTATACAACCAGTACTTCACAAACTACTGCAGCTCCACTAATGTTGTTGTAATCTTCTTAGCAGCCTCCCTGACCAATTTTCTTCTTGTCATTAATTTTGAGGGCTGTCAAGTTCTAGATAATGTCACTGTTGTAATCAAGAAGGGACTTAAATTTAGCACATCTTCAGTGTTACATGGTATAGCTAATGCCTTGGGAAAATAAATTGTGCCTTTCTCCAAACATTCAGCAATGAGATCCCTGTGCTGTGTTGTAAGCTGTTTACTGTCCATGTCTTTTGCTTTTAAATGCATCTATGAAAATTTCAGAAAATCCTACTAGCACAGCTAAAGGTTGTGAGGTTAATTGGAATCACTGTCCATTGTGACAGCTTTGTTCTGACTACTATGTAACAGATTAACGTGATTGTGTAAAGGGTATGTCACACGCGTCGATATCGCTGTCAATGTTGCTCATACGTCACGGATTTTCAGTCGCTCGAGCGACATAAAAGTGACGCAGGAGCGACATTGAAGCATGTGACCAAGCGATGCAACCAGCGATATGTCGCTGATCGCAGGTTTCACTGCCAGATGTAAAACCTGTCGCTCATCGCTCAGTAGACCTTGTGCATCGCTGCGTGTGACACTAAACTAAGCGACGTATTTTCTATTTTGACAACGTACAAGCGACTAAATAAAATCGCTCGCAAGATGGCGACATCACCGCATCGCTGGGTCATATTTACGCGTGTGACATCTTACCCGCGATAATTCCACATCGCTCAGGCGATTAATAATTTGTGACGCATGAGCGATATCACGGGCGACATTGACACGTGTGACAGGCCCTTTAGTCTGACTACAACCATATCTCCAACTAAAAGATGGTGTTCACAACTATGCAACCACATATTCTACTTTTCTTTTCTGCTAAGAATGATTTTTGGTTTTTCCCCCCCAGGGAATTTGAAAAATCCTACCAAGAAGAAACCTTTCACATGACAATCCTGGCATTTTTATAGGAGTGTGTACTTTTTCTATCCACTGTTCAGTGGTGTGTTGCACGGTGCAGCCCATTACAAATACACATACTTATGCCATGCTCCATCACAGGGGTACTCTCTGAAGCATTGCTATATATCCAGAGTGAGGGCTGTACTACCATCATGTATAGCATCAATAGAAAGAAAGCACCCGGACACGTCTGTATAAGAAATGGTTAAATTTAATGAGGCAATAACATGTCACCCTGGTCAAGTGGTACTTGGCTTCCACCAAATACAATTGGGAGACATACACAATCCTTTTCAAAAACAAATGTATGAAAACAAGAATTCCCCCAATAGCAGGCAGTGTGCGACAGAAGCGACATGTCATGGACTAATGTGGTCTGGAAAGGACTTTTCTTAGTAGCCGGTCCCTGCCGTCTGGCTCTCCTCAAAGCGGCCAATTAGGAAACAATTGAAGCCATTTCAACTCCAGATAAAAAGGAGGAAGCCCAGAACGAGGGAGTCACATTTCACCAGGGCCCGGCTCTGAAAAGTGCCCATTCACACTAGATCGGTGACCTCACAATGGCTGGGCCATCCATTTGCATTTCCACTCAATGTGTACATTGTTCCGGTTGAAAAAGAAAACTTATTTGTTGAGGGCGGATAACAAGAGCTGGTGCAGGGGAGGGGGGCATTAATGAGCTGGTGCGGAGGCCGGGGGTCCTAATGCTACATTCACATGTCATTCCTGCTGCACTTTTATCCCTACTCCAGATGGTACAATGTAGGCATCAGGAATAAAAATGTCATCACATGACAGGTGGTTAATCAGAGATGTAATGGGTAAACTGCCATGACAGGGGCAAATGCAGCCCAAATCCATCTGTACGGGGCAGAGAGGCGCACAAGTTTGTAATAACAGTTCAATGGTAAACTTGTGCACTCCTCTGTAGGCATGCAGCAATCATACCATGGGACCCCAACATCAACAAAACTGGCAAAGACTGTAGATACATATGCTGCTTACGATGTGGCTACACACAGCCAGGCTGAAAATTGCACCAATCTGCAGTCAACCCCATGTCAAAAAAGTTTTTGGTTAAAAGATTTTGGTCCATAGTACAGAAATGTCCTTTATAATATCCATTGGATGGTCCTAGAGACTGAATGAAGCAGAACCACACATTAGAAAAAGAAGTGTAGCTCAGAGTGTCCTTATTCACTGATCAGTGGGGACAATCACCTATTCTGTGGATATCCCTTTTAATAAGTCATAAGTAAAATCAATTACATAATGAGACATCAAGGAGCTTTGCACTGCAAGTTAAAGTAGTATTGTATTATTAAAACCACTCATTTCCCGATTATCGTGCAGTGTAAACAGGCTGCTGTCAGGTCCCTTATGCCCTGTAATACAGCAGCATTCATATGTGAATTCCCTACCTAACCAGCCCTGTCTAATGTCTTTGCTAAAATCAATGTTTATAAAAAATCATTTATAACCTGCACACACTCTATGCTAATTAGGCTTTTGACTAGGCGAGGGGGCGTTGTTTCCCCAGACGTGTCGGCCTCTTTCCATAATACCACGCTCCTTTGACCTGATTGCCAAGATTACAGCTCATGGAAATATTGCGCATGTGCACAGCTTGTTTTGTCAGCATTAGTGTCCCCTGAAGCCGGTTGTAGGCACCCCGGCCTCAGAGAGGCGTACTGCGCATTAGTAGAAGAATAACTTCAGCACTTCAGAGGTGCACCATGATCAGAAGTCGAAACTTGTACACCCGACTTCAGGGGCAACTAACCCTGCCAGAACGAGCTGCATATTTCCTGGTGATGACGTCTGGAGATCATGTTATCACACCCACAGGGGAGTGATAACATGGAAAGAAACCAGCTAGTCTGGGGAAACAACGCCCCTTCGACTAGTCAAATGCCTTATTACCATAGGGAATCTGCACTTTATAAATGCCCTTTGTGCACACTGAGTTTAGTAAAAGCATTACACAGGGCTGGTTAGGCAAAAGAATTTTGGGGTACATGTCACTGTTGCTAGGTTGGAGGGCATAAGGGACCCGACAGTTTCCCTTTAAATGGTTTACTTTTACAGAGTGATCTAGTACAGCATTGTTCTCGTCAGTCTGACTGTGTAAACAGGCATTAAATGACTGCGGATCACGAAACCTTTACCAATCAGTGGTCATGATGTGCTGCCGATCAGTCCTTGCGAACAAGCCCTTAAGGTAGTGTCACACCAGGCGATGTCGCCCGCGACATCGCCGAAAAGTGACGTAACAGTGATGTCGCGGGCGATATTGCAAGTGCGTCGCGCTGTGTGACAGTGCGACGCAACTGCAAATTATCGCTGGTCGCAGGTTGACAGGTTAATGAACATGTTCATAAACCTGTCAACCTGTGACCAGCGATTAGGCTGGATCGCGCCGTCTGACACTGTTGGCGGCGCAATCCAGCCTATATCGCAGCGTTCCTGAGCCATCGCTCGCTGGGCCGAGCCCAGCGAGCGATGGCTCCGCCCACATCACCGCCACGTCACCGGCAACGTCGTGCCGTGAGACAGCTGGCCTGCGATGTCGGAAGCGAGCGTGCACCTGCACATCGCTTCCGACATTGCAGGCCAGATCGCCTAGTGTGACACTACCTTTAGACTATAGGTCAGTCTCAATAAAAATTATAGCAAACAAGATACTGTTTCCACAATATTTCTCGACTGGTTAAAAAACCAATGGCTACCTATCAAGTTAACACACAGGTATGGCAGCACACCACCCGGTATACCCGGATACATAGTAATGGTCCTGGCAGTTGATATAAACACAATTTACTACTTCTGTGAAAGAATCAGAGCAGGATACCCGTCATCTGTACATTTAATCTACACAAAAAAAACCCACATCTGAGATCAGTAACTGTTCCAGTAAATAAAGCAATAAGCGACAGACTCTTCTGTAAGGGCGAGACCTCAGATTGCCTCTTCCATCAGTAGACCATTGTCCTCAAATTGTGACGTAATGACCGATCGCAAGGGACACAATTCTTTGTCACACTTTAGATTGCAATCCGAGAGTTAAATAACATCGGAGTAATGGAGATGATGACCCGTTTGTGTGTAGTATATCTATACACAGTTTCTTTAGACTAGGACGTCTGCTTCATTTTCGGGGGTAAAGATCTGAAAAAAGGGGAAGTTTTACTACAGCAGATTAGTGAATCATTCCAGTAAATGGCATCTAGAACCAGATTTATAACTTGGAAAAACGATTAAATAACACATATATATAAATATAATTAGATTTATGAATTTCTTTGAGTAGAGATGTTAATCCAGGTCAGTAAGGTTAAAAAAAAAGTTACTATGAACGGTAGGAAAAACTATTATACAATATATTACAGAATTGACGTTCACATCCAGGATGGGGGGCCGTGTCCAAAGTTTGAAGATGTTTATAATAGCAGCAATTATTTTCAGGATAATCCGAGCGCCTTCAGAAGCTCAACTTTTTCACAATGTCCTCTAAAGAAATACAAGAAAGAAATGTCAACAATAGTGTAGAAGGCCAATGTTACATATTAAATCTATATCACATCATGAATTACAACTAAGGCATGAAAAATACCTACAGATTATATTTAATACACAGCGACCAAGCGGTATATGTTTTGTCAATGGGTGACATATGACAATGTGCACACTTAGTGGCATATATTGAGACCATCCATCTTTAAATATACAAGCATTGAAAGGATATGACTGGTGTGAACACAGAATTACTCATATCTATCCATCTGCTTCATTGTCATTTTTGGAAGATCAAAAACAAAAAAAGAGTGGATAGAAGGAGCAGGTGATTCTAGAATGTGCCTCTGATGTGGACATAAGTCACAAACAGTTTGACTCTTGTATAAGGCTGGTTTCACACTGCCATTTTTCGCCATACAGGTGTATCCAGCCACATCAGTTTTTGGCCCCATTGACTTTCAATGAGGCCGGATGAGCTTCCAGGTGTCACTGGTTTTTGTACGGAGACAAAAATGCATCTCAGTGCATTTCTTATTCTCTGTGACAAATCCCGGAAGCATCCGGATCTGGAGCACCATGGGTAAAATCAGAATGTGCCCAATGAATCCCGGATCCAGCCATTTCAAAATCCGGGTTTATGAACTTGCGCATTCCCAGATCACAGTTCTAAATGACACATCCCTGGATCCGGTGGAATCAGGTACGCAGCTGGAAGCAACTGTATGCTCTCACCCTGGTATCACTGAATCATCACACGGGTCAGTGATAATATCGGTGCGGGTGCATCTACTTGCATCCTGAATACACACTTGCGCGGGGATCTGGGGGAATGCAGACTTTACCTGTATTCCCCCGATTAAAAAAAAAACGTCAGGGTGAAACTACCCTTAGCATGCTTTAGCAGTACATTTTGTGTTTGTACATAACATAGCAGGATCAACACCACTTCTATCCAACATCGATAAATTGGCCAATTACATTTGAAATATACAGTTAAAAAAAAAAAAGTGCAAGGAGAAACGGTTTGTGCCGTTGATTGTGATAGTGTTTGCCTGTCGCCATCATCTTATGTGATAATAAGCTTAGTGGTATATGCCATATAAATAGGCCAGAGGATAGATACCAGATTATCAAATATTCTGGACTGAACAGTCACAATTCGGTATATTCTCATGATCAGTGTTCCTTGCGTTCTGGACGTTGTGTTTCCGGTACAGGCACAGTGGATGGATTTATAGAAATCCCCTGCCCAATGTGCTCTTACATGCTGTGTAACCTGTGGAGAGTTTTTCCCAAGCCGCAGCATGACAATTTCTTTTGTTTTCTGTGCCCATTTTCCCCATAGGCTTACAAACAAAATTAGGAAAATCCGCACATAAAAAAAAAAAAAAAAAAAAAAAAAAAAAGACATGTTTTTAGTGATTTTTACATGGTGGAAACAACAAAAATGAGTGTAAGACGCACCCAATGATGTGTATTTCCAGAAAGCCTAATTTGAAGGAGGATAAATCAGAGACAAAAAGAAAAGCAGGTAAACCAGGGAGCGGAGATGATGCAGAAATTCAGCGTCAAAAGCTCAACCGATCCAGATGGTGGGAACCTAGCCTAAATGATATATGTGCTATTCTCTACTTTCGGAATAAAGAAAAAAAAAGATCAAAACAAAAAACACACATAAGGTTCAAGATAAGTGGTAATACACAATGTGTGCATGTTTAATCATATGATGCCGCATCATCCACATCTTCTGGAACATTGGATGCATTAGAAATAATTACATTTACAGAACAGAAAAGGATCGAAAACAAGTTTACTGATGATAAATATTAAATTATACATCATTTAGCCAGTGCAATGTACAAAGAACCAAAGAGTCAGAAAGGTCATGACAATTGTGCACATCTATGACGATTCTAACAATGTTTCATGAAATACAAAACGCCAACATTGCTACACACATTTAGAAACACTCCTGAGATTCTCTTCCTCCAGTATCGGCTTTTGTTTGATTCTTATTGCTTATAGGTCACATTTTATGCATCATTATGGCCTCGATCACACGATTCTTGCTGGAGTCAGAAGCACTGTATGCATTAAAGAGATCAACCCCTTGTCATGAAATCAGGTGCGTCTTTAAAGCGCCGGGAGCTTTGCCACATACCTCACTCCAGTAAGAGACCGGAGTAAGATTCATGGCGTACATTACACCACAGCCTGTCAGGAAACAAACAAGAGGGTGTCGCCACGCCCCGTCCATTCCAGCTGTGCCCATTTTGACAGAGCTGGCAAAAACTGGCATGAAAACAATAAAAGTCGCAACATATGGGATTATATTTCCAAAGGGACCAATCGTACTTTGTACAGTACAATTGGGTAAGCATATAATACATGGTGTCTTGTATATATTTTTTTTCTTAATGTGTGTAGTGGCGTTATGACAATTTTACGTATTTATTAGGATTAGGTATGATCGATTCTTCTTTTTGCTACATCCTGCTTTGTACCCTTGCACACTAGATTATTTTTTATATTTTCAGTGGTACCTGCGATACTCTTTTTCTAAGTACATAAACCTAAACCTTTATCATTCAGTCAGTGACCTACTTTGTTCTGGGCCTTCCACCCGTTTCCTTTTAATGCCCAGGGAAAGGTTCTGCTGTTCTTTCAGAGCTTCCACAGAACAGTTGGGTCTAGGTAATAGGTGCCCAGGTGTTGGTGCCGGTCTGTTACCAAAATACTTTTTCCGTAATGCCTAAACCAATGAAAAAAAAAAAGATATTATTATACTAATAGTGTTCAAAATAATGGAGAAAAGACCAATAAAATAAACAGATTGATTGAGGACCCTCTTTCTTATGGCACATTACTACACGTCCACCGGTAGACTTTATAGCAACTGCTGGTGAAAGTCCAAATCACTTCCATTTTCCTTACTGAAATGTAGCCATTCGGAGAATTCGGTCAAGGACCCAAACACTTTAGATAAAAGTTGTCTGCATATGCTGATTTTGGAGTCATCAGCATACCATCTAATATATAGAGGCCTCCCGAATATTCCCCAGCATATCTTGTAGGGAACATAAAGATCAGTCAGTTGGAATTCAATTGCCTGATCTTCAGCAGAGAAACAGGACAGACAAATCCTCCTGAATGTGCACATTTTATGTTCCAGTTACATTGTGTGCAGTGAACGATTTCATATAGGAGGTTGTTCACTACTAGGATAACCCCCTTCTCATTCTAAAGGTACCGTTACATGCGTCAATGTAGTTTAGACATCACCAACGATCTTATGGGCGCGCAGTCGTTAGGACATCTTTTTTACATCGTTGGTGAGATGTCACACGTGTAGATATAGTGGACGACGCACCAGCGATGTAGCGAGCAGCTGTCGTTCGTACAATCCAGTAAACGATACTTGTTCACTTTTGTGAATGGGTGAAGTCGTTAACCTAGTTATCGCGGTGTCACACATAACGATGCAGCAGGTTGAATGATCGAGGATCGTTTTTTTGAGAACATGTTCTCAAATCTGCCATCAACGATTTAACGATTTATCGAGTTGTATCTCGGTGTAACACACAACGACGTCCTAACAACGTCATTTGAATGACTCCAAACCCGTGACGTTTGAGCGATATTGTTCACGATCTCGTACCGTGTAACGGGGCCTTTAGTGTTTGCACCCTTTTAAAGAAAAGCACACTCTCCTCTGGTCACAACTCTGACTTCCTCTTGAAGTTTGAGTCGTCCAAAGGCAGAAAGACCATCGGGGAGAGGGTGCGCATGACATAACCTCAAGTGAGCCCTGGGGGAGCTAGGGCTGACACCGGAGGGGAGTATGCATTTTTTTTTTTTTTTAGTTTTCATGAGGCAAAACACCGATTAAGAACGGTATTTCCTAGTAGTGCACCGCCTCTTTAATGGGTACTCTAAAAACATTCATGCATACATCAGAAACATGAAGTTAAATGTTGGCTTCTTAGGTGCCTAAAAAGAAGCAACGTACTTGTGAAGCAGTGTATCTTGCACAAGGATTGAAAGTGAATAAACCCTGTAGAAGATCGAGGAGATCATCTCCTGCTGCGCTGAATATGAGCTGGAGTGGGGTCCCCGGGAAGCTTTTAAATGTCACATAATCTGGTAAACTGGACATTCCCTGCAAAACAAAGGACAAATACCATTAATCAGTTATCTTCTCATAAATTGCAATCTACATGCACCATCCCTACCAATAGCAGAGGTCGAGCGCCATTCATGCTCTATGGGACTTCCGGATACTGCAAGCTCTGCACTCCGCTATCTCCAAGAGCAAAATAGACAATGAGCAGGTTTGTCCTTTATTCCATTAAACTGGGGTTGTGTAGACTGGTAGAGGCCAAATCAATGAAACCTCAGATCAAAATGTCATCACATACCACATACCACATAGATAGGTGATAACTTGCCAACCTGGTACACACCCTTTAGGGGTGCAGGCACCCATAACTATTGCATGACTGTGCATTATAGACAGATTTTGATCTACAAACACGTCATGAGGTCTTCATTTCAGATTCTGAAGCCATCAAGCTTCAAAAAGGGAGAATAACATCTTGATCATATTGTAGAGTGCACCATTAAAATGACAGGTTACATGGTGAGTTCAGCTGCAATACCTGTCTAACAACCAAAGTGCGCTAGCTGTTGCTGCCAAATCCGCAATCAGCAAGTCATCCAACTGCAATTTTTTACAACTTGTTTGTTGCAGTACCCTTGGAGGGGTCACGATGCATCCCCTCTCATTATACTGCGATGTAGCAGCACCACCTACTGAACTAAACTTCGGTTGTTAGAAAGGTGTTAGGGGGTCAAACTCGCTGTGTCACCCCAGTCTAATGCGGCACATGGGAGTCTCTGAAGGAGCACAAGGCTCAATGTCTAATTATACAAGTTCTGCATTTGTTGGCCCACTGTGACCTGCACATCACCCTTTGTACCATAGAGCAGATCCAGGCATGCAGGATACTCACAGGCCACTGCTCCTCTGTAGGGGTGCCCAAAGTCTCAAATATCTTAGTAAGCTGATCGAGATCAGAATCCCCAGGTAGAAACGGGACCTAAATTAGAAAAAGCCACATGTATTAAAAAGAGCTTTCCCTTTTTTAGGTCCCATTATCATCAATCTGAATGCTATAACTTACCCTTAGCAAGAGCTCTGCTAGAATACAACCCACTGCCCACATGTCCACGCCAACACCATACATCCTCGCGCCAAAGAGTAATTCAGGCGACCGGTACCACCTAAAAAGAAGGGATGTAGATAACCTGTTGAAATAGTACTGAACAGTGCACATAGGAAAGCATTTATCTATCCGGGACCCAGGTCATTTTTAATTCAAAAAGGGGGTAACCTCAAGTAATCGGTAAATTACAAACTTTTTAGTTTTTTAAAAGCACCTTGCAATTTTACCTATTACAAAAAAAACAAAAACTTGTATTGTAGACAAGGGAAAGGATATTTAATGTTATTGATCATTGCTTAGGTTACCGGTCACCTTACAGTCTCAGTATGGCAGGTTACCTAGTAGGGTATGAGCAGCCACTTTTCAGCCTTCTCACTTGGCTCTGACTGGCTGTATTGCTGGATATAACCAGTCTCTGTGCTTCTCTCATGATGAACTGGCAAAAAAAAAAAAAGTCCTCTTGCTGGCAACCTGGAAGAGGCCACAGATCGGACCACGCTGATGGCGGGGACTGTGAATATTCAGGGGCGCACAGCTCCGCACACGCCCATTTCTTTCACAAAGCACAAAATGAAGATTCATGAAGGGACCCCTCCTCTGAAGCTCCACTATTGTGGTTGCCTCTGCCCATAGTCACACAAGTCTTTTTGCAAAGTTAACAGAGCAGAATCTTTAAGTTTTTGAGTAGTTTAAAGGTTTGGGAGTTTTCCTGCTCCATTATCCCCATGTACACAAAGCCTCTTCCTCATCATACCTCCTCTGTGTGATCACATCACATACCTCGTTACCACTTGATGAGTGTAAATTCTGTTCGGACTCCCAAATGATTTCGCCAGACCAAAATCAGCCAGTTTCAGGACCCCGTTCTCATCTAGCAGCAAATTGTTTGGCTTTAAATCCTGCAAAAGACAAATTGGATGTCAAAAATATAACACTGGCCATGTGTGTGCTAGCTCATCTGTATGAACATCAGTCACCATGAAGATAACATTATATTCCATCTCCACCTCACATGAGACAGCCAAGACCCCATTACAGTGGAAAGAATGGAGGGACACTGTACCGTATTGTACAATCCTTTGGAATCCACATCTGGGTTTAGCTCAAAATATTACACCAATAGTTATAAAGAGTACATGTGTGACGCCAGCCTAAAAGTAAAGTTTACTATTAATGGTCTTCACTTGTATATTAAAGGGGAACAGCACTGAGGTCTCAGCGGCATCACCACCAACCTATTGATGAATCTTAAGGTACCGTCACACGCGGCAATTTGCTGGTTGCAATTAAATCATGGACACATTGTTCTATCTTGTTGCTGTGTACAAATGGAACAATGTGTCCATGATTTCACTGCAACCAGCAAATTACCAGTGAAATTGCATGCAATATTGCCGTGTGTGACGGTACCTTTACAGGTAGGAAACATACAGAAGCACTCACCCTATGCAGGATCCACAGGTGATGTAGATACTCCAGACCTTGTAGAGTCATCAGCATGTAGGACTTAATATGTGCTGGGGTTAAGACCAAACTGGTGTCCCTTATGATTGCCTGAAGAAATAAGGACATCACCACAGCATTTATTACATTAGGTAACTACAAAACAAGATAGCATTTTCCATGGTGAACAGTACTAATGTGAATATAGTTTTAATAATTAACCTGTCACCAGGTTTTTCCCCTATAAGCTGCAGCCAGCACCAGTAAGCCATTATATACAGCATTCTAGAATACTGTATAGAAATCATCAGGTCGATCTGTATAACAAAAAAGAGCATTTATTATATTCACCTGAAGGACGGCTCGGTCCAAAGAGAAAAGCTGATCTTGAGCCTCCTCTCTTCTTCTTGCTTCCTATGAATGACGCGTCATATGTCATTCAAACATTGTCCTCCATTGCTCGCCTGCGCACTTCTCTCTGCCCTGCTAAGGGCAGAGCAAAGTATTGTAGTGCGCAGAGGATGTTCTTGACCTTTCCCCGAGCTTGCTTAAATTTTCTCTGGAATCAGCAGGCTGAGAAACGTGTGTGCGCAGAGGCACAATGGAGGATAGTGTGTGGATGATGTTGGACGCATCATCCACATGAAGCAAGAAGAGGGGAGGAGCTGGATCAAGATCAGACCGCCCTGCAGGTGAGAATACTAAAAGGCCTTTTTTTTTTTTTTACATCATTCAGGTCTGTCTGGGGACTTATATACAGTATTCTAGAACACTGTATATAATTTCTTATCAGTGGTGGCCACAGCTTATAGGGCAAAAACCTGGTGACACTTTTCCAGCCTGAGAGGTATTACCTACCATCCAGATGTTAACTCCTTGCTAGTTCTGCTACTGGGAGCCCCAGTGATCTCCAGAATGAATGACTTTTTCCCTATTCTCCTCTGGTTGCAAGACCAGAACTAGGGGAACACTATGGTGCTTCAAGTTGTGCATGCACTGTGCCTCTCTCCAAGTCTATGGCACTGAGAATGTAATCTAGCAATAGACTCTAAATAAAGCAGCAGGGCCAATCAATACAAGCCCTCAAGGCATAATCTTTTGCCTATAAAGGGCCTGTCACACGTGTCAATGTCGCCCGCGATATCGCTCATGCGTCACAAATTATTAATCGCCTAAGCGATTGTGAATTATCGCAGGTAAGATGTCACACGCGTCAATATGACCCAGCGATGCGGTGATGTCGCCATCTTGCGAGCGATTTTATTTAGTCGCTTGTACGTTGTCAAAATAGAAAATACGTCGCTGAGTTTAGTGTCACACGCAGCGATGCACAAGGTCTACTGAGCGATGAGCGACAGGTTTTACATCTGGCAGTGAAACCTGCGATTGGCGATCAGCGACATATCGCTGGTTGCATCGCTTGGTCACACGCTTCAACGTCGCTCCTGCGTCACTTTTACGACGCTTGAGCGACTGAAAATCCGTGACGCATGAGCGACATTGACAGCGATATTGACGCGTGTGACATCCCCTTAAGAGAATGAGAATGCAACTGGTGCAGATCGAGCAACGAGACAAATCTAACAGTTCTCACATAACAGATTATAACTTGCTTACACTGGAATACCCTTCAAAGGAGAGTTCAGAAAAACCTGACAGTCTAACAGAGAACGGCTTCATACTGTCATGGTCTGATGTCCAAGTCTCTAACAGTTTGTGTTCACTTCTGTGCCCACATCTGGTGCTTGCTAGGTCCCCATGATATTATTGCATGCAGTGAGCTGCTGAGAAGTCTGGAGAAGAAGAGAAAACCGGCTGCCAAGGGAGGACTGAACGCCGGAACACCGTGGGAGGACTGAACGCCGGAACACCACTGCATGAACTGCATAGCTCATCCCTAGTCGATTCTTCGAATGATCCGTGTGTGACTGATATCCTGGCTCTCTCTCTCTTGCTCTCTATATCTATAGGTGCAGTCACACATAACGATCGCTCCAACGATCCCGACAGCGATAACGACCTGCCGGGATCGCTGGAGTGTCGTTACCTGATCGCTGGGGAGCTGTCAAACAGGCAGATCTCCACAGCGATCAGGCCCTGGGAGCCACCTCCCACATCGCTCCCTGCTTAGCGCTGTCTTGGCAGAGCAGGGAGAACGCTGGTAACTATGATAAACAGCGCGGTATCCGGGCAGCGCACGCTGCTTGGATACCCGCTGTTTATCATAGTTACCTGTGTTCTCCCTGCTTACAGGCAGTGCTAAGCAGGGAGAACGCTGGTAACCATGGTAAACGCCGGATATCTAGGCAGCGCGCGCTGCCTAGATACCCGGTGTTTACCATAGTAACCAGCCCTGTGAAGTCACAGATCGCTGGTTTCTCGCTGTCACACGCAGCGATGCGTGCTGACCAGCGGGAAACCAACGATCAAAAAATGACCCAGAGCACTTTGCAGCGATCAGCGACCTCACAGCAGGGGCCTGATAGCTGCTAAGTGTCACACAGAACGACATCGCTGGAGAGATCGTTGTAACGTCATAGTTACAACAATCTCTCTAACGATATCGTTATGTGTGACTGGGGCTTTAATCTATATTTATTTATTTTATACAGATCTTCCTTTGTTGTTGGCCATAGACCATGTCATGGTTAGATCACAACTGATCTTACAAAAGGTAGCCTATCCAAAAGGAGAAGATTGCCTAGACTGATAATTAGAATAAACGTTCAGCTTTGAGAAGTATTAGATCTAATTAGATGTTTAGAGAATCACAAACGGCCAATTCCTAATATCACTTACATGAGCCTTCTTCTTACCTCTAGATCTGTTTCCATAAAGTCAAACACCAGACTTATGTTTGATTTGTGGCCGAACGCATCCAAAAGCTGCAATAAAGGAGATGTCTAGTAAACGGTTTCCCAACATAAGTTGGTTTTATACGTCATTTTACCATGGATTGCTTACAACTTCCACATAACCATAATAGATACAACAACCGATACTGTATGCAGAAGAACAAAATGGTTAGATATACGGTATCTTGTTCTGGTTTACATGGAGAATGTTCAAAGATGTATGTACATATAAATAAATAAAAGAGAGAGACAAATGAAGCAATGAGTCACAGCACATACATGAAAGGTATAATGTACAAAATAAAGTCAAGAGTAACAAATCTGTCAGGGTATAAAGCATAGAAAACACTTCCATGGCTCAGCACAAAAGTGGAAAGAAGCCTACAGAAATGTGCACAAGGAACCTGAAATTAATACAAGGCAACACTTCATTGTGGATACACAAACTCTGATTAAGAAGTGGGAGACCAATTTTAATCAGATTTTACTAACATTTTTCCTATTCCCAATAATTGCTTTACCGGTTATTAATTCTGGGTTCTTTGGGCGCATAATTATTTTTGTCGGCTCCTACTTAACCTTACGTAAAGAATCCACAAAAGGTGGAGGACATCTAGGCAATGGAAGCTGAACCTGTCACTATTTGCTCTCAGCAGCTAAACTGGGGACAGAGAAATGTTGTCAGGCTACCCATGTCTATGAATAACATGGTAGCAGCAAAGCCAAGTAACGGGCAGAACCATCTGTAAATCCAGCAGCAGCTCCGGCACCGATATCATTAAAACTCCTGGACTGAGCCAAGACCGGCAGCGAACCACAGTGCATCAATGCTGGAAATAAGAGACCCCTCAGCTACTGGATCCTCCCGTTGCAACAAACTCCTGGTGGTCTCTGCTCCGTCTGCAGTGATGAGGTCAGGGACATATTGTGACCTTTCTGGGGCAGAATTTGCACACCAGAAGGGACAGAGAGGCATCAATGGGGCGAGTATTGCTTCTTTTAGTATCCAATTCATTTTGAGTCTTTATATGGAAAAGGACAAGTTTTTATTTTTTTACTATTTAACACTGACAAACCTATTAATGGTTTATAACTAAACCTACAAATTAATTACACTATAAGTCGTGTGGGGTTACTGTGCCTCGTGTAGACATTGTGTCTCGTAATGCAGTAAGGAGGGAGGAAGGCCAAGCTGGAAAGCTACAGAAACGGATAATTTCTCACCCTTCATACCTGTGGAAATACAATAAAAGCAAACTCGCTTGGGGTCTAATGGAACCACGCTACTAATTAAAGATTAACTGTGGACCAGAGAGGTGTGTGTATAGGGGGAATTATAGGTACTGGTGGAGGACACCACACTATACTTACACCTATAATGTTCGGGTGACTTAACTCCTGTAGAAGTTTGATTTCTCTTAATGCTGTTCTGTTTATACCTTTAATAAAAATAAAAAAAATAATAATTCAAGATTATACATTAGGAAATAAGAAGGGACTATATCCTTCTAGAAAAAGGACTACCACAAACAAAATGGAAACAGAAACAGTTTTTACTTCACTATTAGTTACATGATTAAAACCAATTAAGGGCCCTTTCACACTTGCGGTTTTTTCCTGATTTGGAAGATCAGGAAAACAACTGATTCTTATGGCCGCTTTACACGTCCCAACATCGTTTCGATATTGGATACAACGGCACGGGAGCGCGCACTTTTTTGGCAGAAATCCAAGATCACATAGGAGCTGTCACACAGTGAGATATCAGCAGGCAACACAACTGTGATGTCTACGCCCCCTTGTACGAGCGACCCAGGAACGACCATTTAACATGGGAGTGAATAGGGGAAAGTTGCTCTCCAAATCGTTGTTGGGCTGTCACACAGCATGATCCTGCCAGATTGTCCATCCAATATCGGGCAGTTGGAGAGCCTGCACAAATTCCCCAACGATATCGTTTTGGCATCGTTCTTGCATCGAATTGCACATTTACACCGGACAACGCACAAACTATATCGGGGCCAACGCACGAACCACGTGACTTTTTATCGAAGTTGGACGACGATATCGGGACGTGTAAAGTGGCCATCACAGGATTCAATCTTTTTGCCCATTCTCTTTAATGATTTCAGGAAAAAACGAAGCAACAAGATTCTACCTGACCAAATTAAAGTGAATGTGCAAAATACCGTTCGAATCGGGTTTTTCCTGATCTTCCAAATTAGGAAAAAACCGTGTGAAAGGCCCCTAAAAGCATGGAGAATTATCAAGTATACATTTCATCATGGGTAAGAAAGGGAAGGGGAATTTATTACCACGTATAAACAATAATTACCATATTTATTGCTTTATAAGAAGCACCGGATTACAAAACGCACCCCAAATTTACAGAAGAAAAAGAGGAAAAAACATTATTTAATGTTAAATGGGTCTGTCTTATAATGCTTTAATAATAAATATAAATTATATATATATATGCAAAAGTAGGAGCAGCAAGGTATACTGGTAATCCCGGGTGCAGAGCAACCCACACAGTCCTCAATGCGTATAATTATACATACAAATGTCGCAGCACTCCCTTGGTGATGTTCAAAGAAGTTTAATCCAGCTTGCCGCATACCGGCTGCACTTGCGGCGCGGTTGCGGTAAACGCCATACAAGGTATAGGCGGACTTGCGGCAGGTGCGGCAAGTGCGGTTTTGGCACTTGCGGCAGGTGCGGCCGCGAAAAAAAAACGCTGTCAGCCGCGGTTTGTTTCGCGGCGGCACCTGCCGCAAGTGCAAAACCGCAGTTGCCGCAAGTCCGCCTATACCTTGTATGGCGTTTACCGCAACCGCGCCGCAAGTGCAGCCGGTATGCGGTAATCGCAGCAGATGCGGTTTTTTCACCCCATCTGCCGCGATTTGAAAAAACGCTGATGTGAAAGCACCCTAAGACATATGAAAACCCACAGAGTTTGCAAATAAAATAAACAAAAAAAACATATGAGGACTCCAAGACTATGTGAAATAAGATTCTCTGGTCTCATGAGATGAAGTACTAGAAAAAAGCAGCATCAAAAAACTTACCATCATTGCCAAAAGCAGAATCAAAATGCACTCTCAGGAAGAAGTCAGAGCCCATATGTGAAGCAGCGGAGCGGTTGGGTCGCTTTCAGACACTCTGCATCATTTGTATCAGTGTGAATGGTGCCTTAAGCAGGCCCAGTGTATGCATGGCAGTCTGCCTCCCACACATAGCTGGTAGAGGTGGTTTATTAGCCTGCAGCTGGGCTTGCTTTACAATTGGGCTCTGACTGCTTCCTGAGAGTGCATTTTGATTCTGCTTTTGGCAATGATGGTAAGTCTCATGAGATGAAGACAGAACTTTTTGATGATTATTCTAAGAAGGTATGTGTGGAGAAAACCAGGCACTGCTCATCCCTGCCCAATACAATCTCAACAGTGAAACATGGTGGTGGCAGCATCATGCTATGGGGGTGTTTTTCAGCTGCAGGGACAGGACGACTGATTGCAATTAAAGGAAACATGAATGAGGCCAAGTAGACAGATATCCTGTATGAAAACCTCTTCCAGAGTGCTATGGACCTCAGACTTGCTGAAGGTTCACCTTCCAACAAGATAATGACCCTAAGCACACAGCTAAAATAACAAAGGAGCGGCTTCAGAACAACTCTGTGACCATTCCTGACTGGCCCAGCCAGAGCCCTGACCTAAACTCAATTGAGCATCTCTGGAGAGGCCTGAAAATGGCTGTCCACCAACATTCACCATCCAACCTGATGGAACTGGAGAGGATCTGCAAGGAAGAATGGCCGAGGATCCCCAAATCCAGGTGTGAAAAACTTGTTGCATCATTTCCAAGAAGATTCATGGCTGTACTAGCTCAAAAGGTGCAAAGACTCAATACTGAGAAAAGGGTCTGAATACTTATGACCATGGGATATTTCAGTTTTTTCTGTTTTAATAAATTTGAAAAAAATATGAACTTTCTTGAATGTATTAAATGGCTGCAATGAAACGAGAGTGAAAAATGTAAAGGGGTCTGAGTACTTTCCCTCCCCAGAATGTCCCCCATACTGGTACATGGCCCCCAAAGTGTATCCATCACTCGCTTGGTGCTGTAGTTTTGATAAAAAAATCCTGACTTGTCTGCTGCTGAATTACAAGTTCTCTGAATACTGAGCTGTGTATAACCCCACCCACTCCAATGACGGCTGCTTTCTGCCTATGCAGTGGACACAGAAAGCAGCCAATGACTGGTGGGGTTATGGTTGGAGCCGGCAGAGTAGTCCTCATCTGCCTCTGATATATAGTAAGTGATTTTATAAAAAAAAATACACTAAGCAACTCAGTAAGTGATGCATCGCTGGAATCAGGGTCTCTTCCCCTAAAATACGCTGATCTCAGTTAGTTAGCAAAAATTTGTATACAAATTTACTTTACTTTAAAAAGAGCAAAATGATTTATCAATTCAGCAAAATGTTAAGAAATTTATTAGGTTAATCTCAGTTATGATAATTTAGGCTTCCAAAACCGATGCAGCCAATAACCTGACATGTGAAAGTGATCAGTTTTTACCCTTATTGGGTGGCATTAGTTTATCACTTCCTCACTGAAGGAGTGACAATGTGCAGTTTTTACAAGTCATACAAAGACTTACTTTACTGTTGGCTGCAGAAACCAATGAACAAGATGGATGGCTGCAAACAGTAAGAAGACAAGAACCATGTATAACCCACAACTACACCGCTCCTGTAACCAGGTCAGAGAGAGGAAGGTAAACAGGCCGCAGTTAAAGAACAGTCAGTGTGGAGCTTTACTGCCATTGAGGTCAGTGACCGGGACATTCCCAGACTGCTCCACAGCAGCCACATACAAGGGAATTAGAAAGCGCCCACAGGAGGAGGGGAGAGCATCATCTGCATGTAAAGAGGACAAGAGAAGCAGAACATCATGCAAATCAATGGAGGATTTTTAACAAAACATTTTTTAAAAATAAATATTTAAAAAAAAAAAAAAAAAAAAAAAAAAAATACAGCAAATTCAATTTTAAAACATTTTTAACAAAACTCAACGCCTCATTTTAGGATACTACAGCTGCACACCTCAATTACAACTCAGCCCTACATAGTAACACCAATGCAAAAAAAGGCAAAGTACTGTATACACTTTTTGTGCTGAAAAATGCCCCCCTCGGCTTATACCCGAGTCGGTCAGTCTTAGGCTGGCTTCACACCACACGGTGTGATCAGGTCCGGGGCTGTCCAGGGTGAACCCAACAGCCCCGGAACAGATTTTGACACAATGCATGCCTATGGTGCTGGATGGCAGCTATTTGCCATCTGGTTTTGTCCCTGTCCGATAGCATGAGGCTTCATTCGTTTTTTGCTCCAGACACAAAACCAGAGCTTGCATCATTTGTGTGTCTGGGGCAAAAGGTTTAGCAAAACCGTAATCCAGCACCCCCTAATGTGGGAGTCTATGGGGCACCGGACCAAACAAAGAATCTGTCAGGTCCCGGACGGCAGGTTCTGAAGCTCAGCGCCGGCTGCGCTGAACTTCAGCACCTGGAGATGTCAGGACCGCGGCTAGTTCCTCGCAAGCCACGCTCCTGACATTTCAGCATGGACAGCTCCTGAACTCTGCAGATCTGCTGATTCTGGCAGGAAACAGGACTGGAGGGCATATATGCCCTCCAGTTCTGTTCTATCCGGGGCTATCAGGTTCTGTCCGGTGTTTCCTGCAAAACACCGGACACAACCTGATACACCACAACCGTGGAGTGAAACCAGCCTTATTTGCTGTAGGGGAGGGTGGTGACCGGTTGCTGAAGGAGGCAGAATCAGGCTGCAGAGGCAGCAAGTGGTCATGTGGGCCCGCTCATTAGTCTAATGTAATATTCACTGCATCCCCCTGTCCATCACCTCTGAGCACTGAAGCCAGTGTTGAGAGATGTGAAGGGTGAGTGGCGTAAATTACATTAGTCTAGATATACTCACCCCCCCACCCACAGTATATGTACCCAATGCTGGCGCAAAAAACAAAACACAAACATTTAACTTACCTCTCTGTCGCTCCCAGCACCATAGCGTCCTCCTGTCTGCCAGCATCAGATCATAAGAGTGGTGCAGGACAGCAACATTGTTGCGTGCACCGCTGACATGAGCGGATGCCCAGGACACAGAAGGCCATAGCGGTGGTGGGCACAACTGAGAGGCGAATTAAATCGTTTGATTTTTTATTTTTTTTGCGTGCACCAGGAGAGGTGGTCATATATGGTGATGGGGTGGGGACCACCCATATACCAGGATGGGAAATGAGGCCTGTTATACAAGAACTAGAAGGAGGCCCGATGCTATGGCATTGGGAGGGTGGTCACGTCACAGTGGGGGCAGGCTCTGTGGCACTGGTGGCAATCTCTTCTCCCTGCACTTTCTGCCTGCCCACTCTCTCCCTAATATGCTCTCTCCTTTGATCTTTCTTCCCCCTGTGCACTCTCCCCTCGTGTGCTCTATCCTTTGAGTTGTCTTGCTATGTGCTGTCTCTCTCCGCTCAGTGTTGTTTTCTCCCCTGATGTGCTCTGCTCTCTCCATTGAGCTGTTTTCCCAACTATACACTCTCCTGAGTGCAATGTATGTACATAATTGTATTTTTACTTTTAAAGACAAGTTTTCTGTGTTTATTTTTATTAATAAAAGTTTTAATTTCCTGGTAAAAAAAATTTGTAGGGCTTTGCAGTATTTTCTATTGCCAGCACAGGTAAACCAAGCAGCTACTCGCTGCCAAACCCCGCTGCCTGGTGTTACCTTCGCTGGCAATGAGGAATACATGGGAGAACTTTTTAATTATTTAAATTTTTTTAAAAATAGTGTGGGTTTTGCTGTATTTTTTATTACCAGCCAAGGTTGCCCAGGCAGCTGGGGGCTAGAAATCTCAGTGTGATAGGTTCTAAGTATTCTGGGCCCCCTCGCTGAAAATTGCAGTCAGCAGCCACCCCAGAATTGGCGCCTCCATGAGATGTCAAGACTGGTGGCTACACCCAGCTCTTCCAGCTGACGTGTAGCATTGGCAATTGAAAGAAGAAAAAAAAAATAAAAAAAATAAAAACAGATATTGCGCCACACTGCAACTGGAGGAAATTAATACGTGGTTATACTATGTGTGCACTAACCTTGACTGGTTGTGCAACACCCCGCACAACCAGACTGATGGCTTAATGTGGGTCACCGTGTGACAAGGTCCAATGTTCCCTCCTCCTTTGATACTCCGGGCCTGAGGGGCGGCTCCTTAGTTCATCCGGAGATGGAGGTGAGCTCCTTCACTCCTCCACCCGAAAAGGCAGACTCGATGCAATGGTTTCCGTCCCAGCTCCACACTGTATCAGTTGATCATTCAAGGGTGGGTCTTTATGATGTACTGCCAGGTCCTGTGGATCTTAGAGCAGCTCACACACCGCACTCCCAACAAGAGAGAAAGAGATTAGCAGATAGAAAACAAGCGGTGTCAGAAGTTTGGAGCGCTAAAGAAACCACGGATTGATGATTATATTAGGTTTATAAGAAAGAGGTAATCAGGGATCCCTCATCCACTTGAGAAAGACGCAACTGAGCGTCAAAAAGCGTTGTGGCATACTGGACCCCTGCTGTTCGTGTAATAAAGTATTGGTAATATAATTAACAATCCGTGGTTTCTTTAGCACTCCAAACCTCTGACACCGCTTGTATTCTATCTGCTAGTGTAGCATTGGCAGACAGGGTAATAAAGGGGTTCATGTCAGCTTTTTTGGCAGCTGACATCAAGCCCTATTGCTATTGTCAGCAGTCAGTATGACAGCCAGCCATAAGCAATCCTTTCAGTAAAGAGAAAAAAACAAAACAAAAAAAAAAACAACAACAACACACCAAGAGAAATTCTTTATTACATACAAAAATAGACAGACACTTCAGTATCCACTTTAATAGCTCCCTCCAAGTTCCCCTCTGACATAATCCTGCATTACTGAAATCTTGCTGTGGGGCAGTGTGATGCATCACACCACCATTATCTTTGTATACTCTTTGTATGTCCAAAAGATGCCGGCCACGTAAGTGTGCATGTGTATGCCCTCACCATGTCACATGACCCACCGTGTGTGTGTATATAAATGTAAGTCCCCGCCGCGTCACTTGACCAATCAATTCAGTATCTAGGACTACCATGAAGAGAAGACTACTTTATATGAGAGCTAATACAGAGGGTTCACACAAGGTGCAAACCATTAATAAAAAAAAAAAAAAAAAAAAAAGGCCAGTTTATAATTTCCTAAATAAATTTAAAGAAACCAGTCACGTTCTAGAAAAGTGTTCTGTGGACAGATGGAACCAAGATCAACTGGTACCGGAATGATGATGGAGAAGGCTCGGAGCAGCACATTATCCAGAGCAAAGCACATCCTCTATAAGGCCCCTCTTAGACTGGCGTTTTTGTCCAGATCCAGCGGACAAAAAAAAAAAAAAAAAAAAAAAAAGCACATCTGGCGAAGGTCCCGCCTAACGGCCGCACTTGCGGCAAGCCCCATGCATTGTGTATGGGGCTTGCGGTAATGTGCGGCAGGTGCGGTTGTGGCAGAGAAAAAAAAATGCTGTCAGCAGCGTTTTATTCGTGGCCGCACCTGCTGCAAAAGCACACTTACCGCAAGCCCCATAGATAATGCATGGGGCTCGCCGCAAGGGCGGCCGTTAGGCGACAGATGTGGTAAATCTGCTGCATCTGACGCATTTTGTCAAAAACGCCAATGTGAAAGGACTCTAACACATGGTGGAGGCAGTGTGATGACCAGACATGAATGGCTTCCAATGGCCATGGATAACTGGCGTTTATTGATAACTAGTAAAAAGGCCCGATGCAATTGCATCGGGAGCGCGGTGAAATGAATTGTGTGTATATAGGCGGCTGTGTGGGTGGCAGAGCATAGAGGCGGCTGTGTGGGTGGCAGAGCATAGAGGCGGCTGTGTGGGTGGCAGAGCATAGAGGCGGCTGTGTGGGTGGCAGAGCATAGAGGCGGCTGTGTGGGTGGCAGAGCATAGAGGCGGCTGTGTGGGTGGCAGAGCATAGAGGCGGCTGTGTGGGTGGCAGAGCATAGAGGCGGCTGTGTGGATAGCAGAGTATGATGTGGCGGGAGGCTGGAGGGGTGAGGAGAGCAGAGGCTGGAGGGGTGAGGAGAGCAGAGGCTGGAGGGGTGAGGAGAGGTGCAGCTGGAGGAGGGGTGAGGAGAGGTGCGGCTGGAGGAGGGGTGAGGAGAGGTGCGGCTGAGGAGGGGTGAGGAGAGGTGCGGCTGGAGGAGGGTGAGGAGAGGTGCGGCTGGAGGAGGGGTGAGGAGAGGTGCGGCTGAGGAGGTGAGGGGTGTGAGGATGGAAGGTGCGGCTGGAGGAGGGGTGAGGAGAGGTGCGGCTGGAGGAGGGGTGAGGAGAGGTGCGGCTGTGAGGAGGGGTGAGGAGAGGTGCGGCTGGAGGAGGGGTGAGGAGAGGTGCGGCTGGAGGAGGGGTGAGGAGAGGTGCGGCTGGAGGAGGGGTGAGGAGAGGTGCGGCTGGAGGAGGGGTGAGGAGAGGTGCGGCTGGAGGAGGGGTGAGGAGAGGTGCGGCTGGAGGAGGGGTGAGGAGAGGTGCGGCTGGAGGAGGGGTGAGGAGAGGTGCGGCTGGAGGAGGGGTGAGGAGAGGTGCGGCTGGAGGAGGGGTGAGGAGAGGTGCGGCTGGAGGAGGGGTGAGGAGAGGTGCGGCTGGAGGAGGGGTGAGGAGAGGTGCGGCTGGAGGAGGGGTGAGGAGAGGTGCGGCTGGAGGAGGGGTGAGGAGAGGTGCGGCTGGAGGAGGGGTGAGGAGAGGTGCGGCTGGAGGAGGGGTGAGGAGAGGTGCGGCTGGAGGAGGGGTGAGGAGAGGTGCGGCTGGAGGAGGGGTGAGGAGAGGTGCGGCTGGAGGAGGGGTGAGGAGAGGTGCGGCTGGAGGAGGGGTGAGGAGAGGTGCGGCTGGAGGAGGGGTGAGGAGAGGTGCGGCTGGAGGAGGGGTGAGGAGAGGTGCGGCTGGAGGAGGGGTGAGGAGAGGTGCGGCTGGAGGAGGGGTGAGGAGAGGTGCGGCTGGAGGAGGGGTGAGGAGAGGTGCGGCTGGAGGAGGGGTGAGGAGAGGTGCGGCTGGAGGAGGGGTGAGGAGAGGTGCGGCTGGAGGAGGGGTGAGGAGAGGTGCGGCTGGAGGAGGGGTGAGGAGAGGTGCGGCTGGAGGAGGGGTGAGGAGAGGTGCGGCTGGAGGAGGGGTGAGGAGAGGTGCGGCTGGAGGAGGGGTGAGGGAGGAGGTGCGGCTGGAGGAGGGGTGAGGAGAGGTCAGGCTGGAGGAGGGGTGAGGAGAGGTCAGGCTGGAGGAGGGGTGAGGAGAGGTCAGGCTGGAGGAGGGGTGAGGAGAGGTCAGGCTGGAGGAGGGGTGAGGAGAGGTCAGGCTGGAGGAGGGGTGAGGAGAGGTCAGGCTGGAGGAGGGGTGAGGAGAGGTCAGGCTGGAGGAGGGTGAGGAGAGGTCAGGCTGGAGGAGGGGTGAGGAGAGGTCAGGCTGGAGGAGGGGTGAGGAGAGGTCAGGCTGGAGGAGGGGTGAGGAGAGGTCAGGCTGGAGGAGGGGTGAGGAGAGGTCAGGCTGGAGGAGGGGTGAGGAGAGGTCAGGCTGGAGGAGGGGTGAGGAGAGGTCAGGCTGGAGGAGGGGTGAGGAGAGGTCAGGCTGGAGGAGGGGTGAGGAGAGGTCAGGCTGGAGGAGGGGTGAGGAGAGGTCAGGCTGGAGGAGGGGTGAGGAGAGGTCAGGCTGGAGGAGGGGTGAGGAGAGGTCAGGCTGGAGGAGGGGTGAGGAGAGGTCAGGCTGGAGGAGGGGTGAGGAGAGGTCAGGCTGGAGGAGGGGTGAGGAGAGGTCAGGCTGGAGGAGGGGTGAGGAGAGGTCAGGCTGGAGGAGGGGTGAGGAGAGGTCAGGCTGGAGGAGGGGTGAGGAGAGGTCAGGCTGGAGGAGGGGTGAGGAGAGGTCAGGCTGGAGGAGGGGTGAGGAGAGGTCAGGCTGGAGGAGGGGTTAGGAGAGGTCAGGCTGGATGGAGGGGTGAGGAGAGGTCAGGCTGGATGGAGGGGTGAGGAGAGGTCAGGCTGGAGGAGGGGTGAGGAGAGGTCAGGCTGGAGGAGGGGTGAGGAGAGGTCAGGCTTGAGGAGGGGTGAGGAGAGATCACGCAGGAGGAGGGGTGAGGAGAGGTCACGCAGGAGGAGGGGTGAGGAGAGGTCACGCAGGAGGAGGGGTGAGGAGAGGTCAGGCTGGAGGAGGGGTGAGGAGAGGTCAGGCTGGAGGAGGGGTGAGGTCAGGCTGGATGGAGGGGTGAGGAGAGGTCAGGCTGGAGGAGGGGTGAGGAGAGATGCTGCTATACTTAATGATTCTGGTGGGTGTGTGGATAGAAGGTGGGCCACCTTGGCATTTGTAGTGTTCTCCACTGCAGCCCCTTGTGTATTGCAGATGAGGGCGTTGTATGAGTGCACCAGTGCCCCGTCCACACACTGCTCCCTCACCTCGAGCCCTCTGTGCCAGCACCAAGGCAGTGGGCGGCTCTCCCGGAGGGTGGTCTCCGGCGGCTCCCGGCGGCTCCTGGCGACACTGCCGCCGCGGTGGCTGTCAAAGGCTCGTGGCATTGAGGCTGGGGCGCAGGGCAGCGTGACAGAGGTGAGGGTGCAGAGAAGTGGTTGCCGCCGTCTTCCTCCGTGTTCCGCTAGGCTCCCGGTGGCTCTGCAGGCTCCCGGTGCCTGCAGTGGTCTTCTATCTACTGCAGTCAAGGACCTGTGGTGATGTTAGAGTCACGTGACCCGCGATTTGCCTGGAGTAAGCTGGTGTCACGTGACTCTGACATCACCACAGGTCCTTGACTGCAGTAGAAGAGCTCTGCAGGCACCGGGAGCCTGCAGAGCCACCGGGAGCCTAGCGGAACACGGCGGAAGACGGCGGGAGACTCCGGGGGCTCGGGGAGAGGTGAGGATTTTTTTTTTTTTTTTAACTGTAGAGCGGCTGCGGCTCGTGATGACGCTGCGCGTCATCACTCGCAGTGCCGCTAAGGAGTCTGAGATTGGGCTACAGTGCCCGAAATCCCAACTCCCGATTATATAAGTAGATGTGACTGAAGTTAGAAGCAGGCGGATAAACTCTGAAATGTACAGGACAACACTTTCTGCTCAGATTCAACCAAATGTAGCAAGGCTGAATGGACGGCGCTTCACAATACAGATGAACAATGACAAGATAATGCAAAGCAACGTTGCTTTTCCATTAATGCAAAGAAATGGAATATTCAGAAATGGGTGAGTTAATCACAAGATCTCAACCCTATGGAGCTGCACTTCACATGCTTAATACAACACTTAAGGCAGAAAGACCGACAAAGAAGAAAACATTTAAGTCCGCTACAGAAAAGGCCGGCAAAGCCTCACAAAGTAGGGGAGCCAGCGTTTGGTGATGTCCATGGCTTCCAGACTTCAGGCAGTCATTGCCTGCAAAGGATTCTCTACAGAGTATTAAAATGCTCCCTGAAGAAGCAGTAATTGTGAAATGTACATTGGGGCCAGTGCACCAGGTCCTCTTGCGGCCCCCATACTTTGGTAACTTATACTTTTACAACCCCTTACTACATGTTACTGGATGGCACCTTATGCATATATTTTGTTTTTTTATATATGTATCATGTATATGATGCCTTGTGTAATTAGCTGACTGGGTTTTGTTACATTCTTTTATCTTAATGCAGTATAACATGATTGGCAGGGCTGTGGAGTCTTAAGCCAAACCTCCGACTCCTCAATTTCCCCGACTTGCTCATACACGGCTCATGTTTAAGCGATAAATTTATTGTAGTACAACGTGAACAACGGGCTTTAATCATTATTATGACACAATAATCAACATATTTAAATTTATTTTAGGAGTCGGAGTTGGTCCATTTTATACTGGCTCCAACTCCACAGCCCTGATTTGGATAAATGAAAAACCAGGTATTCACTGTATTTAATTATTGTGGTTACTCTATTATATATTTATCTAGTGCTATGTGTCATCTACTTCCATCACAAAGTCTATGAATCCCACAATCACTGCGCCGCTCTGGAAGCCGCGCCATATCAGCACACCCAAGTGACGAGTGTGGTAATATGGCGCCAACCAACAACTGCAACCAAGACCCGCCACCGCACAGCCCCCAGACACCCCCATTGCACACGACGACCTGACAGGGCCTGTAGTGATGTCACAGTCATGTGACTGATCACATAACTGTGACATCACCAAAGGTCCTGTAACATCAACACCAGCCAGGTACTCTCCATCGCCCTCTACACCCCCTTCTCCGCAAGCCGCACGCCCTCTACACCCCCTCCTCCACAGCCCACCCTAGCCAACAGAGGGACCATGGGAAGGGGTGTGTGAAGGGGAAGTTCAGAAAGGAGAGCGAGGGAAAAAAAGAAAAAGAAAACTCAAAAACAAACCAGCAGACAGGGGAGAGAGACAGCACAGGCGGGAGTGACGGCTGCCACCCCCATGATGTTACTGCCCACCCAATGTGATAGCATTGATCTCCCATCTAGTTATCTGCGAAGTTGCATATGGTATGATATTGGTTTTGTATCCTAGATATAGTGTGCAGCATTTAATGGCCAGCTACATTTTGTTAGACAGTCACCCTGGATTAAGTTATTCTAGTATAATTATTACCAAGCAATAACACGGTAGCTATACGAAGAAAATCTTTTCCATTGTATTCATATAATTGTTTGTAAAAAAAAAAAAAAAAATATACGGTATGTTGTACTTAATAAACTGTATAAATTCTTTGTAGAATATACTGTGCATAGTCTCAAATTGTTTCTCCACTTTTGCGCAAACTATTAAGAATTGAACATTTTACTTATTGGACAATTTAAATTGTCCAATTACTTTTGAGCCCCTGAAAAGAGGCTATTCACAGGATGTTTTTGTTCAATCCCTTCAATTAAACCTGGAAGTCTACACTTCAATGACATCTCAGATGTGTCATTTTAAATAAAAGATTGTGTCATGCAGAGGCCAAATCAAAGATTAAGTCACTGTCCAAAGATGTCTGGACCTAAGGGTACCGTTACACGTCGCAACATTGCAAGGCAATTTCACTAGCAATTTGCTGTTTGAAGTGAAATCATGGACACATTGTTACATTTGTACACAGCAACAAAATGTAACAATGTGTCCATGATGTCACTTCAAACAGCAAATTGCCAGTGAAATTGCCTAGCAATATTGCATCGTGTAACGGTACCCTAACTGTCCCTAATGCTCTAGCAGCCAATATCCTCCACTTAGACATCTCGTTTTAGGGCAGTTTTCAGAGTGAAGTTCTGTGAGACATGTCTGTGGCCACAGGCTGTCATAGGAAGCCACCTAGTGGCCAAAATATTGAATTACAACAAGCCAGAAACAAGTTACCTCTGAATTTTTAACAGCAGTACACATGTTTGAAGTCCGGTGTGATAGTAGCAGTGGACAATCCACACTGATGCATTACGCATTCTTAACGACCCACGACGTACCATGTCCATCATGGTTAGTCTCCCTTTTGGAGTGTGAGCCTGCATCTCTCACTCTATGTCAGTTGATCTGACAGCGAGATTTAACTCCTGGCACAAAAATGTAAGCAGTTCTTCATTGTTTGAGGTCTAGAAAAAAAGGCCTTTCATCAATGAGAAGCAAAGGAGAGGCAGACTGAAGTTTGCCAAAGACCACAAGGATTGGACCATAGAGGACGGAGTAAAGTACTCTCTGATGAGTCTAATGTTCAGCTTTGCCCAACACCTGGTCATCTAACGGATAGATGGAGATCTGGAGAGGGGTACAAGCCACAGCGTCTTCCACCCACAGTGAAATTTGGTGGAGGATCGCTGATGATCTGGGGATTCTCCAGCAAGGCTGGTATTGCGAAAGTTAATCTTTGCCAAGGACGTATGAATTAAACCGCATACAAGGTTATCTTTGAAAAACACTTGCTTCCTTCTGCTCAGGCAATGTTCCCTCAACTCTGAGGATTGTTTTTTTCCAGCAGGACAATGCCCCATGATACACAGCTAGGTTAATCAATGTGTGGATGAAGGAGCACCACATCAAGACCCAGTCATGGTCAGCCCAATCTCCAGACCTGAACCCCATTGAAAACCTCTGGAACGTATTCAAGAGAAAGATGGATATTCACAAGCCATCAAACAAAAGAACTACTTAAATTTTTGTGCCAGGGGTGGCATAAGGTCACCCAAAAGCAGTGTGAAAGATTTGTGGAAAGCATGCCAAGACGCATGAAAGCTGTGATTAAATATCATGGTTATTGCACCAAATATTGATTTCTGAACTCTGAGTTAGAGAGAACCTGTCACCAAACCACACATGGTGATCTAATTACAATCATTGTCTCCCTCTTCTGCAGCATAATAGAGCGTTTCCCCCCCCCCCAGAAATGGGAGTTTAGCCCCGCCCCCTGCGGTGACGTCACCCCTTATACCCGCCCTGCATTATGGTTAACAGAGCAGGGCGGGGAAAGGTGGTGATGTCAGAGCAGGAGGCCAGCCGCCCCGCCTCCTCCAGTGACATCACCGCTTATACACGCCCTGCTCTATGTTAATCATAGAGCAGGGCGGGTATAAGGGTTGACGTCACCGCAAAGGGCGGGGCTAAACTGCCATTTCTGGGGGGAGGGGGGGAACGCTCTATTATGCTGCAGAAGAGGGAGACAATGATTGGCAGCGGTGGGCAGATTACACATGCAGGGGGTGTGAATCTGCCCTTTGGCTGCAGCCTCTAGCCACCTCCTTTATGGCTGCAGGATGTAAGTTTTCTAAGTGTATTTACTCGGGGTACAGGAGGGCGGCTCAAGTGCTGGGGGACCCCTTACCTGGATGCAGCAGACATGCTGCATCCAGTGCTGTAATTAGATCACCATGCCTGGTTTAATGACAGGTCCTCTTTAACCCCTTAAGGACAGAGTCACTTTGCACCCTAATGACCGGACCATTTTTTGTAATTCTGACCAGTGTCCCTTTATGAGGTAATATCTCTGGAACGCTTCAACGGATCCTAGCGATTATGAGATTGTTTTTTCGTGACATATTGGGCTTCATGTTAGTATTAAATTTAGGTCGATAATTTTTGCGTTTATTTGTGAAAAAATAAAAAATTTGGCAAAAATTTAGAAAATTTAGCAATTTTCAAATTTTTTATTTTTATTCTGCTAAACCAGAGCGTTATGTGACACAAAATAGTTAATAAATAACATTTCCCACATGTCTACTTCCCATCAGCACAATTTTGGAAGAAAAAAAAAAAATTTGGTAGGACGTTATAAGGGTTCAAAGTTCATCAGCAATTATTCATTTTTCCAGCAAAATTTACAAAACCATTTTTTTAGTGACCACATCACATTTGAAGTCCCTTTGAGGGGTGTACATGACAGAAAACGCCCAAAAGTGACACCATTCCAAAAACTGCACCCCTCAAGCTACTCAAAACTATATTCAAGAAGATTATTAACCCTTCAGGTGCTTCACAGGAACTAAAATAAAGTTGAAGGAAAAAATGGACATTTTAATTTTTGTAACAAAAATGTTCTTTTAGCCTCAATTTTTTTCATTCTCACATGGGCAACAGGATAAAATGCATCCTAAAATTTGTTGGGCAATTTCTCCTGAGTACACCGATACCTCATATGTGGTCATAAACCACTGTTTGGGCGCACGGCAGGACTGAGAAGGGAAGGAGCGCAATTTGAATTTTAGAGCCAATTTTCCGTTCAAAAAGTGAAATGGCGCTCCTTCACTTCTGACCCCTGCCGTGCGCCCAAACAGTGGTTTATGACCACATATAAGGTATCGGTGTACTCAGGAGAAATTGCCCAACACATTTTGGGATGTATTTTATCCCTTTGCCCATGTGAAACTAAAAAAAATGTAGGAAAAAAAGAAATTTTTTGTGAAAAAAAGGTTTTTTTCATTTTTATGGATGAATTTGTGAAGCATCTGGGGGTTCAAAGTGCTCACTATGCATCTAGATACCTTCCTTAGGGGGTCTAGTTTCCAAAATAGGGTCATTTGTGGGGGAGCTCCAATGTGGAGACACACGGGGACCCTCCATACGCGAAATGGTGTCCGCTAACAATTTGAATGGAAAATGAGCTCAAATTGTTAGCGGACACCATGTCGCGTTTGGATGGTCCCCGTGTGTCTCCACATTGCAGCTCCCCCACAAGTGACCCCATTTTGGAAACTAGACCCCCCAAGGAACGTATCTAGATGCATAGTGAGCACTTTGAACCCCCATATGCTTCAGAAATTCATCCGTAAAAATGAAAAAGCACTTTTTTTTTCCACTAAAAATTATTTTTTCATTATTACGGATCAATTTGTGAAGCATCTGGGGGTTCAAAGTGCTCACTATGTACCTAGACATGTTCCTTTGGGGGTCTAGTTTCCAAAATGGGGTCACTTGTGGGGGAGCTCCAATGTGGAGACACACAGGGACCCTCCAAACGCGACATGGTGTCCGCTAACAATTTGAGCTCATTTTCCATTCAAATAGTGAGCACTTTGAACCCCCAGGTGCTTTACAAATTGATCCGTAAAAATGAAAAAAGAAACTTTTTGTGGAAAAAAAGTGGTTTTTCATTTTTATGGATGAATTTGTGAAGCATCTGGGGGTTCAAAGTGCTCACTATGCATCTAGATACGTTCCTTAGGGGGTCTAGTTTCCAAAATGGGGTCACTTGTGGGGGAGCTCCAATGTTCAGGCACACAGTTAGGGTCTCTCCATACCCGACATGGTTTCCGCTAACAATTGGAGCTAATTTTCTATTGAAATTGTTAGCGGACACCATGTCGCATATGGAGAACCCGTGTGCCACCAGCACAAGGGCAACTGGTAGAGTTGGGGTACAGCACCAGAAAATGCCGCCTCTAATGAATGCGCTATTTTCTTGGGTGGCTGTGGGTTGAAATTTGCAGCGCGGGGGACCCACAACATTTGGGTCTCTCCACGCTGAGGATTCCAGTCAGCCAGCTACCAAGTTGTACATGGCTGGCTACAAAAAATACAGCGAAGCCCATTTTTTTTTTATTTCTAGAACTAATTCTAGAAAAAAAAAAATGGCGTAGGGCTCCGCCATATTTTTGGTCCAGCCAGGTACAACTTGGCAGCTACAGACTGCCAGCAACCCCCAGCTGCCTTGTTGTACCTGGCTGCAACCAAAAATACAGCGAAGCCCATTTTTTTTTATTTCTAGAACTAATTCTAGAAAAAAAAATGACGTAGGGCTCCGCCATATTTTTGACCCAGCCAGGTACAACTAGGCAGCGGGGGGCTGGAATCCTCAGCATAGAGAGGCCCAAGCGTTATGGGCCCCCCATGCTGCGAATTGCAGCCCGCAGCCGCCCCAGAAAATGGCGCATTCATTGAAGCGCCATTTTCTGGCGCTGTACCCATGCTCTTCCAGTTGCCCTGGTGCCGGTGGCAAACTGGGTAATAAAGGGGTTAATGCCAGCTTTTTATTGGCAGCTGGCACTAAGCCCGAGATTCATAATAGTGGGCCAATGTTAGACCCGCCATTAGGAATCTCTGATAATTAGTCAATAAATACACACAGAGAAAAATATTTTTATTAGAAAAAAAACACAAACAAATTTCGGACTCCATCTTTATTATAAAAAGATCCGACGTAGTCCACAACGAAGGTCCCACGACGCTCGATCGTTTCCGACGGGATCCCCCTGCAGGGGGATGGGGGATCAGGGATCCCCCTGCAGGGGGATGGGGGATCAGGGATCCCCCTGCAGGGGGATGGGGGATGCAGGATCCCCCTGCAGGGGGATGGGGGATCAGGGATCCTCCCTGCAGGGGGATGGGGGATCAGGGATCCCCATGCAGGGGGATGGGGGATCAGGGATCCCCATGCAGGGGGATGGGGGGATCAGGGATCCCCATGCAGGGGGATGGGGGATCAGGGATCCCCCTGCAGGGGGATGGGGGATCAGGGATCCCCATGCAGGGGGATCAGGGATCCTCCTGCAGGGGGATCAGGGATCCTCCTGCAGGGGGATGGGGGGGGGGGGGAATCAGGGATCCTCCTGCAGGGGGATGGGAGGGGGGGGGGGATCAGGGATCCTCCTGCAGGGGGATGGGGGGGGGGGGGAATCAGGGATCCTCCTGCAGGGGGATGGGGGATCAGGGATCCTCCTGCAGGGGGATCAGGGATCCTCCTGCAGGGGGATGGGGGGGGGATCAGGGATCCCCATGCAGGGGGATCAGGGATCCTCCTGCAGGGGGATGGGGGGATCAGGGATCCTCCTGCAGGGGGATGGGGGGATCAGGGATCCCCATGCAGGGGGATCAGGGATCCTCCTGCAGTGGGATGGGGGATCAGGGATCCTTATGCAGGGGGATCAGGGATCCTCCTGCAGGGGATGGGGGGGGGGGGGGATCAGGGATCCTCCTGCAGGGGGATGGGGGATCAGGGATCCTCCTGCAGGGGGATCAGGGATCCTCCTGCAGGGGGGATCAGGGATCCTCCTGCAGGGGGATGGGGGGATCAGGGATCCTCCTGCAGGGGGATGGGGGGATCAGGGATCCTCCTGCAGGGGGATGGGGGGATCAGGGATCCCCATGCAGGGGGATCAGGGATCCTCCTGCAGGGGGATGGGGGGATCAGGGATCCTCCTGCAGGGGGATGGGGGGGATCAGGGATCCCCATGCAGGGGGATCAGGGATCCTCCTGCAGGGGGATGGGGATCAGGGATCCTTATGCAGGGGGATCAGGGATCCCCATGCAGGGGGATGGGGGGGGGGGCGGGGGGGGGATCGGGATCCTCCTGCAGGGGGATGGGGAATCCGGGATCCCCATGCAGGGGGATGGGGGATCCCCATGCAGGGGGATGGGGGATCCCCATGCAGGGGGATGGGGGATCCCCATGCAGGGGATGGGGATCCCCATGCAGGGGGATCCCCATGCAGGGGGATGGGGGATCCCCATGCAGGGGGATCCCCATGCAGGGGATGGGGGATCAGGGATCCCCATGCAGGGGGATGGGGGGATCAGGGATCCCCATGCAGGGGGATGGGGGATCAGGGATCCCCATGCAGGGGGATGGGGGATCAGGGATCCCCATGCAGGGGGATGGGGGATCAGGGATCCCCATGCAGGGGGATGGGGGATCAGGGATCCCCATGCAGGGGGATGGGGGATCAGGGATCCCCATGCAGGGGATGGGGGATCAGGGATCCCCATGCAGGGGGATGGGGGATCAGGGATCCCCATGCAGGGGGATGGGGGATCAGGGATCCCCATGCAGGGGGATGGGGGATCAGGGATCCCCATGCAGGGGGATGGGGGATCAGGGATCCCCATGCAGGGGGATCAGGGATCCCCATGCAGGGGGATGGGGGATCAGGGATCCTCCTGCAGGGGGATGGGGGATCAGGGATCCCCATGCAGGGGGATCAGGGATCCTCCTGCAGGGGGGATCAGGGATCCTCCTGCAGGGGGGATCAGGGATCCTCCTGCAGGGGGATCAGGGATCCTCCTGCAGGGGGATCAGGGATCCTCCTGCAGGGGGATCAGGGATCCTCCTGCAGGGGGATCAGGGATCCTCCTGCAGGGGGATCAGGGATCCTCCTGCAGGGGGATCAGGGATCCTCCTGCAGGGGGATGGGGGATCAGGGATCCCCATGCAGGGGGGGATCAGGGATCCTCCTGCAGGGGGATGGGGGATCAGGGATCCCCATGCAGGGGGGGGGATCAGGGATCCTCCTGCAGGGGGATGGGGGATCAGGGATCCCCATGCAGGGGGGGGGATCAGGGATCCTCCTGCAGGGGGATGGGGGATCAGGGATCCCCATGCAGGGGGGATCAGGGATCCTCCTGCAGGGGGATGGGGGATCAGGGATCCCCATGCAGGGGGATCAGGGATCCTCCTGCAGGGGGATGGGGGATCAGGGATCCCCATGCAGGGGGATGGGGGAGGTCTTACCAGACGTCGGGCGGCGGTGAGAGGAAGCCGGAGGACGCAGGCAGGAGGAGGTGAGTACCGGCGGTGGCGGGGGGCCGGGGACAGCGGGGGGGCCCAGAATCAGCAGGGGACAGGGGATAGCGGGGGGGGCCCAGAAAAAGAAGGGGAATGAGCTTCAGATGACACAGCGGGGGACAGGGGGATGAGCCTGGGGGGGGGGGGGGGCAGACAGTTGGGAGACAGGGGGATGAGCGGGGGCAGGCACAGCGGGGGACAGGGGGGATGAGCAGGGGGGCAGGCACAGCGGGGGACAGGGGGGATGAGCAGGGGGGGCAGGCACAGCGGGGGACAGGGGGATGAGCAGGGGGGGCAGGCACAGCGGGGGACAGGGGGGATGAGCAGGGGGGGTAGGCACAGCGGGGGACAGGGGGGATGAGCAGGGGTGGTAGGCACAGCGGGGGACAGGGGGGATGAGCAGGGGGGGCAGGCACAGCGGGGGACAGAGGGATGAGCAGGGGGGGCAGGCACAGCGGGGGACAGAGGGATGAGCAGGGGGGGCAGGCACAGCGGGGGTCAGAGGGATGAGCAGGGGGGGGCAGGCACAGCGGGGGTCAGGGGGATGAGGGCGGGGGGGTGATGAGCATCAGAGGGCACAAGCAGGGAATGTGTGCAGGAGCCGGGCACAGCTGACAGCCCGGCTCCTGCAGAGATCATGCAGGGAAGTGCTGACATTCAGCACTTTCCTGCGCGATCTTGATGTGATCGGTCGGTCAGATTGACTGACCGATCACATCGCTCTGAGTGTGGGGACCCCTAAAAAGGGTCCCCACACCTCTGCCCCTGACCCTCAGCTGTCACTGACAGCTTTTAGAATTGAACTGTCACTGTTCGTTTAGAAGCAGTGACAGTTCAAAGCCATGACGAGTATACTCGTCATGATGCGGGAACTGACAGCTTTTCATGACGAGTATACTCGTCATTAGTCGTAAAGGGGTTAAAACATTAGTATTGTTGTTTGTGTATGAATTTGAACTTGTTTTCTTTGCATTATTTGAGGTCTGAAAGAACTGTTTTGTTTTTTTTAGTTACATTGACGATTTCTCATTTGCTGCAAATAAATGCAAAATGTTTAGATTTGAATTTTGGAGACATGTCAGTTTATAGAATTAAAAAAAAAAAAAAAGGTACATTTTACTCAAAAATATACTGTACCTATAAAGTGAATGATCAGAGAAACTGGAAATTTTGCAGTGGTCTCTTAATTTTTTCCAGAGCTGTATATGTATATAGATATAAACACACAATCTGATAATAATGCAAGCAGCACTCCAAATAGCAAGTTAGTTACAGACCTTCATTGGTCTTCAAAAGTGGCAACGTTTCAATCCTTACTAAATCTTTTTCTTTTAAGGATTGAAATGTTGCCACTTTTGAAGACCAATAAAGGCATGTAAGGGTACCTTTACACATCGCAACATTGCATGCAATTTCACTTGCAACTTACTGGTTGTAGTGAAATCATGGACACACTGTCCTACTTTGTTGCTGTGTACAAATGTAACAATGTCTCCATGATTTCACTGCAACCAGCAAATTGCCAGTGAAATTGCATGCAATGTTGCGACGTGTAAAGGTACCCCTAACTGGCTTCCTATTTGGATTGCTGCCTGCATTATTTTCAGTATGTATCTAGCAAGTGGAAAGCAGCTAAGGCTGCCTTCACACTGGCGTTCCCCCTCCGCAGCGTTCTGTGGAGGGGAATCGCCATGTGTGTGCAGCCAGGGCAAGCCCCTATGTTTAGAATGGGGACGCACAGTGACAGCGCATGACCGTGCGCACCCATTCACTCCCACATGTGATCTGTGCGCAGGCGGATGCCTGCGCACAAATCACACACTCCCGCCCGCACCAGGGACGCAACATGTCACGTCCCTGGTGCGGACGAGACTGTGTGATCTGTGCGCAGGCATCCACCTGCGCACAGATCACATATGGGAGTGAATGGGTGCGCACAGTCATGCGCTGTCAAGCGCAGCACCGTGCGCTCCCATTATAAAGATAGGAGCTCGCGGCCGCTGCGGTCACATTGCGGACCCCTCCGCAGAACGCTGCGGAGGGGTCTGCAAATGTGAACCCAGCCTTAGCCACTGAAAATTAAAAAATGTTAAAAAAATGTCTAATACATTATAATGTATCATATATGTATTATTATTATATTTCACTGCATTCTGAAGTGCCCACTCTATCAAGATATGAACACTAATTAATCTGATCAGTACACAGCGTACAAAGAATAAAAATGAAGATGTCAGAGCTGCAGTTATCAGTCTGCAGAAACAGAAAGGGGGAAAAAATAAAATTAAAAAAAAATAGTAGCAGGTGATCAAAACAGCACAAATAACCCAAAACAATACCAATAAAAACCATCAGTTCGTAGCGCAAAAAACAAGCCCTCACACAGCTTCATATCCCAAAAATTGAAAACGTAACTCATGAAATCATGACACGAATAAGATTTTTCCCCAAAACCTCAGAATTTTTTTTCAATCCTTAAATAAAACAAAAACTCTACATGTTTAGCATCGTCATAATCGTACTGCCCGAGAGAAATCATACCGCCAGGTCAGGTTTACAGTAAAACGAACCCTGTAAATAAACTATTCACTTTGTCTATTTTGAAGCATTTGGATTTCTTTGCCCCTTACAAAGTCATTCCCCAAAAATCAAGGCCACACATTGCTTTACTGACGAAAAAAAAAATGAAAAAAAGACAAAAACAAAAAAGTTATGGCTCTTGAAATAAAGGAGGGAAGAAACAAAAGCAACAACAAAAAAAAAAAAAAAAAAACCCACACACTGGTCTTTAAGGAGTCAATGGGACAACTGGTGATAGCCAATCCCATGTTGCAGCAAGGAGACATGCAGTGCAAGGGCGGGGGACACCAAGGAAAAGGTAGAAGGGAGGCCCTGGTGGATAGGGAGAGGTGTCACCCATTAACGCTTACCTGAGTCTGAGCCCTGTTCTCCCAGTCATCCCTAAACAGGTCCTTCTCTCTGTGCATGATCACATGCATTGGCCTTGGCTGACCCTTGCCTAGCCCTAGCTAGTGAGTAGGGCGGAAAGATCCTAGTGTTACTACTGCAATAAGACAACATTTTGAGGTAAAAAAAAACACAACACACAAAGGAACGCCACAATTCCTACAGTCAGGCTGTGCGTCATACCAGGAAGGAGCCGCCCATACATATCAAACTCCAGGAGCGCTCTTGGAGATTGGGTTCTCACACCCACCGAGGCATGATAACCACAGAGTAAGAGGAGCCTGAGAGAACGCCCGGAGCGTCTGCACGCAAAAGACACCACCCTAATTACTATACAAACATTAAGTTATAAAATGATTTTTCTCAACTATTACAGCACAGTATTAGGTCAGACAGGGAGGCTTAGGGATGTACTAGGAAGCTGCAGGGACAGGTAGTGATAGGTTTGGGGGCATAAAGTAGCTGACATGTTCCCTTTAACTAAAAGCAGTTTATTTGCTAGGACTATATGCTATATTTTTTGGGAATAGGTTTTAAAACCTGTATGATGTTGCTCAGACTGGGGTATTGTATGCTTGTGTATGAGACTGTTCTCTGGGTGTAATATGCAGACATACGCTGCGGTTCTGCACCATGGAGTCAGATGGCGTGGTAAGTTCACGACAACGGCAGGAGGTAAACGTGCTACATATGGAACTGCAGACATGATTCAGACTTGTAGGCCTGAATTGTACAATGCGTGGCAATTTGTTGCCAATATATAGAAAGCAAAATGCACTCACCATCATTGGCTTCTGCTCTGTGACCCAGCTTAATCTAACAAAAAAACAAAACAACAACAGAGTTAATGTAAAATCAAACTACCGTATATACTCGTGTATAAGCCGACCTGTGTATAAGCCGACCCCCCTACTTTTGCCCCCAAAACCTGGGAAAACCTATTGACTCGTGTATAAGCCGAGGGTGGACCCCAGCACAGGTATACAGCCCCCAGCAGTGTGGTATACAGCAGCCTCCCCAGTGGTAGTATACAGCAGCCTCCCAGTGGTAGTATACAGCAGCCTCCCCAGTGGTAGTATACAGCAGCCCCAGAGCTGCATACAGCAGCCCCAGAGCTGCATACAGCAGCCCCAGAGCTGCATACAGCAGCCCCAGAGCTGCATACAGCAGCCCCAGAGCTGCATACAGCAGCCCCAGAGCTGCATACAGCAGCCCCAGAGCTGCATACAGCAGCCCCAGAGCTGCATACAGCAGCCCCAGGAGGGCATACAGCAGCCCCAGAGGGGCATACAGCAGCCCCAGAGGGGCATACAGCAGCCCCAGAGGGGCATACAGCAGCCCCAGAGGGGCATACAGCAGCCCCAGAGGGGCATACAGCAGCCCCAGAGGGGTATACAGCAGCCCCAGAGGGGTATACAGCAGCCCCAGAGCGGTATACAAGCAGCCCCAGAGCGGTATACAGCAGCCCCAGAGGGGTATACAGCAGCCCCAGAGGGGTATACAGCAGCCCCAGAGGGGTATACAGCAGCCCCAGAGGGGCATACAGCAGACCCCAGCAGAGGGCATACAGCAGCCCCAGAGGGGTATACAGCAGCCCCAGAGCGGTATACAGCAGCCCCAGAGCGGTATACAGCAGCCCCAGAGGGGTATACAGCAGCCCCAGAGGGGTATACAGCAGCCCCAGAGGGGTATACAGCAGCCCCAGAGGGGTATACAGCAGCCCCAGAGGGGTATACAGCAGCCCCAGAGGGGTATACAGCAGCCCCAGAGGGGTATACAGCAGCCCCAGAGGGGTATACAGCAGCCCCAGAGGGGTATACAGCAGCCCCAGAGGGGTATACAGCAGCCCCAGAGGGGTATACAGCAGCCCCAGAGGGGTATACAGCAGCCCCAGAGGGGTATACAGCAGCCCCAGAGGGGTATACAGCAGCCCCAGAGGGGTATACAGCAGCCCCAGAGGGGCATACAGCAGCCCCAGAGGGGTATACAGCAGCCCCAGAGGGGTATACAGCAGCCCCAGAGGGGTATACAGCAGCCCCAGAGGGGTATACAGCGGTACCCGGCTGTATACAGCCCTCCCCCCTGGTATACCGGGCCCCCCCTGTGGCCACCTGTAAAGGAAGCGATGATTATACTTATCGGGTCGCTGTTGCCGACGCCGCCGCTCTGTCACCGTCCGTCACCGCGCTCCTTCCCGTCTTCATGCTTCCTTCATCGGCGCACAGAAAATGACGTCATTTCCTGTGCGACGGTGAAGGAAGCATGAAGACCAGGAGGAGCGCGGTGACGGACGGTGACAGAGCGGCGGCGTCGGCGACAGCGACCCGATAAGTATAATCATCGCTTCCTTTACAGGTTGCCACAGGGGGGGCCCGGTATACCACGGGGGGGGGCTGTATACAGCCGGGTATATATATATTTTTTTTTTTATTATTACCGTATATACTCGTGTATAAGCCGAGGGGGGACTTTTCGGCACATTTTTTGTGCTGAAAAACTCGGCTTATACACGAGTATATACGGTACTACTTCATGGGGAAATCTAGAAATGAAGTGTTAACGTGTGTGCAAAAGACAACACAGCAGCCTGGTGTCTTTCAGATTTCATTTTAAAGGGAACTTGTCAGCTCTTTTAGACCCCCTAACCTATCACTACCTGTCCCTGCAGCATCCTGGAGGCATATCCTGACCAGGATTAAATAACCGAGGTCCCAGCATTAAATCTTGTGCTCCTCCCCACCCAGATCTTCGAAGGTGGGGGGGGGGGGGGGGAATGGGGAACACTATGTCCGCTGGTCCAGAGCCACCCCCTGATCGAATTTCCTGCCAGCAGCACATGCATCCCACGGTGGAACGCATTCAGGAAGTAAACCGGAAGTTTGGCGCAACATCACTTGCGGTACGCACGGACTTCATGATCAGCAGGCATAAGAAGAGGACGACGCTGGGGAGCTGCAAAAGGACCACGGCCGAACATCATGGCCCCACTTTACCCCCCCACCCCCAAGGACATGCATGAAAGGCGGGAAAGGAGGTCACATGTGGACCAAAGAGACGTGAGCAGCGCCTGGAGGAGGAGAGCAGAGCACCTGACCTGCCTGGCATGTGAGTAGATTGTAGCTGGGTGCTACAGATCGCCGGCCATGGCAGCACCACCAGTGAACCTCTTCATGACCCATAGGGGACAGGAAAAACACTGGTGGCTGCAGGAAGGGGAGGGGTATTTAACCTCGTTGTGTTCCTGTCCCCTATTAGGACGGGGAGACATCCTCCGATGCTGCCGTTGTGGAAGGTGACTAGAGGAATGTACTTTTTTTTTAAATTATTTTAATATTTTTATCCTAGAGCCTTTTCTGCTTCTGCAGGGAATTTGGCTGCTCTGAGGGTGTAATCACTGTGTGTGTATAGCAATTGAGACACTGTAATTGTCTATTTGTATTCTAAGGCCTAATGCCCACACTGCGGTTTTTGACAAATCTACATGCCTATCCTGAAGCCAGCAAAGTCCATGATATTTCAGAAGAGCTGTGCCAATGTTGTGGTTTTTCTCTTGTGTATTTGGTGCACAGAGTTTGGTGCATAAAAACTCTACCGCATGTCAATTGTTGGTGCGTTATTTCCCTGCATTTTTCAGCCCTTTCAATGACTGACTTTGTAAGAAAAAACATGCATGGCAAACAAAAACCACCAAATCCGCGCTGTGTTTTTCTTCCACGGGATGCGGATTTGGGGCAGAAAGTTTCTGCATCGTGGTTATATACCCTAATACACTGGTTGGTAACAGCACCATCTGCTGGTGAGTTTATGTATTTATCTTAGTGTAGTTTGCAATATATTAAGGTAAAGCTCTCAGTGCATTCTAGATGATTCCTGATGGATTATTGTGCAGCTGCCATTTTCATCTTCATGAGAAGCCACCTTAGCCCTTATCTGTACCTTGTACTTATGTTACCAGCCTGCTCCTAGCATAGTCGGCAAGAGAACTATCTGTACGTTGCAATTCTGTGTTCCACAGTATTAGGCCGGTTTGCCATGAGCGTATGGCATTGGATACGACATGCTAATGACCCTCGGACTCAGGCTCTGCTGAGAGCGTGACCAAGTGTCATCTACTGTGACCCTATCATGCGATCTTCCCCACTGCCAGTCTCTGCATATATGGCACTGCATTGAGAGGACATCTGTGGTGACTGGGCACCACAGAGAGCAGACACCCCGGACCTTTTCAGGAGTCATTTACATACAGCGCAGGAGAGAATAACAGTTAATTTCTGAGGTATGCAGGGGGATCTCTGGGCATATAGAGGGGTTACAGGAACCCCAATTATATCATGTTACAGCTGGTGGGAACAGTTTACCAAAGGGACTGACAGGTTCCCTTTAAGAAGGCAGGGAGGTTTGGCTACATGTCACACTACACACCGTGCCAATGTGTATGGTGACAGGATAACCCGTGTTCTTATTTTAGATACAATGGAAAAAAAAAAGAAGTATAAAAAAGGGCAAATAATACAGAGAGTAACATACCTTTTTAATTGCCACTATTTTATCTGTGTTCTTATCCCTTGCCTTATAGACGGTAGCAAACTAGAAAAGGGGCAAAGAAAGCAATATGTGAATACAATCATCTTGTAACAGTACGTTACTTACAGATGTGACACCTCAGCACATTTAAAAGAATCTTACATCAGACACTAAAATAGGAAGGAGCAGGTTGTAATCAATGTTATCTGTTTGCCCATCCTCCATAAAACTAATAGCATGTAAATACATATAGGCAGTACTGGCTGATGACCAGAGCTTGTGGCCGCTTAGGAAAAACCCCATATTTATCATAATGATGGCTGAACCTGACCTACAAGCACGTCCTTCCTACTGTGTCCCCCTATATAGATTGTAAACGTTCGAGCAGGACCCTCACCCCGCCTGTAACTGGAGAACTGTGCATTACTGTTATTATCTGTACTTTGCATCCACTTCATCGTAAAGTGCTGTGGAATATGTCGGCTCTATATAAATAACATTATTATTGATGCGGGGCTCTAACATTATAATAACATCACATGGACCTCAAGAACACGACTTCTGGCACTGCAGGAGCCGCACCGGCGGGGAGTATGGACTTATTTATTTTGAGGAGAGGGGGTGAAGAAGGGGTTGTCTGAGTAGTGAACAATCCCTTTAAAGTGTGAATGATCACATTCAGGATCTCTGGAGATCTGATCTCACTTCAGAAAAGAACAGCTCTGCACTGAAGAAGAAATATCGCGACACAAAGTTCAGAATTATCATTTTTACACAAATATTATTACAATATTAAACCATATCACACTACTCATAGTCGGTATGGCTGTCATTGTTACACGCACTGATCTCAGTACTAACAGTATACACACAATGGTGGTATATATATATATATATATATATATATATATATATATGGGAGGGGGTGTATATATGTGGGGGGGGTGTATACACAGTGGCGTAACTTCAGGCCCAGGGGCCCCGATGCGAAAGCTCCAACGGGGCCCCCAATTATTGCAAATCTTTAATAATATTAGTCTTTTTCTATGGGCCAAAGAGACTTTTGGGGCCCCCCTAGGCTGCAGGGCCCGGGTGCGATCGCAACCCCTGCACCTATTGTAGTTACGCCCCTGTGTATATATACATGGGGGGGTGCATCTCACTTGGGATCTTACCCCATTCCCTGTACATTATGGGGTGACTGTCCCCTTCACACTCCGCCTCCCACAGCACAAGCCTCGTATGGCTGCAGCCCATACATCAAGCCTCCCTCCAGGACATACCGATCACCTGCAGGACAATACCGGCCATAGTGTCCTCACAGGGGGAGCAGTACAGGTCCCAGCAGAGCAGTGCACAGGGTCTGGGGGCCATCACTTACCTGTCCCTCCCCTAAGAACTCCAGCTTCTCGTACTGCTTGGCCCGGGAGCGGACCTCTACACCTGCACCCCCGGGACCCTCCATCGTCCCTCCGTCACCTTCACCTGCCTGACTACACCGGCATTTAACTTTAGCTCCGCCCCCACTCCACTTCCGGCCGTTCTGCAGCACCGCCCACACGTTCTACACAGCTGAACACTAGAGGTCACTCGGGTGGCGCCATCTTTGTGGCGATTCTCGTGTTGACATTCTGCATAGAGAATACAGGGGACGCGCCTCCACAGACGAGGACATTGTATTACCGCGGCACTAACTGTAGCGGTGACGTCATTGGTTCTCACATCCGGTTGGTGAGCCACGCGCCTGACCATGTGGTGCTGCGGCTGTTTCTATGGTTACAAACGTCCGCGTTCTACAACAAGTGGCAATTCCATGACTGGCTGCCCTCAGCGCATGCGCTGTGTCAGCTTCCATCTCCGGGGTTTCACACACCCTCGGGTCTGTTGTACACCAGCAGTGGACGAGATGTTTAATAATAAATAATAAAAAAAAACACAGGGGGGGGGGAATCCTAACTGGAAAATATGCCATGTACTAGACAATGCTGCAGATAGAAATTCACCAAGGTCACTTTCCTTCTGTACAGAAATCTACAGAAGAGTCACGTTATGTTACCAACTGGGGGCAAATGTCTGAAGGGTCCTGCAGGCATTGAGGGTCATCACCTCAGGATCAGATAGGAGCCGGGTGTGGGACCCCTCCACAGTGTCGTAACTTCAGACCCAGGGGCCCCAATGTGGAAGCTCCAGTGGGGCCCCCAATTATTGCAAATCTTTAATAGTATTAGTCTTTTTTCTGGTCGTCATAATGGGAGACCCAGACAATGGGGTTTAGGGCTCTGCCCTCCGGAGGTCACACTAGGTACTACAAGTTTGTAGCACCGCCTCCTCCGCTTATAAACCCCCACCGTAGGAGACATCCTCAGTTTTAAACTTAGTGTGCTCGGAGGATCACGCTTTGCTTGCACTTCACTGCATTCTCACAGCTTACGTGATGGCGTATGAAGACAAGGTAAAATGGTCCCGCCCGGGACCCCCGACAGCCTCCCCGCTCACCCTCTGCGGAACACGCTGGTGGAGGTACCGGAGGGCTTTTAGCCTGGACACTTCAGTGTTCCCCCGGTACGCTGTCGCGCTCCTTTCCTTTCCATCCCTCCATGGAGGCTCTGGTAAGGGGGAGCCTGGAGCCTTGCACAGCTCCGCTCCGTCCGAGGCCTCCCTAAATGGTGCTTACAGACCGGACGGAGCCAGCCCAGTCCGAGGCCTCCCTAAATGGTGCTTACACTCCGGACTGGTGCTGTACCCCCGTCCGAGGCCTCCCTAAAGGTGCTTACAGACCGGACCGGCACTGAGGCACCTGGTGTGTCTCCTGTGTGCCTGGGGGTAGTGTCTGTCACTGTGGTGTCATGACACTCAGACCGCGCGGTTACCCTCGGGTCCGCGGTTCTGGCGGTGACCCTGTGCTGGGGTCTCCCTGGCTGACCGCCCTGTGTATCACAGGGGCTGAGGCTGTAGACTGCGGGTGTTTTTATGTGTACATGCAGTCTGAGAGTGTGTGTGGTGATATTCACACTCTTTTCCCGCGCTGCGGGCTCCGGCACCTCCATTGCTGAGGCAGTCTGGAGGAGGAGGAGGCAGCCCTTATGGTGACATCACCGCTGGGCGTGTTGTGTGTTCTTCCCGCGTGTTCCTGGCTCCGCCCACATCTTCACTGTCGGCGGCCATCTTCTCCCTCGCTTCCCGGCTGGGATCTGGCTGCAGCGCGTGTCTGCACTTGCAAGGGAGACCGGAACTCGCGGAGGTCACACACACACACCACTTCCTCCTACCGCTTTACTGCGGTCGGTAAGCCACCGGGATTCCCGGTTTGTTTGTGAACTTTGGCTTATATTCCCCTCACTGTGGAGATGTCCTCAGTTGGGAAGCATGCTGCTAAGGCGGCGGTGGTCTCCAGTGCCTGTGTTACATGCAACGGGACACTGGTGGAGGGGTCCTGCAATAACTGCGGACGCCCAGAGGCCCGGTCTGCTACTACTGAGTCTGCAAATCCGGGATTATACCCTGAGGTTCAGGTGATCCCAGGGCCATGGGAAACGCAGAATAAGATCAATGAATCTCTGCTGTCCCAGATGTCCTCCATGTCGCAAACCCTGGAGGCACTGCATAGGAGACTGGAGAACCCAGCTACTCCTCCTAGTTACCCCCGGGTGTCTCTTACTTCTGCTGTAAGACCCCTAAGCGAGCCCGTGAGGCTTCTCCTGAGCTCCAGACTCTTTCTGAGGAGGAGCGTTCCTCTGATGGTGAGGAAGATGATGGGGGTTCTACTCTTGGGTCTATGTCTGAACCTCCAGATGGGGTGGAGGATCTGGTGTCCTCCATCAATGAGACATTGCGTCTTGTCACTCCTCCTGAGGAGGTGACTGTACACCCCAAGGAGATCTATCAATGGCTGCGGCCAGAGGCTAGACCAAGTGGCTCCTTCATGGACCACACTAATTTCGGAAGGGTGATTAAAGCTCCCAGGTTGCATCCTGGGCGGCGTTATGTCCGTAAAACTAAGGACAATCGCTTTCCCTTTCCCCAGGAGGCGCTCCAGGAATGGTCGCAGTCTCCCAAGGTGGATGCTTCCATGACTAGGATTGCTGCGCGCTCCTTGTTTTCTGCCTCTGATAGCTCCTCGTTGAAGGATGCTACTGATAGACAGGTCGAGCAACTCGCCAAGTCTTCCTATGAGGCTGTGGGGTCTTCGTTTGCCCCTAATTTTGCCGCGGTCTGGACCCTACAAGCGATTACTATCTGTTTGGATGGTATCACTGATCTAGCTAGGTCCAGTCCAGAGGTCCTGGCTCTCACTGAGAGAGCAAGGGCCTATGCGGACTATGCCAGGACGGCATCTTTGGAAACTGCCACTCGCTCTGCTGTGGCCTCGGCCAATGCAATTGCGATCCGCAGGCTGTTGTGGCTGCGTCTTTGGGACTCAGATGCCACATCTAAGAAGATTTTACAAAATCTTCCGTTCGCTGGTGACAGGTTTTTTGGCACCGAACTGGACAAATTGATAAAGGATTCTGCTGAGAGACCTTTGTCGGGTGAGCCTGGAGGTGACCATGAAGTCCCTGGAACGGTTCGGGTGGCTTATCAACATTCAAAAGTCGACCCTGGTTCCGACCCAGTCATTGACATATCTGGGCATGGACTTCCACACGGACTCGGCCCTGGTGTCCCTACCTCAAGCCAAGCAGCTTGCGATCCAATCAGGAGTGCAGAATGTCCTCCTGTCTCCACAGTCATCCCTACGGGTATTGATGAGACTGGTGGGTCGCATGGTAGCGGCGATAGAGGCGGTGCCGTTCGCACAGTTTCGCCTCCGTCCTCTCCAGCTGGAGATTCTTCGCAGGTGGGACAAGAGGACGGTCTCTCTGAATCGGCTGGTGACACTGTCACAACCAACCAGGGACTCTCTACAGTGGTGGCTCCAGCCACATCACCTGTCACGGGGCCGGTCCTTCCTAAAACCGTCATGGTTAGTGGTGACCACCGACGCCAGTCTGAAGGGCTGGGGGGCGGTGTTCTTGCACCACAGGGCTCAAGGCCTCTGGACTCAGTCGGAGTCGGCGTTGCAGATCAACGTGCTGGAGATCAAGGCGGTCTATCTGGCGCTACTGGCGTTTCAGAAATTCCTGTCAGGACAGCCCATTCGGGTACAGTCCGACAATGCGACGGCCGTCGCCTACATAAATCATCAGGGAGGGACCAGAAGTGCTCAGGCCCTCGCCGAAGTCCACCGAATTCTACTCTGGGTGGAGGAAAACGGCTGCCTGATCTCCGCAGTTCACATCCCAGGGGTCGAGAACTGGGAGGCCGACTATCTGAGCCGACAGGGGATGGACGCCGGAGAGTGGTCCCTACATCCAGACGTCTTCCGGGACATCTGCGGCAGGTGGGGCACTCCGGACGTGGATCTGATGGCCTCACGGCTGAATCATCAGGTGCCCCAATACATGGCGAGATCTTGGGATCCCCAGTCTCTGGGGGCGGACGCCCTGATCCTGAGCTGGTCCAGCTTTCAGCTGCCATATGTGTTTCCGCCTCTGGCTCTGATTCCCAGGGTCCTGTGGAAGATCAGGACAGAATGCAGAGTGGCCATTCTAGTGGCTCCAGATTGGCCCAGGAGGTCTTGGTACCCGGACCTGTGGCAACTGTCAGGCGGACACAGGTGGGCTCTTCCAGAACGCGCAGATCTACTCGCGCAAGGCCCATTCTTCCACCTCAATTCCAGGGCCCTCAGATTGACTGCATGGCTCTTGAGGCCTGGCTGCTGACATCCAGAGGTTTCTCTCCTACAGTGGTTGCCACTATGAATCGGGCAAGGAAACCTGTTTCCAGGAAGATATACCACAGAACGTGGAAAATCTTTTTTACCTGGTGTGCCTCTGGTGGCCGCTCTCCGTGGCCTTTGTCTATCCCGACATTGTTGGCCTTCCTACAGTCGGGGTTGGAGTTGGGATTATCCCTTGGCTCTCTGAAAGGTCAAGTATCAGCACTTTCAGTGTTGTTTGACAGGCGCTTGGCGCTCCTCCCGAAGGTACGTCAATTTCTGCAGGGGGTGTCTCGGGTGGTTCCGCCCTATAGACGACCTCTGGACCCTTGGGACCTAAACATGGTCCTGGCGACACTGCAGAAACCGCCGTTTGAGCCACTGAGAGACGTCTCTCTCTCTCGTCTGTCCCAGAAGGTGGTCTTTCTGGTGGCGATTACGTCTCTGAGACGGGTCTCAGAATTGGCTGCACTTTCGTGCAAGTCTCCCTTTCTGGTGGTTCACCAAGACAAGGTGGTGTTGCGCCCACGGCCTGAATTTCTGCCGAAGGTGGTTTCAACGTTTCACCTAAACCAGGAGATTGTTCTTCCATCATTTTGCCCCGCTCCCGTTCATCAGGTTGAGCGCGACCTCCATACTCTGGATCTCGTGAGAGCTGTACGCATTTATGTGTCCAGGACCGCCTCCTTTAGGAGTTCGGATTCCTTATTTGTCCTCACGATGGGTCGCTGTAAGGGGGCCGCGGCTTCGAAGTCGACCTTGGCCAGATGGATCAAGGCTCCCATTCAGGAGGCGTACCGGTCTTCTGGTTTGTCTCTCCCGGTGGGTTTGAAGGCACACTCTACGAGAGCTGTAGGTGCCTCCTGGGCCTTGCGACATCGAGCTTCTGCTCTACAGGTGTGTCAGGCGGCCACTTGGTCCAGCCTGCACACTTTCTCTAAGCACTATATGGTGCATGCCCATGCCTCTGCGGATGCGAGTTTGGGCAGGCGGGTTCTCCAGGCGGCGGTTGCCCACCTTTAGAGGGAACCATGTGTTATCCGTCTTGTTGAGAAACTCTTCCCGCCCTGGGGTATTGCTTTAGGACATCCCCATTGTCTGGGTCTCCCATTATGACGACCAGAAAAAAGAGAATTTTGTTTACGTACCGTAAATTCTTTTTTCTTTAGTCATCAATGGGAGACCCAGCACCCACCCAGTTGTTCCGTTGCATATTTTGCACTTGTTCTGTTCTCTGTTGAGACAGTGTTTGCCGGGTTGTTGAACCGTCTGTGCACGGCATTCTTCCCGATGTTTCGGGTGTGGTTTAATTTCTCCTCGCAGCTTATGGACTAAACTGAGGATGTCTCCTACGGTGGGGGTTTATAAGCGGAGGAGGCGGTGTCTACAAACTTGTAGTACCTAGTGTGACCTCCGGAGGGCAGAGCCCTAAACCCCATTGTCTGGGTCTCCCATTGATGACTAAAGAAAAAAGAATTTACGGTACGTAAACAAAATTCTCTTTTTCTATAGGCCAAAGGGACCTTCGGGGCCCCCCTAGGCTGCAGGGCCCGGCTGCGATCGCAACCCCTGCACCTATTGTAGTTACGCCCCTCCACACAGGAGAGGCTGATACTGGCCCCAGAACCCTTTCTGAGCTCTTAATGCCTCATTCACACACAGCGTTTGGGCTCCATTTTTGGTGCAGTTTCTGCAGCAAAACCAGATCCTCTATTTTTTGCAAAAAAACATCACAGGCACATCTTCTGTTTGTGTTGCTCTTTTGCTCTGTTTTCTTGTGCTGCGCTTTTGCTTTTTCAAATTGCACTAATGGACCTGCTCATGATTTTGTGGATCCGCTTTCTGCACCTCTAGTGCAGCAGTCAAAACCACTGATGTCTGCACAGAAAATCACATTCACTTTGATGGCGACACTGTGACTGATCAGTCTTAGGTGCAGTTTAAAAAAAACAAAAGAACCAAAAACACACACGAAAAAACAAGCAGTGTCAACATAGGCTAAGGCACACTGAGGGAGCATCTGAAGCCAAAACCAGCAGTGGGTGATAAATACAGAAGTGATGATGTGTTTCTATTAGACTTTTCCTCTGATTGTTCCACTCCTGGTTTTGACTTATAAATCCTGAGGTAAAAAACTCGTCAAATATTCAACGTGTTCACAAGGCCTAAGACTCAAGGCTTCAGACTGTAAGGCCATGTGCACACGTTGAGTATTTGGTGAGTTTTTTAACTCAGTATTTATTCCACTCCTGGTTTTGGCTACAATCAGAGGAAAAGTATAATAGAAACACGTCACTAGTGATGAGCGAGCATGCTCAGCAGTACTCACCAGAGCATCACAGTACTCAAGATACTCCGCGAACACCAAGTACCACCGAGATGCTCGGGTAGATGCTCGGCTTCACCTCCCTGCATGTTGACGCTCTTTACAGAGCCAGCCCACATGCAGGGATTGTCTGCCACACACTGTAATGCCACAGCCATGGTGGATGTGGCATTACAGTAACTGCGATGCGGCTCAGGAGACCGGAGGAGACCGCCGATCTAATATGGTACAGTGTGCCCCTACCCTCCCTCCCCGACGCCTGCAGCATATGAACCAGAAGGTACTGCAAACGCCATTACAGCCTCTGCAGATACCGGTCAGTCTAACCGGGGCCAAGCAGCAGCAGGTACTGCTGACGACCTGCTGCTCAATACACTATTAGTCCCCCTGAGTGGTGAGGATTGGCCCCTGATATGTGAAAACGGAGGTCCTACAGACACATGCTACGAACCCCCTATAGACAATGTGGGAGGTGGATTGGTGGTGGAGAGCCACAGTGAACAGAGATTGTCAGGTACGCATGCAGGAATGACAGGAAGAACAGGGCTAACCCCCTTACAGCCACTGATGAGAGGGGACATGGAGGCAAGAGGGGAGAGAGTACCCATGGACAGGGGTCCGTCTATGGACGGCTGGGAAAGAGCCCCCCAGCCCCTGACTGCTACTCAGATGCAGACTGCTTCATACACTGGAGACCTTATTTCCCCCAGTCACCTATTGACGCCACCAGCTTCTGGGGGTCAGAGGATTTGGGACGATCTCAGGCTGAGGATCCAGGCCATCCCCATTAGGGAGGAAATGGAGGGCTTTATAGCACGGATGGAGGCCTCCTTTAATGCCGAGTCATCTGAGCTTAAAGGGGAGGTCAATACACTGAGGCGTAGAGTGGACTCTAATGAACCGTCCTCTCAAAGCTTAGACAAGAGACTGAGGATCCTAGAGGATACTGTATACTTGCAAGCCTCTCACATGAAACGGATGTTAGACTCCAGGGAAGACCTTGAGAATCGAGAGAGGAGGAACAACATCAGAATTAGAGGGCTCCCCGAGAGTGTAGGACCTAGGGATCTCGATAGCGCCCTTAGAGCCATTTTTAACTCTATTAGAGAAGTACCGAAGGACTCGGTTTTGGAGTTCGATAGGGCGCATAGATCCCTGGGGCCCCCACCTTTGGATGGAGATAGGCCCAGAGATGTAATATGCAGGATCCATAAATCTAATATATAAAGCTGTGTGTGTGTGTGTGTATATTCGGGATTGGCATCTACACCGTCGCAACTACAGCCACAAAATTTTGCACAGTCACACGTCTGGACCCCGGGAGCGTCATAGGCTATGCTGTGAGGCGAAATTTTAACCCTGCGCGTTCCAGTTCACCAAACAATTTTGCCCCTATCTACATAATGGGGAAAAAGTGAATGGAAAAGTGTTGGAGGTAAATCGACAGCTGTCAGCTACAGCCACAAAAATTTTGCACAGTCACACGTCTGGACCCTGGGAGCGTCATAGGCTATGTTGTGAGGCGAAATTTTAACCCCGCGCATTCCAATTCACCAAACAATTTTGCCCCTATCTACATAATGGGGAAAAAGTGACAGTCACCAGTTGACAGTTGTGAATGAGAGGGGCTTAATGATAGCGCCAAAGGCTAACAGCACATACCAGCATATAGTCACTAAGGAGGGGCCCCAACATGAGATATTCACCACGCACGGGGACATGTATACACACCACACGCACACAAAGAGTAACAGCAAGTGTATAGTCGCTAAGGTGCAGCCCCAACATTGGATACTCACCACGCACCCGAACAAACACACACACACCACAAAGAGACACCCCCCCCCCAAGGGGACACACAAACACCCTATAGCGACACATGCACTCACCCCACAGGGACACACACACACCACAAAGAGACACACACACCACACAGACCCCCCACACAAGGACACACACACATAGCCACCCTATAGGGACACATGCACTCACCCCACAGGGACACACACACACCACAAAGAGACACACACACCACACAGACCCCCCCCCCCCCACAGGGACACACACACATACACACCCTATAGGGACACATGCACTCACCCCACAGGGTCACACACACCACAAAGAGACACACACAACACAAATACACACACACCACACAGACCCCCCCCACAGGGACACACACACACATGCACACCCTACTATAGGGACACATGCACTCACCCCACAGGGACACACACACACCACAAAGAGACACACACAACACAGAGACACACACACCCCACACAGACACCCCCCCCACAGAGACACACACACACACCCTATAGGGACACATGCACTCACCCCACAGGGACACACACACACCGCAAAGAGACACACACCACACAGACCCCCCCCACAGGGACACACACACATACACACCCTACAGGGACACATGCACGCACCCCGCAGGGACACACACACCACAAAGAGACACACACAACACAGAGACACACACACCCCACACAGACACCCCCCCACAGAGACACACACACATACACACCCTTTAGGGACACATGCACTCACCCCACAGGGACACACACACGCACACCACAAAGAGACACATACAACAGAGACACACACCACACAGACACCCCCCCACAGGGACACACACACATACACACCCTATAGGGACACATGCACTCACCCCACAGGGACACACACACACCACACATCGGAGGAGACCTCAATTTCACCCTGGATTCGGCAGCTGACTCGTCCTCTGGTGAGAGATCTATACCTAATAAAAAACTTACTTCCCTGAAAGGGTTCCTTCACACTCTGAGGCTCATTGACGTTTGGAGGATTTTGAATCCCCAGGGGAGGGACTTCACATATTTTTCTCCAATACATAATTCTTACAGCAGAATTGATTTATTCTTTATAAGCCATAGTTTATTATCATGGAACCCTAAGGTGACTATAGGAGATATTTTTCTCTCCAATCATGCCCCCACCTTTATGTCCCTTACGCTCCCTGATACTAGTAGACAACCGTGGACCTGGAGGCTGAATTACCTTTTATTGAAGGACGAGCTGTGTATGTCTGAGGTGAGAGAGACTATCCAATTCTTTAGACGGGACCACGCGATCGACCCCACACCTCCACCCACTAAGTGGGAAACTCTGAAATGTGTTTTGAGGGGAGTTTTCATAAAGCATGGTGCCCGTCTGAAGAAAAATAATGCAGAAAAAATGGTAGATCTCCTCTCTCAGATACATACTCTAGAAATCTCACACAAGCGGAATCTATCGAAACTGACAGTTGACTTGACATTGAAAAAGACTGAACTTAAAAACTTACTGGACCAAAAATACCGCAGATATACTGAAAAGTCCAAAAGTTATTTTTACTCCAACTCAGACAAATGCGGGCGTCCCCTGGCTCGACTGCTCCATCCTCGTCTAAATCCGCCTTTCGTTCCATTTGTATCAACCAATAAAGGTGGACGAACGTATATCCCGAACGAAATTTTGGAGGAATTTAAGAAATATTATTGCGAACTTTATAATATCAAGGGACACTTCTCCAATCTCCCATCCTCTGAGTTGTCGGATAAGATTAAAAAATATATTGCCCAGTCGGGAATTCCATCTTTGGCTAAAGAGACAGCTGCGATATTAGAAGAAGATATCTCTGAGGAGGAATTGTCGCAGGCTATTCAATCTACTCCTTCAGGGAAATGCCCGGGCCCAGACGGGTTTTTGCCTAATTTTTATAAAACACTCAAGTCCCAGCTGGCCCCAGTGATGTTGACGGCCTTTAACGCGATACTCCAGGGATCGAATTTTGTGCCTCAATCTTTGGAAGCCCATATCAGCGTCATTCCTAAACCAGGGAAAGATCCTTCTTTGGTTTTGAACTACAGGCCGATTTCGTTACTAAATGTGGATGTAAAACGCTTCTCTAAATTATTGGCTGATCGTTTGGCACCTCTCCTCCCTTCTGTAACCAATGCGGACCAGGTGGGCTTTGACAGAGGCCGGGAAGCTAGGGACAATACTATTAGAACCCTGCTCCTTATAGCTAAGGCCAAAAGCTGCTCACTTCCACTAGGCCTGATTTCGGTGGATGCTGAGAAGGCCTTTGACAGAGTCCACTGGGGGTTCATGAAGGAGGCGCTGATACAACTTGGCCTGGGTCCTAGGTTCTTGCACGGAATCCTATCCTTATATTCCTCCCTTCTGCTAAAGTGAGGATAGGGGGAGCCTTATCCTCTTCGTTCAAAATAACAAACGGTACCAGGCAGGGATGCCCTTTGTCACCCCTACTGTACATTATCGTAATGGAACATCTAGCTATGGCACTTAGGGCCAATGCAAGCATTCATGGGATTAAGCTGGGACAGAGCCATAACAAATTGGCCTTATTTGCCGATGACCTCCTACTGTATGTCTCTCAGCCCCTGGTCTCTATACCGTCTGTTTTAAAGGAGTTTGAACGGTTTGGGCAATTAAGCAATTTTAAAGTGAATTGTTCCAAGACCGAGGCACTTAATATCTCTTTGGCCGGATATTTGGTTCCCCATCTTTCTAATCAGTTCCCGTTCAAGTGGAAGGGAGAAGCCATTAAGTATTTAGGAATTCTTTTACCAAATGATCATAAACAACTATTTAATTTGAACTATCATCCCCATTTGACCAGCATGGAATCGGCATTTACCTCATATAGACAGCTAAAATTGTCCTGGTTCGGAAGGATGAACGTGGTCAAAATGGATGTCTTGCCCCGACTCCTATATACCTTTCAGGCGACCCCCTGTCCTGTTTGATAGGGTTTTTTTCTCCAAATTGCAATCTATGATAAGTAAATTTGTTTGGGGGAAGTAAGAGACCCAGATTACGGATGTCTATTCTCTCTATGTCTAAGTCCAGGGGAGGGGCTGGACTGCCCATTATGCAGACGTACTTTTTGGCTTCCTCTCTCGTTAGAGCTTTGGACTGGCAGTATTGTGGGCCCTCCAAAAAAATGGATTGAGGTGGAGCAGGAGGGTCTGGGGATACCGCTGAAATATCTGCTTTGGATTCCCCCTAGAGACTTTTCAGACATGACTCTGACGACTTTGAAGGTTTGGCACTCAGTGACGAAAACCCTTAATTTGGATTATTCCCTGAGGAAGGAGCTCGGCAAGTGGCTCCGAAACGCGTTGGAAATAAGGCAATAAATCATCACTAATACCTAGACGTCCGTGTCGGTGGTATATGTTTTCTGACAGCAGCGCGGACATAAAGGTACTTCGTCCGAAAAATAACCTGTAATTTGGATGATAGACTTAGCCCTTTGACCCCCCTTTTCTCCAACCCATCTTTCCCACCTGGATTTGGAAGACAGAGATTTTTATGCTGGCAGAGTGTGAATGATATCCGAGTAGGCCAGACCCTATCCGACGGCAATTTACCCTCATTGGCAGAGCTTCAATCCAAAGACCCTTTGAGGCCTCTTAGGTGGTTTGAATATTTTCAATACAGAGCATATCTATACTCAGCTGACCAGACGTGCAGGGTGAGATCGACGCCCAACATGTTGGAAAAGCTATTCCAATTAGAGTCGCCCCCGAGGCGCAAAATTTCGGCTCTATATCAGGCCTTAGGCTCCGTGAGAAGTCAGGGCACTCCATATTTCCAGCGAGCTTGGGAGAGGGAGCTGGTGAGCAGCATCTTAGATAGTGATTGGCAGAAATGCTTTCTATTTACCCACAAATTAGCCAGTGCTTGTATTGCACAAGAAAGAAGCTACAAGCTGCTCACCAGATGGTACCTATGCCCGGCAACCCTGCGGAGTATGTTTCCTGTAACCCCTGACACATGTTGGCATTGTGGAGAGGAGATAGATACAATGCTACACATATGGTGGAGTTGTGGTGGGATCCGGCGGTTTTGGTCAGAGGTATATAATGCATACACCCGGATAACAGGTAAACAGGCTGAATGCTGTCCAGAGTCAGCACTCCATTTTTCCTGGTCCTATTGGACTTCAAAAAAGAGATATTCTCCGATTTTGTGTTTCAGACGCACGTGCTGTGATCCCGAGGTTCTGGAAATCAACCCGGGTTCCATCTTTGCTTGACTGGTTCAGGGAGTTGATGGATATTTATCGTATGGAGGAGCTGGCAGCAGAGGCATCTGGATCTCGTGACAAACACTCAGAGATTTTGTTTACATGGATAGTTTTCCAGGACTATGCAGACTTTAGGGACATAATAGCGGGACCTCTGGCTGACGGGGAGTCAGGTTGACCTATATACTCCCTTTTCCCGCTTTATACCCTTTTCTCTACATGGCCTTACTTTCCCCGATATGGTCATTGTCACTTTCTTCGGTCCCTCTTTATTTCTTTCCTTCTACCTTTCTTTCTCCTTTTCTCATATCTTCCACTGCACTTTTTTTTTTTTTTTGAATAGGTATGGTTCTTTTATGACCACCCCCTGATAAAAATTTTGATGAGGCTCTACGCTTTCACACGATAAGTTCATTTCAAAACTCATGGAAGGGCTATGCTTTGTTTGTTTAGAATTGCAATTTATGTCTTAGGCTGCTTTCACACAGCGTTTTTATGCTGTCCGAGGGGATCAGACTTTTTGCTGCTCCCCTCGGACAGCATCGGATCCAAACTGATGACTGCAATCGGATGCCAAATAGGCATCCGATTCCGATATTTTGCAGCATCAGTCTGGATCCTATCCCTGCTCCTCCTGTCACCTTTCTCCCCTCCTCTCACTGCTCCCTCTTTGCCCCTCTGTCTCCCCTCTTTGCCCCCTCTGTCTCCCCTCTTTGCCCCCTCTGTCTCCCCTCTTTCAACCGCTCTGTCTCCCCCTCTTTGCCCCCTCTGTTTCCCCTCTTTGTCCCCTCTTTCGGACCCCTCTTTGCCCCCTCGATCTCCCCTCTTTGTCCCCTATTTTGCCCCCTCTTTTGCCCCCTTTGTTCCCCTCTTTCCAGGCCTTTAAAAATAAAAAAATCTTCATTCTCACCTCTCCACGACACCCGCGGTGCTTCCAGCTTCTTCTTCTGATCAACAGGACCTGGTGTGATGTCACAGTCACATGACCGGTTACCGCGGTAACCGGTCATGTGACTCAACTGTGACGTCAGGCCAGGTCCTAGACGCACAGAGCGCAGGAGGCATCGCTGGATCGTGGAGAGGTGAGGATAATGATTTTTTTATTTTTAACCCTTTCATTTAACTGGATATCACTTCTGCAATGTATGAATATACATTGCAGAAGTGATATTAGATGGCACAGAGCGGTGTTAGTGTACTGAGCATGCTCAGTGCACTAACATCGGGTCCGAGGAGACATCAGCTGTTTCCTCGGATCCTCGCTCCATAGGCCCCATGTTATTTGGCGCGGATCAGGTCGGATCCAATTCGGTCCGATCTGACCCGCTGTGCCAAAAATCGCAGCAGGCTGCGATTTTGGGCACAGCAAAAAATCGGCCAGGATCGGATCCGACAAAAATCGGATGCCAATAAGGCCAAATCCGATGTGATCCGTGCCCATAGGATAACATGTGGCCAAAATCTGATCCGTGGCTGTCAGTTTTACAACGGACAGCCACGGATCACAGAAAATCGCTGTGTGAAAGCAGCCTTAGCTTATGCGACACCAGAAGATGGTGCAGTTGAATAATTGTTGCCTATCCTATTCTAAAGTTGATACCAATACTGTGATTTTTCTCTTAATTCTTTCTGCTTTATCTTACGAATGTATGCATATCTATGTTGTTTTTATAACTTCAATAAAATAAGATTTACCATAAAAACACAAACACATTTAGCGACTGCATCTTTATTATCCCCTCGACCCTCATCTCTGTGCTGAACACTCTGGGATCTGCTTCATCAGAGTCCAAGGGGACGAACAAAGCTTCTGTCAATGTGTTCCCTGAAGGAGAGCCCGAAGCGCTGCCTCATCGTAAGAGGAGGAGGGGGTAACTCAGGTCACCCGAGGACTGCTCAGGTGGCATGACCCCCCCTCCCACTGCAATTTGCAGTCCGCAGCCGCCCGGAAAATGGCACCATTTTTTGGCGCTGTATCCAGCTCATCCAGGGCGTTGGTGCGGTGGGTCATTGGGTAATGATGGGGTTAGAGCCAGCTTTGTATTATCAGCTGGCCCTAAGCCCGAAATTCATGGGGTCACGCCAATATTAGACATGACCACCATGAATTTTTAGTAATCATATAGAAAAAAACCGCAACACAGAGAAAAAAGCGTAGGGTGGCCCAAGCTTTATGCCACCCCCCCTTTCCCGCTGTGAATTGCTGTCCGCAGCTGCCCCAGAAAATGGCGTGTTCATAGAAGCGCCATTTTCTGCCGCTGTATCCAGCTCATCCAGGGCCCTAGTGCGGTGGCTCACTGGGTAATAATAGGGTTAGAGCAGCTTCGTATTATCAGCTGGCCCTAAGCCCAAAATTCATGGGGTCACGCCAATATTAGACATGACCACCATGAATTTTTAGTAATCATATAGAAAAAATCCGCAACACAGAGAAAAAATATTTTTATTGGAAATAAAATAGAACCTAATTAGTGACTCCATCTGACGTAGTCCAGGTTCGAAGGCCCCACGACGTCCAATCCGGATCCAATATCATCTGATCAGTTTGCTGGCCGGCAAACCGATCAGATGACCAATATCAGGTTCAAGGACCTGAATCAGCTGTCAGACCAGCTGTGTTTAAATTTCCTGCGCCAACACGGAACAGCTGATGTTGGCGTTGGAGATTTAAACTGCTGTCAGATCAGCTGTGTTTAAAGCTCCAGTGCCGACACCACCAGGAGATAAGCGTCACCCGTCGCCAGGAGATGACCGGCCTGCTATATAGCCCCCATCCTGGTATATCATCCACCAGCCTGGTCTATCAGCCCCCAGCCTGGTACATAAACCCTCATCATGGCACATGCCCCCGCATCCTAGTATATAGCCTCCCATCATGGTACATGCGCCTCCAATCCTGGGACATAGCCCCCATCATGGTACATTTCAGCACCCGGCATCCGGGTACCACTCCAATTTTATGTCGGATCCGGCGCCCATAGACTCCCATGTTTTGGGGAGCCGGATCCGGGAGGATCTGATTTTGTCCGATTTCCAGCTGGACAGACAGCAAAACGGATGGCAAATAGCTGCCATCCGGCGCCATAGGGATATAATTGGGGCCAAATCGGATCCGGGGCTGGCCGGTTCACACAGGTCAGCCCGGATCCCAAAAATCGTGGTGTAAAGCAGGCCTAACTTTTTTATGTCTCTGTGTCAGTAATTTGGTCCTCCTGGGTCTACTCCATAGCATTTCATGTCAATCGAATGTCGATTTATAGTTCCCACATACACTGATGCACCATGTAGGTTATCTCCCACCAGGGAGATTAGCTACAGTGCTATGGGTTGTAAACCTCTTAATTTTGTTGCACACCATGAACAAAGGAATCTCAAGAGCAAAATATTTTTCAACAGTTTTGGTTCTCAACTCCTCAGATAGTTCTCGTCTCTTTCTTTCGTCCATGCTATGTGTGGCACACAAACACAATGCAAAGATTGAGTCGTCTCCTCTTTTTATCTGGTTTCAGGTGTGATTTTCATATTACCCACACTTATCACTTGTCACTGAGGAGTTTGAATGAGCATCACATGCTTGAAACAATCCCACAAATTTGGATAGGTACCAACAATTATTTCCATCACATTTTTGGGGTTTTGTGTGAAATTGCATCCAATTTGCCTCTTTTTCCCGCTGTTTTTTTTTGGGTTGTTTCAATACACACAAAAGGAAATAAACGTGCATGACAAGACATGCTTAATTGCAGTAGTTTTCTGGGAGAAATACTTCATTTTCTGTATCAATTTTAAGGGCGCCAACACGTTTGGTCATGACTAAAGATAAGCGAGTGGCATAATATTCGTAATCGCTATACTCGTAACAAGTACTTGTTAATACTTGCATATTCACCCGAATAGCAGGTCCAATGTTAGTCTCCGCCCGCACACGTCCAGAAAAGCTCATTTTGTGGCCTGGACTGAGCGGGAGGGTGGGTTTTGAGTTTTCAGTGCATACAACACTTTGCAGTGCCCCCTAGTGAGACCCTAACATCAAATCTGCTCTCACTAAGGTGCCAGCTCACTTTGTGTACTGAAGGGAGCTGGCAATATGTGTCAGATAGTTCACGATGGACACATCAGTCACCGAGTAATGAGTAGTGCAAGAAGCGAATAGTGATGATTACACTCGCTCATCGCTAGCCATGACTGTATGTGTATTTATAAATAGAAACATCAATCATGTCTAGTATTACCACATAATCATAGATACCATACATAAAACCTTAAAGGGTATACCCGGGTTTTTTTAAGTGTGCCTAAGCTTTAAAAGGCAGGTAGTTGCTACCAACCTGCCCATTTTGCTCTGCACCATTCACCACCAGCACAGAACAGCCACAGACCGCTCCTGCCGGTGATACAATAGCTCCGTCAACAGAGAGGAGAATTCTTTTCTGCTCTATAGAGGATGCGAGATCGCCAACGTCATGTTGATTGAGAGCCGGCTCCCGCTGCCTAACTGGGGGAGCCAGCGGTCTATCAGCATGAGAATTATAATGATGCCCTTCAACAAAGCAGAGCAGATAAGAAGCCGCCTCTCTGTTGTTAACAGGAGCATTCATTCTGTTTAGTTAGGTCACGTGATCTTATGGTGCTCTCTGACATCTTTTTATGCTCTCTAAAGCAGGAAAAGTTACCATCTCCGTTAACATAATGAGGCCAAGTTGACATGACCGTATTTCTAGTCGGAGCACTACCTGTGGAAAATGCACAGCACACAGACCAATGTTATTTAATTGGGCAGCGCAGATCAGTGTTTTTTTGGTTTGATTTTTTTGCTTACTGATAGAATCTGCACCTGGAGAAAGATAAAAATAAAAATAAATGAATAAAAAAATTGCAGCAAGCACATACTTTTATTTATGGTGAGGGGAGGCTCGCCTATTCCAGTCTATAGATATGCAAAATCTTTTTCTATTAACAGAGAAAACTATATTTGTTTTTTTTAAATGGTGCCAATTATGGATGTAATAAAAAAATGAAACCGGATGCCATACGGCTTGTATTCTGACCACCCTGGGGATGAACAGCAGATGATTATTGTGTGACCCCAGATTACATGTATGAAGACGCTGCAACACTGAAGTTCTTAACAGGGAGAAACAGAAATGAATATTACACAGTGCCTGACATATAATCATGATGTAAGAGATCGCAGCACAACCTCCTGACTGTACTATTAAAATATATTAGAATATTTATGAGAATAAAAAGAAATGATAATCACACTGTCCCCACAGAAAAGATGAGATTAGAGTCTTGTTGCCCATGTATTACAAGATTGATTTTCACTTCATCTCCAACCCTACAACCTCCTTCTACTTTGACTGACTGGCTTCAAGGAGCAAAAACAGATGGAAAACAAGAAGGTGCACTGAACCATTTGGCCAGGTCATGGGTGCAACTGTGCACCTGTATTTGGTTTGAACAGTCATTCTGTGCAGAGTCTCTTTAAGGTAGTCTGTCAGCCACTGAATGACCATTCAAAATAGGCTACATTATGGGAGCACTGAGCTGTCTAACAGTTCATGCACATACCCATCATCTAAACCCTAATAAGGATGGGCCGAGCACCTGTGCTTGTGTGGCGCCCCTATGGCAAGGGGCCAAAGGGAGGTACTGCACCCCAAATAGAAGGTGTAGTGCCTCTGTAGCCGTGGATATGGAGGACCCTACAGAGTCTGCACCCTGCATCCATACAGTTGGCCACTTTAACACAGGGGACTGGTATTCAGTAAGTCCCAGGGGGTGGAGCCTAGAGAGAGGGAGACAGGTCGTGACAATAGTGTCAGGCAGACAGTGTGAGACAGCGAGGAAGGCAGACGCAGGGGACCCAGCGGCTGTAACAGGAGGGCACCTCTTAGACGAGGGGTGACCCAGACTCTGAAGTGGGTTATTCCAGGACTGGTTGGAGCCAGCTGGGGACCCAGGTCACCACCGGCATACCGGAGCCGAGGCAGCTAGTAAAGGGTCCAACCCTAAATGCAGACCGGCAAGCTGAGGGTCCGACACAAGGGAGCCACAGCATCCCTAAAGAAGCCCAACATTTGTCCCGCAGCTGGGTCCACAACACCGGCAAGTAAGAGACTTTAGGTTACAGACCCTGAGGACTAGAGACTTGGCTCAAGAGGGGAAGGCAGAGACAGAGGGACAGGACCAGGAACGCCATATCAAAGGCACCACTGCAAGACTCTGAAAAGTCCTCCAAAATCTGCGGCTACCAACCCGTTCAACCAAACTGTATCGTGTACCATTTTCCACCTGGTGCAAATAAAGACCTGTTTGAGCTGATCTGGTGTTTAGTCTCCTTCAATCCGCCGCCCGGAGGACTTCTACTGTATCACTGAGGTGAGGACTACTTCTCCCCTCATCCACCCTGCTGCCCTGAGGTAAAGCTCCACCTGTGAGGAGCTGTACTACCCAAAGCTGCATTTACATCACCTTAGTGGCTGGCCGCAGCGCTGGTAACCCTATTACCAGGTACGACAGGTGGCGTCACGTTACCATTTTCCCCTATCATCATTACCCCCACCACGCCATTGAGGGTCCAGGGCATGGAACCAGGAAACGATCAGCGGTGATCCCCCACCGAAGTATCCACCTGTCCCAGTATCCGAGTACCCCCTACCCTGTTGACCGACTCACTTACTTTAATAGGCTGATGCTACAACATTGTGCATGGTCACTACCATGTAGCAGGCGAAGAATGCAACTATTTACGAGATTGTAGCACTTGCAGGAGCACTGTAAACCTTTCTAACAGCTGATCAGTAGGAATGCCAGGCGTCAACAACCTAATTCTATGAATGGGTTATCACTAGAGTTGTGTGGATCAATTCATGGGACCATCAGCCAGGTAAGTGCTCTGTGACTGCTGGATGGAAGCACTGCGTATCTCTTACCTGCTGGGCTCCACACATTGGCTTTGCTTTGTCAGACTGGTGCAAAATAATCTGTGTGTCATGCTGGCTAATCAAAACCTGAGCGGAGGACCCCAGTTGAGATTTTTAAGCCTTCCGCAAATCAATCCACCCAGCTGCAGTCATAAATACTGTGATTCCCTTTTAAAGAATGGTTGGATATAAACAGAAGGGACGTACTAAGCCTCCACCTCCCTACAGATTACAAGGAAATTACAGGACTAAGATTACAAAACATTTCCATTTAATTTCAGAATTAGATTAATACAAAATGTTCTTGTTCACCGTTCAGATAAAAGCTCTTGTAAATATTAAGTGAATAGAGGTTGTAGGCTTCCGATGTGTCACTTTCCTTCCTTTATTAAATCCACTAGTTTACAATTATGTAGAATTACAAAGCTCCGGATGCGTGCTGTAACATTTGGTAGGTGTATACTGGTAGTGGTAGAGTTTCTGACTTCTTATTCAGGACCTCCGCGCTGAAAAACAGAATAGACAGTAAATTATTCCATAAATGTTTTATTATGGTGTTTCATTTAAAGAGATCCTGAGAGCAAGATTTTGTAATGTACAGTGAAGACACGGCTGTAATGTCCCTGTAATATAGAGTAAATTGATACCATTTGTAAAGGAATCCACTTTCTTATTGTTCTTTAATCACTGTATGAAGATTTCTGCTAATTAGATTTTAGTGTACAGGAGCCAGAATGTACGCTGGGTCTTCCCCTCCCTGTCTGTGATTCCTCGACCCATCCTCCCACCGCTGGTCTCAAAATGTGGAAAGTTGCAAATGTTTTGCAACAACTCCCCGTTGCTTGGAACTTTTCAAAAGCAATTTAAGTCAGAATTCAGGGGGAAATCGCTTTAAGAAGTTTTAAAAAATAAACCTGAAATCGCTTTGATGAATCGAGGCTAAAGTAAGTACTTGACATGTTTTTAAGTCAGTACCAGCAATGAAGAAACCCTGTTATTTTATGAGTTCACCGGGGCTGGAAAAGCCCTTCATTTCCCTATTAATTGGACTGGAGGAGATTGGGCAGCACTTGGGAGACAGGCCACCCAGCCCATTCTTCAATAGGAACTGCTTATTGCACCATGGACACGCCATTGACCTAAAGATCCATATTTAGCATCAACCAGATCGAAAGATTATTTTCCTGTTGAAACAAACACCTATACAAGAGATCTTCCCTGAGGTCCATCTATACCTATACTCTAAAGGTACCGTCACACGCAGCGCTATGGCTTCCATATCGCTGGCGATTTGATGTGAGCGCGCACGTTGCGGGCACTTTTTTTCACATAGCCGAGGATCTGTCACACGTAGCGATTTCGCGTGCCTTCTCCAGCGATCCTGCATTCCGGAAATCGCCTGGCGCAGACCAGAATCAAGTTCCCTTTCCCACATCGCCGCGTCACACGCCACCACATCAGCGATGTGGCCAGAGTGTGCGAGTACGCCGAGGAGACAGGCGTGCCAGAGTGTTTCTCACGGTGCCCCTACCACTCCGATTGCCCACCACAGCTGCGTTACCATTGGTCAGCCAATGGGAACGCAGGAGCTGCCACCAATCGCGGCAGATGGGGCACGCCACACAGAATGCTCAGGCACACCTCTGGAATTGCTTCCAGATGGTCCGAGCTTGCTTTATACATTGCTGTCGCCCTGTCACACGCCATGATGGGCAGAAATCGCCTGATTTCACTGCAGTGCAGGGCGATCAGGCGACACCCCACCTGCGATTTCTCGCCGTACAATCGCCCAGTCACACGCCGCTACGCACAGGTGGTGTGGTTTCCACATCACCCAATTCTGCAATTGCCAACGAAATGGCCGGTGATATAGCCGTGTGTGACGGTACCTTTAGTGAATAACCAACTAAGGTTCCATATTAATTCCGCTTAACATCCCTACAGGATTCTATGAATAAGAAATACAAATCCTTCCATACCTAATGAGAGCTTAGATGGATCTTATATGTAGGTTATGATTATTGCTCTATCCCAGAGCCTGTAAGACAGATAGTTCTCTTTTGTTATACAAGGATTCAGAGAGATCCTGCTATCCAGCCTCTATAAAAATCTCTTCTTCACCCTCACACCACCATCATTCATCTGAGCTTGTAGTGACTTTTGTAAACAAGGACAAAATATTTGGCTGAAACCTCAAATTCCCATCGTCGCAACTCTCACTAATAAAGACTAACGTTGCATTTGAAATATTAGAGTGTGCAATGTTTGATATATACTTCTGATTATTGGGATCTACCACACTCACCTGACTTGCACCTCCACCCTGGACCCCTTTTGGTTCTGTTCACGCTAAATAAAGTTATTTGGGATTCTATGATGATGGGAGGAGCTAGATGCAAATCTCCGCCCCCCCTCCTCCAGTCATCATAGAATCTCATCAGTAACAGCTGCCATCTCCTAACTCAGTGATGGGAAAGTCTTCACTGAATACTGATTTTACCTCAGTATTGAGAATTTTGATAATGACTGACCAATCCTGGCAGAAAAAGAAGCAGATTTTTCTGATACGATATATCACAAAGTTGCTATTTTTCATGTGTGATATTGATTTATGAAACAAAAATTAGAACGACAGTTATGCCTTTAGAAGGGGTTGCGCAAGAAATGAACAACTCCTTTAAATAAGTGCATCCATCTTTACTGTCATCTGATAGATGACCTTATTTAAAGGGGACTGACAGGAGACACATGCTGCCTGAATTGTGTGCATCAGGAATCTGACCCAACAGCTGTGAATGTTTCACTCTGACAGAATGGAGTGTTTCAGAGAACACATACTATGAAAGCCTGGACGGGGACTGTGTGTCTTGGATGACTAGTCAGAAGTACGACCCCTTTGACTTCTCTTCATCCTGCTCCTCAAAACTGGCAGGTCTCTTTGTCTGTGTGTGTGTAAGGAGAGATCTGATAATCTAGGAGGGTCGGGGTATGGGAGAAGCCATCAGGGTCCTGACCGTGACTAGTCACCCAAGATGTAACTCCCTGCCCAACTCTATAAATATGTTTTCAGCCCTTCAGAGCTAAGCATATATGGCTGCAATATTCACCGCCAGGTTCTGCTGTGCGCTGCTGGATCAGCACAAATCTCCCATCAGGTTCACATTAAAGCAGCACATCTGTGCTAGTAATAACCTAGAGAGCTCCCTGGCTGTGCTCTTACTTGTATATAGTCCATCTCCTCAGCGGATACAGCTTTTCTCCTGTATTTCTGCGGCAGTGACCTCAGCAGGTCACTTGTGTCTGGGGAGCCGTGTACTTTACGCAGAGGTGCAGGGTTCGGAGCTCCAGGTGGGTTTTCACTGGTGGCCTGATGTGCTGTTACTGCAGGAGCAGTAAATGGGTAGATCATAGACTTCAAGGCTTCTTGTACTAGACAGAAAAGAAAACCAGAGACCACATAATACAAGTGGAAACCTCCCGTTCAAAACAAATTTATGTGCATCTCCTGCTGTGATCATGAATGCGATGATTTGCCCTTGTGGTTTCGCCTCCAGGAGGGTTGGAGACCGATGAAGATTTCCTGATATGCGAATATTAAAATTTTTCCTTTTGCGTGTACCCCTAAAGTTTAAGCTTAACAGCTCCACAAAAAGTAAAAAATAAAAAACATGGTCTGCACATTCAATAATCCACAATGATCTATAGCTGCTAATCCATCATTTTTCAAAAGGGAACATCAGGTTTTAGTAGACATATTAATAAGCCTGCTGGCCATTTCATGGTGACCTCATAAGCCGGATGCACACACTGAGTATTTGGGGAGTTTTTTACCTTAGTATTTGCAGCCAGATCTGGCAGCTTTGCCGCATCTGCTGTGTAACGGCCGACTTATGGGAAGTCTCATTCATTCCTTATGCGGCAGTTGCAGTTTTGCTGGATCCGGCAATTGCGGTGAAGGAAAACTAACATTGCTAGCAGTGTTTTTTTTTGCGCCGCCGCAAGTGTCGGATCAGGCAAAAACGCAACCGCTGCACCTGACCCATAGAGAAGGAACGGGGCTTGCGGCAAGTCAGCCATTACGCGGCAAAATCTGCCAGATCTGCCTTGAATTACAAAAAGCGCCGATGTGAAAGGGTGAAAGGTCCCTTAGACCAGTCACATCGGATTCCCCCTGGAATGTGCTGTGGTCACAGCAGGGTCTGACACAACCAGCTCAGGGGCTGCTGTGGAGCTACTCATTGCAGAGGCCGGTTTGTTCAAGTTACTGCCCCAACTGTTAATTTTGGGGAAAAAAATGTGTTTTCTGGGAGCCACTTCAGTTCATATTAAAACACAAAGAATAAAAAAAATGCTGACAAGTCACAGGCCTGACACTCACCGTTGGGTTTCGGACTGCCCTTTCTATCGGGGAATCTAATGGTTGGCACATGAGGCTTCACAACCTGTAGAAAAGGGGAACAAAGATTGCTGCATCAGAATATATACACAATCACAGCTAACATCACTGACAGATCGCTAATATGGCACACTAACAGGTGACGGCTTTATAAAAATAAGATGCCTCAATTACACAGAGCCTCACAGCGCTGCGTCGGGCTCCATCATAGAGTACCCGGACGATCCATAAGGTCGCTGGGCTCTTCTGGGAAGAAAACAATTACTGCAAACACTATGATGGCAGGTTGCCGTACACTAATGTATAGACACCAAAAACAGACACCGGTACAGATGGGGTGGGGGGTGCAGTCTGAGTGCAACAGCCAATCACAGACGCTGTTACACAGAGTGAGCATCTTTGATTGGACGTTGCAGTTCAGTGCAGTAAATATTCATGAAGCTTAATGAGCGGCCTTGGAAGCAAGCAAACAGCGGGAGACTGCCCAATTAATTAAGTGGGTGCCATGTGGGGCTACATTACTCAGCCAAGGGCTCTGGAGGAGAAATATGCAGCCACCCACAGAGCCAGCTGGTATCGGCGGATCCAGGACCTGCCATCAGCCAATCACCAGCTGTGCAGATGGAAAAACTGTTTTTAATGGACTTTGTCTGCACATTACATCTAAAAGTCACATTGGAATGTACATCCGTATAAAAGGATTCCTTTCTTGTACAGATCTGATGTCATGGGAGATCTACTGTAAAAGAAATATTCAAACCAATGTGTCGGGGGCATCCGAGCACTCAGAAGACGCAGATCATATCAAGACACCCCCATAGATTCATGATAGATTGCTAATGCCTGGCACACCGGCACTATACAGGGTATGGGGTCTATAGGGGACACTGTAGCCATATTCCCACCTCTGTACGTTCAAATGCTTTATTAGTATACACAGGAGCCCAGTACAGAGCAGAGGAGGCGTCTGTACCCCCAGAGAAACCCCACTGCAATCATCTGGGGTCACAGTCATATGTGGCACAAGACTGAGGCTCATCCCCAGAATGAGCTGCTGCCTCCATTACACTCCATGGCAGCTGTAGGTTGTACGACAGACATGGTGCAGATGTGATCTGTTACTACACAGAGGTGACTGTGTATGGCAGCCCAGGCTGTGCAGTGTCACCCTGACCTCTCTGCAGGGTCACAGCCCCAGATCCTGCACACAGGGCGGCGCAGGCCCGGGATCACTCATGGTGACTGCTGAGGGTGAAGTGTGCGGGCTCCGGTCACCGGGGATGTGGCGGTGACGTGACAGCCTGAGCTAAATGTAGTACTCTTACCTGAACGACCCTGCTGGCCGCCGCCATCTTGCTCCCCATGGCGACACCTAGCGGCGCTTCCGCAACCGGAGGAAGAAGAGGAAGCGTCACGTGACAAACTGACACCGGACTGACGGTGGAGTACATATATACACGGGATATACGCAGAAATATGTACTATATATGTGTGCACTGTGGGTGTATACATGTTCATATGCGGCTAGGTATATATTATACATATATATATATATATATATATATATATATATATATATGGATATGTATATGCGGTCTCTGCAGACACATGATCCCCTGTGGTCCAGTGCACACTCCCGTTTTTCCACATGAATCTTGTCCCCGTGTGGAGCAAGATACGTGTCCATGTGCTCCACACGGCGACATGTCGTTTTTTTGCGGAGCACAGACCGCTTTTGCCGTGAAACGTCCATGCACATGGATCTCATCCGTGTGACATTCGTGTGCACGGACCACAGCCAAAAGTGACAACCCTAAAAATAAAGAATTTGATACTCCCCTCCCTCCAGCGCTGACAGCTCCTCTCACTTCTGGTGCCGCTCATTAGGCTCATGAATATTCACTTCACTGAGCCCAAAAGCGGCCCGGAAGTGAGAGGAGCAGCGGCGCTGGAGGCAAGTGAGTATGCTGTGAAAGCCTGTCCGTGTGCTACCTGGACAGCACCCATCGTGTCACATGTCTGTAACACATGGGTCTACGCCCCACCCCCAAACGGCCTTGCTTCACACGTCCGTGGTGACACGGATGTGTGAAAGAGGCCTCATGTGCAGTCACATGCTGGAGACACGGACATACGTCCATGATACCGCACAGACCATGTCTCCGTGTGGAACAGATGTGTGTCCGTCTGCTCCACGGGCGGCAGCACAGACACACAGACCCATTCAGATCAATGGATCCATTAAAATAATGTCATCCGTGTGCAGTACCGGAGCATAGATTTTTAAGTTAAAAAATAAATTATTTTATACATACATGACTCCAGCAATGTCCTGTCCCTCTCACTCCCAGGACCACTCATTAGGCTCATGATTATTCACAGCAGTCCCTGAAGTGAGAGGGACAGGCAGCGCTGGAGACAGGTGAGTATACAATGACATACTGTCCATGTGCTGTCTGGATGGCACACGGATGGCACACAGCACACACATAACCCACCATGCGTGAAACATGGACCCATGGCCCCCCATAAACAGCCTGTCTGACCAGGGGTGAACCTAGCCCCTCTACTGCCTGATGCGAACTGCAAAAAGGTGCCCCCCCCCCTCCCTACTAGTAATTTTGTTTTAATCGGCAAAAATAAATCTGGTGCATACAGATTTATATTTATCCTGTAAAAATGAGCCAAATAGTGAACATTTTAGTTTACAGAAACAGAAAAAAAGATTTCCACACAAGGATGTCAGCGCCATCACACGCACATACAAGAACCATACAGAAGAATCCAGACCAAGGATCATTAATGGCAATGGCAGGTTGGCACAAGCATACAGACACACAATGATGGCTGGCGGAGCGGTGGTCCTGTAGGCAAAGTCCTGCATCCTTATAGCACAGGAGGCAGCACTGATTGCCAACCTCTGGCACACACCTACACAACTCTGGACTGCTGCCTGGCACTAACTAGTCACACACGTCACCTTGCAGCACCATCCACAAACCACAGGTATCAGACCTGTAGTCTGAGCATCAGCAAGCCGCCACTGCACTAAGCTGGTAAAATGGCGCTTCTCCTCCAACAGACCACGCTTCCTCCCGAATTGCTTAGCCAGTTACAAGCACCACACATTGGGCTGTCTGGAATTAATAACAGGGTCCTTCTATTGGGTTGAGCAAAGGATATGGGAGTGGGAAGGGAGGGAAGAGCCCCACCGACCAACCGCTGCTCAGGAGTAATATGTCTGGATGCCTGTCTGTACCGAGGGGCGGCACTGGACCTGGTGTGTAAGTTATGGCCAATCAGTCCTGCAGCAGAGGGACAATGCATCATGCATCATAGAAATCATGAAGCCCCAGAGCAGAAGTTCTAATTGGGCACCCCCCCAAAAAAATAATATTTGTTTGGGTCACATAGGTACATCTCTCACAACATTTCAACATTTACAAAATAATTTTCCTCCTACTGAAGCCCCTAGATTCCCCTTTCATGACGATGCTGAAGTTGGTTTCTTATTCGTTCAGTTTCTTATTCGGGCTGAAGTTGGTTTCTTATTCAGCAGTTTCTTATTCGGCTATTTTTTATTTTCTGCTTTTTTCAGCTTTTTCAATAAAAATTAACCATTCTAAGTATATAATAATATGCAGTCATGTGCCCTTTTGTGAATACAGTTAAAAACAGATAAAAAAAATAGAAGGCTGGCATAAAAATGGGCATCAAAGTGGGCACTGAGGTCTGGTATGGAAAGGGTTAAATGGCTTTGTGCCACTAATCTGACACCTGATTTACATACCTACTGATGCCCCACATGAAATCAATGCCAATCCAGCCTGGCACAAAAGGGTTCTGGGCATCAAAACTGGCATCAAAGTGGGCAAATTGCACATTTTCACAGATTTGAATAAGTAACAGCTATTTTTAAGGGGTTAAATGGCTTTGTGCCACTCATCTGACACCTGATTTACATACCCACTGATGCCCCACATGAAATCCATGTCAATCCAGCCTGGCACAAATGGGTTCTGGGCATCAGAACTGGCATCAAAGTGGGCAAATTGCACATTTTCACAGATTTGAATAAGTAACAGCTATTTTTAAGGGGTTAAATGGCTTTGTGCCACTCATCTGACACCTGATTTACATACCCACTGATGCCCCACATGAAACCCATGCCAATCCAGCCTGGCACAAATGGGTTCTGGGCATCAGAACTGGCATCAAAGTGGGCAAATCACCCATTTTCACAGATTTGAATAAGTAACAGCTATTTTTAAGGGGTTAAATGGCTTTGTGCCACTCATCTGACACCTGATTTACATACCCACTGATGCCCCACATGAAATCCATGCCAATCCAGCCTGGCACAAAAGGGTTCTGTGCATCAAAACTGGCATCAAAATGGGCAAATTGCCCATTTTCACAGATTTGAATAAGTAACAGCTATTTTTAAGGGGTTAAATGGCTTTGTGCCACTCATCTGACACCTGATTTACATACCCACTGATGCCCCACATGAAATCCATGTGTCTCCAGCCTGGCATCCGATTGCAGGGACCAGTTTGGATCCAATCCTGTCCGATTCATATCGGACAGCTTCGGATTTAAAAAAATCGTAGTGTGAAATTTTTCTGTGTATATTCTTAGATAGATAGATAGAAAGATCGATAGATAAGAATATAGATAGGAAAATAGATAAAAATAAAGATAGATAAATAGAGAAAATGTTTTTTTCGGACCGGAAATAGCCGAGCCCCGTGGCCGAAAATAGAACCAGAAGGCCGGCCATATATTTCGCGAGACACCGCTATGTATGTCTATGGGAAGTGAGGCGCTCTTCTGATTGGTCGCCGTCAGCACACAGCGACCAATCAGAAGAGCGCCTCACTTCCCATAGACATGCATAGCGGTGTGTCGGCGATTTTATGGCCGGGCCCCTCGTTCTATTTTCGGGCAGGGGACTCGGCTCTGGTCGGTAGTTCGACGGGGCCGGAAACTCGCAATGAGCGCTTCGCGGCGATAGGTAGCGTATCAGCAACGACTCGCAATGATTTTGCGGCCCGTGGAACGACGGATCAGAGCCGAGTCCCCTGGCCGAAAATTGAACCAGGGTCCCGGCCATAAAATCGGCGACACACCGCTATGTATGTCTATGGGAAGTGAGGCGGTATTCTGATTGGTTGCCGTCAGCACACAGCGACCAATCAGAAGAGCGCCTCACTGCTCATAGACATAGAATTGAGGATTTTTCGTCCATTCTATCGGAATGAGAAGTGAAGAGGACGTCGGAGCCGGCGATGGCGGAAAGAAGAGAGAAGACCCCCGGGACTGGACGAAGAGGACGCCTGGCCGGACGGAGGACTCCTGGAGCGGACGGACGATGAGATGAAGAAGAAGACATGTAAGTGATCGACGGCGGCGGTGGGTTAGGGGACGGCGGGGGCTTAGGGTGTAGCGCCGTAGGGGGTAGCGACAGCGGCGGGCGACAGTGGCGAGAGCTTAGGAGGCGGCGGGGCTTAGGGGCTTAGGATGCGGCGGGCCTTAGGGAGTAGCGACAGCGGCGGGGGGGTTAGGAGGCGGTGGGGCTTAGGGGCTATCGGCGGGGGCTTAGGATGCGGCGGGGCTTAGCGGGGCTTAGGGGGTAGGGGCTTAGGAGGCGGCGGGGCTTAGAGGGTAGGGGCTTAGGGGCGGCGGGGGTTAGGGGGTGGGGACGGCGGGGGCTTAGGGTGTAGCGCCTTAGGGGGTAGCGAGACAGCGGCGGGGGGTTAGGAGGGCGGGCTGGGGCTTAGGGGCTATGGGGGCTTAGGATGCGGCGGGGCTTAGCGGGGCTTAGGGGGTAGGGGCTTAGGAGGCGGCGGGGCTTAGAGGGTAGGGGCTTAGGGGCGGCGGGGGTTAGGGCTTAGGATGTGGTGGGGCTTAGCGGGTAGGGGCTTAGGAGGCAGCGGGGCTTAGAGGGTAGGGGCGGCGGGGGTTAGGGGGTGGGGGTAGCGACAGGAGCGGTAGCTTATGGGCGGACAGGCGTATGGGCATGGGGCTGTAGTATACCATAGCGGTGTACACTACAGCCCCATGCTGTGGCTTTGTTTGCGGGGCAACGACTCGCAATGCCCGCTCTGCGGGCATTGCTTCGCGAGTCGCGTGGCTGCGGCCACGGACAGAGTCCTGGAGAAAGTTCCGAGCTACGCGAACAAAGCCACAGGAAGTAGCGCCGGTCTGACGGAAGTCAGCTACGGCAATTATATAATAGATATAGCAGCGCTATGGTATATGGTGGTACATTACAGCACATGTATAGCAGCACTATAGAATATGGTGGTACATTACATTACATGTATAGCTGCGCTATGGTTTATGGCGTTGCATTACATTACATGCATAGCAGCGCTATGGTATATGGCGGTACATGGATGCAGGATGTGTGGCGCCCCGCAACGAGTGCGTCACAGGAGTGCATTGCATCCCAGACTGCAGCTGCAATTTTCTCTGACTAAGCAATGACATGATTAACGTCAGAGCTCCATACCCTACATGCACATCAGAATAGATGGCCAATAAGGTCCTGGTTGGCGGAGTGTAGGAGTAGTGTGTGTTAGAGGAGAAGTTAGTCTGCAGAATGTAGGAGAAGGAGGAAGGAGAAGAGGTGGCGGGGAGGAACGTAGGAGAGGGTGCCCTGCACAGTTACGTGCAGCCCCTAGGCCACCACCGGTTGGGCGCCATTACCCCGTTGCTTCCACGGGTCAAAATACACCCGTGCCCATCTACAACCGGATCACTGGTTCCGAAGCTGGTAGTCGTTTATCACTGCTATGCAAACCAGGAGTGGAGGGACCGCTCTACAGGAGCACCCCACCGCCGCCGCAAACAGACCCGTCTTGCCAGCGGAGTACCCAACAAAAGGACCCAGGTTAGCCCTCACACCGGAACGTACACACCGGCAGGGAAATTTAAGTAACCCCTTGTACCCGACCTTGGCACTCAAAGGCGACATCGGCAACTCACTTAGAACAAGCTTAGAATGGAGGAACACCGCGGAGCTCTGAGAAACACTGGTCATTGCTAAGTCAACACAGTCCGTTACCCGTTACCTGTATGCCATGTATCATCTGCTGGATACAGTAAAATACCCATTGCACAGACTATCAGTGTCCGTGCCTTTTCCAAGACTGTTCATCTCCGCATGCAGAGAGTAACTGAGCTGCCTCACAACATCTTGTGCAGCTCCTGGCTACGGGGACTCCCGCTCATCCTGTGGGGAGCGTCCCATCTTGCTGCATCCCATCCCCCGGAGGCCCAAGCAGCGCCGGTGAACTCACCGGAATTCTCACAGGTGGCATCACGACAAGATTTAACCCCTTATCTGTTCAGCCAACGTTTTTGATGTGGACCACCGGGCCCACACAGCCTTGGGTGCGGTACCGTGACAGGGAGCAGCGACAGCCTGAGACGTGCGCACCACGGCTACGGTGAGTCAGATACATGCGGGGGGGCAGGATGGTGGCGGGGGGATCAGGATGGTGGTGGTGGGGCAGGATGTAGTCGGCGGGGCAGGATGGTGGCGGGGGGGCAGGATGGATACGGGGGGGCAGGATGGAGGCGCTCCTCCTTCACCCCTCCGCTGCTCCTGCCCCTCCTCTGCTCCCCGCGGCCCCCCCCCACACCCACATGGTGATAATAAAAATAAAATAATCCCTCAGTGATGATACTTAGGTTGGTTTCACACTACGATTTTTTTAAATCCGAAGCTGTCCGATATAAATCTGACAGCATTGGATCCAAACTGGTCCCTGCAATCGGATGCCAGGCTGGATTGACATGGATTTCATGTGGGGCATCAGTAGGTATGTAAATCAGGTGTTAGATCAGTGGCACAAAGGCATTTAACCCCTTAAATATTGCTGTTACTTATTCACATGTGTGAAAATTGGTTCTCTGCCCACTTTGATGCCAGTTTTGATGCCCAGAACCCTTTTGTGCCAGACTGGATTGACATGGATTTCATGTGGGGCATCAGTGGGTATGTAAATCAGGTGTCAGATGAGTGGCACAAAGGCATTTAACCCCTTAAAAATAGCTGTTACTTATTCAAATCTGTGAAAATGGGTAATTTGCCCACTTTGATGCCAGTTCTGATGCCCAGAACCCTTTTGTGCCAGGCTGGATTGGCATGGATTTCATGTGGGGCATCAGTGGGTATGTAAATCAGGTGTTAGATCAGTGGCACAAAGGCATTTAACCCCTTAAATATTGCTGTTACTTATTCACATGTGTGAAAATTGGTTCTCTGCCCACTTTGATGCCAGTTTTGATGCCCAGAACCCTTTTGTGCCAAGCTGGATTGGCATGGATTTCATGTGGGGCATCAGTAGGTATGTAAATCAGGTGTTAGATCAGTGGCACAAAGCCATTTAACCCCTTAAAAATTGCTGTTACTTATTCAAATCTGTGAAAATGGATGATTTGCCCACTTTGATGCCAGTTTTGATGCCCAGAACCCATTTGTGCCAGGCTGGATTGACATGGATTTCATGTGGGGCATCAGTAGGTATGTAAATCAGGTGTTAGATGAGTGGCACAAAGCCATTTAACCCCTTAAAAATAGCTGTTACTTATTCAAATCAGTGAAAATGGGCAATTTACCCACTTTGATGCCAGTTTTGATGCCCAGAACCCTTTTGTGCCAGGCTGGATTGACATGGGTTTCATGTGGGGCATCAGTGGGTATGTAAATCAGGTGTTAGATGAGTGGCACAAAGCCATTTAACCCCTTAAAAATAGCTGTTACTTATTCAAATCTGTGAAAATGGTGATTTGCCCACTTTGATGCCAGTTTTGATGCCCAGAACCCTTTTGTGCCAGGCTGGATTGACATGGATTTCATGTGGGGCATCAGTAGGTATGTAAATCAGGTGTCAGATGAGTGGCACAAAGGCATTTAACCCCTTAAAAATAGCTGTTACTTATTCAAATCTGTGAAAATGTGAAATTTGCCCACTTTGATGCCAGTTTTGATACCCAGAACCCTTTTGTGCCAAGCTGGATTGACATGGATTTCATGTGGGGCATCAGTAGGTATGTAAATCAGGTGTTAGATCAGTGGCACAAAGGCATTTAACCCCTTAAATATTGCTGTTACTTATTCACATGTGTGAAAATTGGTTCTCTGCCCACTTTGATGCCAGTTTTGATGCCCAGAACCCTTTTGTGCCAGACTGGATTGACATGGATTTCATGTGGGGCATCAGTGGGTATGTAAATCAGGTGTCAGATGAGTGGCACAAAGGCATTTAAACCCCTTAAAAATAGCTGTTACTTATTCAAATCTGTGAAAATGGGTAATTTGCCCACTTTGATGCCAGTTCTGATGCCCAGAACCCTTTTGTGCCAGGCTGGATTGGCATGGATTTCATGTGGGGCATCAGTAGGTATGTAAATCAGGTGTCAGATGAGTGGCACAAAGCCATTTAACCCCTTAAAAATAGCTGTTACTTATTCAAATCTGTGAAAATGGGCAATTTGCCCACTTTGATGCCAGTTTTGATGCCCAGAACCCTTTTGTGCCAAGCTGGATTGGCATGGATTTCATGTGGGGCATCAGTAGGTATGTAAATCAGGTGTTAGATCAGTGGCACAAAGCCATTTAACCCCTTAAAAATTGCTGTTACTTATTCAAATCTGTGAAAATGGATGATTTGCCCACTTTGATGCCAGTTTTGATGCCCAGAACCCATTTGTGCCAGGCTGGATTGACATGGATTTCATGTGGGGCATCAGTAGGTATGTAAATCAGGTGTTAGATGAGTGGCACAAAGCCATTTAACCCCTTAAAAATAGCTGTTACTTATTCAAATCAGTGAAAATGGGCAATTTACCCACTTTGATGCCAGTTTTGATGCCCAGAACCCTTTTGTGCCAGGCTGGATTGACATGGGTTTCATGTGGGGCATCAGTGGGTATGTAAATCAGGTGTTAGATGAGTGGCACAAAGCCATTTAACCCCTTAAAAATAGCTGTTACTTATTCAAATCAGTGAAAATGGGCAATTTACCCACTGTGATGCCAGTTTTGATGCCCAAAACCCATTTGTGCCAGGCTGGATTGACATGGATTTCATGTGGGGCATCAGTGGGTATGTAAATCAGGTGTCAGATGAGTGGCACAAAGGCATTTAACCCTTAAAAATAGCTGTTACTTATTCAAATCTGTGAAAATGTGAAATTTGCCCACTTTGATGCCAGTTTTGATGCCCAGAACCCTTTTGTGCCAAGCTGGATTGGCATGGATTTCATGTGGGGCATCAGTAGGTATGTAAATCATGTGTTAGATCAGTGGCACAAAGCCATTTAACCCCTTAAAAATTGCTGTTACTTATTCAAATCTGTGAAAATGGATGATTTGCCCACTTTGATGCCAGTTTTGATGCCCAGAACCCATTTGTGCCAGGCTGGATTGACATGGATTTCATGTGGGGCATCAGTAGGTATGTAAATCAGGTGTTAGATCAGTGGCACAAAGCCATTTAACCCCTTAAAAATAGCTGTTACTTATTCAAATCTGTGAAAATGGATGATTTGCCCACTTTGATGCCAGTTTTGATGCCCAGAACCCTTTGTGCCAGGCTGGAGTGACATGGATTTCATGTGGGTCATCAGTGGGTATGTAAATCAGGTGTTAGATGAGTGGCACAAAGGCATTTAACCCCTTAAAAATAGCTGTTACTTATTCAAATCTGTGAAAATGTGCAATTTGCCCACTTTGATGCCAGTTTTGATGCCCAGAACCCATTTGTGCCAGGCTGGAGACACATGGATTTCATGTGGGGCATCAGTAGGTATGTAAATCAGGTGTCAGATGAGTGGCACAAAGCCATTTAACCCCTTAAAAATAGCTGTTACTTATTCAAATATGTGAAAATGTGCAATTTGCCCACTTTGATGTCAGTTTTGATGCCCAGAACCCATTTGTGCCAGGCTGGAGACACATGGATTTCATGTGGGGCATCAGTAGGTATGTAAATCAGGTGTCAGATGAGTGGCACAAAGGCATTTAAACCCCTTAAAAATAGCTGTTACTTATTCAAATCTGTGAAAATGTGAAATTTGCCCACTTTGATGCCAGTTTTGATGCCCAGAACCCTTTTGTGCCAGGCTGGATTGACATGGGTTTCATGTGGGGCATCAGTGGGTATGTAAATCAGGTGTCAGATGAGTGGCACAAAGCCATTTAACCCCTTAAAAATTGCTGTTACTTATTCAAATCTGTGAAAATGGGTGATTTGCCCACTTTGATGCCAGTTCTGATGCCCAGAACCCATTTGTGCCAGGCTGGATTGGCATGGGTTTCATGTGGGGCATCAGTAGGTATGTAAATCAGGTGTCAGATGAGTGGCACAAAGGCATTTAACCCCTTAAAAATAGCTGTTACTTATTCAAATCTGTGAAAATGTGAAATTTGCCCACTTTGATGCCAGTTTTGATGCCCAGAACCCTTTTGTGCCAAGCTGGATTGGCATGGATTTCATGTGGGGCATCAGTAGGTATGTAAATCATGTGTTAGATCAGTGGCACAAAGCCATTTAAACCCCTTAAAAATTGCTGTTACTTATTCAAATCTGTGAAAATGGATGATTTGCCCACTTTGATGCCAGTTTTGATGCCCAGAACCCATTTGTGCCAGGCTGGAGTGACATGGATTTCATGTGGGTCATCAGTGGGTATGTAAATCAGGTGTCAGATGAGTGGCACAAAGGCATTTAACCCCTTAAAAATAGCTGTTACTTATTCAAATCTGTGAAAATGTGCAATTTGCCCACTTTGATGCCAGTTTTGATGCCCAGAACCCTTTTGTGCCAGGCTGGAGACACATGGATTTCATGTGGGGCATCAGTAGGTATGTAAATCAGGTGTTAGATGAGTGGCATAAAGCCATTTAACCCCTTAAATATTGCTGTTACTTATTCAATATCATGGAAAATGGGCATTTCCACTGTGATGCAGTTTTGATGCGCAAACCATTTGATGCCAGGCTGAGTGACATGGATTTCTGTGGGGCATCAGTGAGGTGTAATCAGGGGTTAGTGAGTGGCAGAAAGGCATTTAACCCTTAAAAATAGCTGTTATTTCAAATCTGTGAAAATGGTGATTTGCCCACTTTGATGCCAGTTTTGATGCCCAGAACCTTTGTGCCAGGCTGGATGACATGGATTTCATTGGGCATCAGTGTATGTAAATCAGGTGCTATTAGTGGACAAAGCCATTGTATTACCCCTTTAAAATTGTGGGTACTTATTCAAATCTGTGAAAATGGTGATTTGCCCACTTTGATGCCAGTTTTGATGCCCAGAAACCCTTTTGTGCCAGGCTGGATTGACATGGATTTCATGTGGGGCATCAGTGGGTATGTAAATCAGGTGTTAGATGAGTGGCACAAAGCCATTTAACCCTTAAAAATAGCTGTTACTTATTCAAATCATGTGAAAATGTGCAATTTGCCCACTTTGATGCCAGTTTTGATGCCCAGAACCCATTTGTGCCAGGCTGAGAGACATGGATTTCATGTGGGGCATCAGTAGGTATGTAAATCAGGTGTCAGATGAGTGGCACAAAGCCATTTAAACCCCTTAAAAATAGCTGTTACTTATTCAAATCTGTGAAAATGGTGATTTGCCCACTTTGATGCCATTTTGATGCCCAGAACCCATTTGTGCCAGGTGGATTGACATGGATTTCATGTGGGGCATCAGTAGGTAGTAAATCAGGTGTTAGATGAGTGGCACAAAGCCATTTAACCCCTTAAAAATAGCTGTTACTTATTCAAATCAGTGAAAATGGGGAATTACCCACTTGATGCAGTTTTGATGCCCAAACCCATTTGTGCCAGGCTGGATTGACATGGATTCATTGGGGCATCAGTGGGTATGTAAATCAGGGTCAGATGAGTGGCACAAAGGCATTTAACCCCTTAAAAATAGCTGTTACTTATTAAATCTGTGAAAATGTGAAATTTGCCCACTTTGATGCCAGTTTTGATGCCGAACCCTTTTGTGCCAGCTGGATTGCATGGATTTCATGTGGGCATCAGTAGGTATGTAAATCAGGTGTTAGATCAGTGGCACAAAGCCATTTAACCCCTTAAAAAATTGCTGTTACTTATTCAAATCTGTGAAAATGGATGATTTGCCCACTTTGATGCCAGTTTTGATGCCCAGAACCTTTGTGCCAGGCTGGAGTGACATGGATTTCATGTGGGTCATCAGTGGGTATGTAAATCAGTGTTAGTGAGTGGCACAAAGCATTTAACCTTAAAAATAGCTGTTACTTATTCAAACTTGAAATGTGAATTTGCCCCACTTTGATGCAGTTTTGATGCCCAGAACCATTTGTGCAGGCTGGGGACACATGATTCATGTGGCATCATGGGTATGTAAATCAGGTGTCAGATGAGTGGCACAAAGCATTTAACCCCTTAAAAATAGCTGTTACTTATTCAAATTGTGAAAATGTGATTTGCCCACTTTGATGCAGTTTTGATGCCAGAACCCTTTGTGCCAGGCTGGTGACATGGTTTCATGTGGGGCATCAGTGGGTATGTAAATCAGGTGTCAGATGAGTGGCACAAAGCATTTAACCCCTTAAAAATGCTGTTACTTATTCAATCTGTGAAAATGGTGATTTGCCCACTTGATGCCAGTTTTGATGCCAGAACCCTTTGTGCCAGGCTGGATTGACATGGGTTTCATGTGGGGCATCAGTGGGTATGTAAATCAGGTGTCAGATGAGTGGCACAAAGCCATTTAACCCCTTAAAAATTGCTGTTACTTATTCAAATCTGTGAAAATGGGTGATTTGCCCACTTTGATGCCAGTTCTGATGCCCAGAACCCATTTGTGCCAGGCTGGATTGGCATGGGTTTCATGTGGGGCATCAGTAGGTATGTAAATCAGGTGTCAGATGAGTGGCACAAAGGCATTTAACCCCTTAAAAATAGCTGTTACTTATTCAAATCTGTGAAAATGTGAAATTTGCCCACTTTGATGCCAGTTTTGATGCCCAGAACCCTTTTGTGCCAAGCTGGATTGGCATGGATTTCATGTGGGGCATCAGTAGGTATGTAAATCATGTGTTAGATCAGTGGCACAAAGCCATTTAACCCCTTAAAAATTGCTGTTACTTATTCAAATCTGTGAAAATGGATGATTTGCCCACTTTGATGCCAGTTTTGATGCCCAGAACCCATTTGTGCCAGGCTGGAGTGACATGGATTTCATGTGGGTCATCAGTGGGTATGTAAATCAGGTGTCAGATGAGTGGCACAAAGGCATTTAACCCCTTAAAAATAGCTGTTACTTATTCAAATCTGTGAAAATGTGCAATTTGCCCACTTTGATGCCAGTTTTGATGCCCAGAACCCTTTTGTGCCAGGCTGGAGACACATGGATTTCATGTGGGGCATCAGTAGGTATGTAAATCAGGTGTTAGATGAGTGGCATAAAGCCATTTAACCCTTAAATATTGCTGTTACTTATTCAAATATGTGAAAATGTGCAATTTGCCCATTTTGATGCCAGTTTTGATGCCCAGAACCCTTTTGTGCCAGGCTGGATTGACATGGGTTTCATGTGGGGCATCAGTAGGTATGTAAATCAGGTGTTAGATCAGTGGCACAAAGGCATTTAACCCCTTAAAAATAGCTGTTACTTATTCAAATATGTGAAAATGTGCAATTTACCCACTTTGATGTCAGTTTTGATGCCCAGAACCCTTTTGTGCCAGGCTGGATTGGCATGGATTTCATGTGGGGCATCAGTGGGTATGTAAATCAGGTGTCAGATGAGTGGCACAAAGGCATTTAACCCCTTAAAAATAGCTGTTACTTATTCACATGTGTGAAAATTGGTTCTCTGCCCACTTTGATGCCAGTTCTGATGCCCAGAACCCTTTTGTGCCAGGCTGGATTGACATGGATTTCATGTGGGGCATCAGTAGGTATGTAAATCAGGTGTTAGATCAGTGGCACAAAGCCATTTAACCCCTTAAAAATTGCTGTTACTTATTCAAATCTGTGAAAATGTGCAATTTGCCCACTTTGATGCCAGTTTTGATGCCCAGAACCCTTTTGTGCCAGGCTGGATTGGCATTGATTTCATGTGGGGCATCAGTAGGTATGTAAATCAGGTGTCAGATTAGTGGCACAAAGCCATTTAACCCTTTCCATACCAGACCTCAGTGCCCACTTTGATGCCCATTTTTATGCCAGCCTTCTATTTTTTTTATCTGTTTTTAACTGTATTCACAAAAGGGCACATGACTGCATATTATTATATACTTAGAATGGTTAATTTTTATTGAAAAAGCTGAAAAAAGCAGAAAATAAAAAATAGCCGAATAAGAAACTGCTGAATAAGAAACCAACTTCAGCCCGAATAAGAAACTGAACGAATAAGAAACCAACTTCAGCATCGTCCTTTCATGCCCCTATAAAGTGTGATGCCAACAAAAATGCCCCTCAAACACTGTATGATCCCCCACAGTGCATTCCTCCACACACATAGTATGATGACCCTACTGTATCTCTTTCAACTACCCTAGCACAGTATGATTCCCAACTATGACCCCCGCCCAGCCCTCCATGTAGTATAATGGACCTATGTACAGTATAATGGCCCCCAACACAGCCCTCAAATAGACAAAAACTAATGAGCCATGCACACAGGGAACAAATCTTTAAGACATTGTTCACACCACCAAAAGACTCAATCACAAAAAAAAGTAGTCAAACAAACGTGTAAAACTACTCTGTTGTAATAAAAGTAGTAATAAGCAAGTACTGCTAAAAAAGTAGTAAAAGACAGGGTATTTAGTTGATACGTTTTTTGCAAAAAATTTATACTAAGCCGCTCTACCTTGCCAAGGTAACCCGTATCAGAGCAGTCCCTAACTGATGTGTTTAAAAACCTGACCATGTGCATTGGTACCTATATGAGCAGGATTCAGACAGGTCCAATGTCTGACATGGACTGGCTGCAGAATACGGCTAAAATAAGATTGACCAAACAAGGCAAACCTTTATTGTTCCACCACAACCACTCCATATACCAGACATCTGCTCTTCCCTCATAACCTCCCTCTCCAATATCACTGAAGGAGAGCTTACTTGTCTCCTATCCAAATCACACCTCACCACCTCTGCACTTGACCCCATCTCTTCCCACCTCCTCCCCACCTTCACGAACATGCTCATCATAGCCCTAACCCACCTCTTCAGTCTATCGCTATCTTCCAGTACCTTCCCCTCGGCTTTCTAACATGCCACCATCACACCCATCGTCAAAAAGCCAACCCTTGACCCGACTGCTATGACGAGCGATCTCCCCATATCGCTGCTCCCATTTGCTTCCAAACTCCTTGAACATGTCCATGCTCAACTTTCCTCCCACCTCTCATCTAACTCTCTCCTTGACAACCTACAATCCAGCTTCCGGCCCCACCCCTCGACCAAAGCTGTCCTAACCAAAATTACTAACGACTTGCTCACAGCCAAAGCTAACAGACAATTCTCAATTCTCCTCCTTCTAGACCTGTCCTCTGCCTTCGACACAGTGGACCACTCTCTCCTACAGATTCTTTCTTCCTTCGGCATGAAAGACCTTGTCCTGTCCTGGATTGCCTCATACCTTTCCAACTGCACACTTAGTGTTTCCCACTCCCACACTACCTCCTCATTCAGCCCTGTCTCTGTTGGGAGTCCCACAAGGCTCAGTCCTGGGGCCCCTACTTTTTTCTATCTACACCCTTGGCCTAGGACAACTCAAAGTCCCATGGCTTCCAGTACCACCTGTACACTGACGTCACTCAGATCTATCTCTCTGGCCCAGATGTCAATTCTCTGCTGTCCAGAATCCCAGAGTGTCTGTCAGCCATATCCTCCTCCTCTCGCTTCCTAAAACTCAACGTAGACAAAACAGAACTCATCATCTTTCCTCCATCCCATCTTTCATCTTCACCACCTGAGCTATCTATTATGGTAAATTGCATCATGCTTTCTCCCACCCTTCAAATTCGCTGCCTTGGGGTAACTCTCGAATCTGCCCTGTCCTTCAAACCACACATCCAAACTCTGGCCACCTCCTGTCGCTTCCAGCTCAAGAATATTTCCAGAATCCGTCCTTTCCCTTGCCCTCAATCTACTAAAATTCTTGTATAAGCCCTCATCATCTCCCGCCTTGACTACTGCAGCCTCCTCCTCTGTGGCCTCCTTGCTAACATTCTAATAACTACAGGAATTACTTTAAAACAATCTTTATTAGATACTTAATCTTTTTAGTCATGTAGATATTTTACATCTCTATGGCCTGCATCACCTGCCTGCAACAAAATTCCTAATTTGGAGTTAAAAATGTTTGTACCGTGTTAGCTAGTAGATAGAGAAATACTAGAATCGGAGAGTCCTCAGTGGTTGATACCTTTTAATGGCTAACTGGAAAGATGATAAACATAGCAAGCTTTCAGAACACTATGGCCCATTTGTCAGGCTGATAAGGACATAAATTCTGAAGACACATACATATATAGAGTGAAGTGACAAACAAATAATTTGGATGTCTCAGTGAAAGCATACCGTAAACTGAGACAAACATTTATTGTACCAACCACCTGCATGTGGTTATATTTTGTGTGTTCTAAACCATGTATGATATTGCTAAACCATGTTACCCTTGATGAGCTGGCATACTTTGTTAGTAAAATCCATCGGGTTTTTCCTGCATCTTAATCAGAATATTAGATGGTTTTCTACTCATAGTTTCCTGTCCATATGCTTGAAACAATTTTGATTCCTAGGACAACTGACCATTGACGCTTTACCATACGTTGATGGTAGGTCAGGATAAGGGATCGTACCTAATGCATTGGAGGGTAAGTGGTGGATCCACTGTAAATAATTGTGTTGCTGTGGGGTTGGGTGAGTGTTTCTTGTCCTTGTTACACTATTGTCACAAAGGCGTCTTTGTTTTTAAAGATTAAGTATCTAATAAAGATCGTTTTAGAGTAATTCCTGTAGTTATTATAGTGAATACTTAATGCTTTTTGCATATATAAAGGCCTCCTTGCTTACACTCTTGCACCTCTCCAGTCTATCCTCAACTCTGCTGCTCGACTAATCCACCTCTCTCCTTGCTACTCTCGTTTCTCCTCTGCAAATCCCTCCACTGGCTCCCAATTCCCCCAAAAAATCCAGTTCAAGCTACTAACACTGACCTACAAAGCCATCCATAACCTGTGTCCTCCCTATATCTGTGAACTACTCTCCCACCATCTTCCCTTACGTAATCTTCGATCCTCCCAAGACCTCCTCCACACATATCCGTTCCTCACACAACCGCCTCCAAGATTACCCCCGCATATCCCCCATCCTCTGGAATTTTGCACCCAAACACGTCCGATTATCCACCACACTCGAATCCTTCAGACGAAACCTGAAAACCCATCTCTTCAGGAAAGCTTACAGCCTGCAATGACCGAGCTGCCGCCCCATCACCACCGGAGCTGTCGCCTCCCTGACTTACTGTCTCCTCCCCAAAATCATGTAAAATGTAAGCCTGCAAGGACAGGGTTCTCTCCCTTGGTACCAGTCTGCCATTGTTAATTTGTATACTGTAAACTATATCTATAATTTTGTTTATAACCCCTTCTCATCTACATCACTTGCTGATACTCCAGCATTAGCCACGTCCATCTAATGGTGCTACAGTATAGGTCTTGCCATCTAATGACTCTCCAGTGTAGACCACACCCTACACTGAGACATCGGTATGAATTGAGCAATAATAAATTCATCAGTAGCCTGTGATTGCACCAAGGGGGGCAATGGGCATCTCATTGACACCCCCAATTGAATCCCTTAACCCCTAACGGACATATTATGCCGCCTCCCTGAGTTTGATGCAAGCATGGGAACTGAACCTGCAACTATACTGGGAGATTGCTGTATTATTCATCGCATCATTTGCTGCTAGAAGCTGCATATGGAGCTTCACTTGTGGCTCTTATGGTACATCACATCTGCGTATATAAAATTGCCCAGATTCTCAGCCAGAAAAGTTGGTGAGTGCCAGAAGAGTGTCATGCGTTTTTTTTTATTTTTATCACTTAGCGTCCATATATAATGCAAAGGCTAAGCAAGTGTGCCATTTTCTCGCATTGGGAAAAAACAACAACACTTGGATAGCACTCTCATTACACACGGATGGTCAGTTAGGAAAAAACGCATGACACTTTCCAGCATTTCTGGCTGAGAATCTGGACGATTATACAGATATGAACGTATTCTTAACCTGTTAAACACAGCTGTTAGTCTGTGTCAGCAACTTTTACAACGTACGTCCCCCCCATAAACCACCATCAGTGCTTCAGTGACGTGATCACGGTGCAGCGATGGGTGGCCTGTACAGCCAGAAGCCTACTAATAACCGCTGTGCTTGTCATAATGATACTTCTGAGAAAGTCAGCCCATGGATGGCATTCATAAGAATCCATGAGTTTTGCTATATACAGCAATAGCGTGGTATTGCTGTATATAGCAGAAAGTGATCCGATGATTGCAGGCTCAAAGTCCCCTTATTGGACTAATAAATACAATTAAATTAGAAAAAAAACTTTGAGTACATATAACAAAAATATAAGAGTTCAATTCAATTCCTTAAAGAGGACCTGTCACCAACCACACATGGTGAGCTAATTACAGCACTGAATGCAGCATGTCTGCTGCATCTAGGGCAAGGGGTCCCCCAGCCCTTGAGCCCCCCTGTACCCTGAGATAATACACTTTGAAAACTTACATTGTGGAGCCAAATAGGAGGTGGCTTGTGGCTGGAGCCAAAGGGCAGTTTCACACCCCCTGTATGTTTAATCTGCCCACCGACACCTCCCTGATACCAATCATTGTCTCCCTCGCCTGCAGCAAAACACAGAGCTTATAGCAGTGATGGCCGCTTTGCCCCACCCCCTGCGGTGATGTCACCGCCTTTCCCCGCCCTGCTCCATGGTTAACAGGGTGGGTATAAGCGGTGATGTCACTGCAGGAGGCGGGGCGGCCGGCCTCCTGTTCTGACATCATTGCCTTCCCCCGCCCTGCTCCATGTTAACCATGGAGCAGGGCGGGTATAAGCGGTGACATCACCGCAGGGGGCGGTGCAAAGCAGCCGTCAGTGCAATAAGCTCTGTGTTATGCTGCAGGTGAGGGAGACAATGATTTGCATCAGGGAAGCGGCGGTGTGCAGATTAAACATACAGGGGGTGTGAAACTGCCCTTTGGCTCCAGCCACAAGCCACCTCCTATTTGGCTCCACAATGTAAGTTTTCAAAGTGTATTATCTCGAGGTATAGGGGGGCTCAAGGGCTGGGGGACCCCTTGCCTGGATGCAGCAGACATGCTGCATTCAGTGCTGTAATTAGATCACCATGTGCAGTTGGTGACAGGTCCTCTTTAAAAATTAGGAAATTAAAACCCGTAAAAAAATTAAAAAGTTTGGTGTTTCTATGTTCATAAAAGTTAGATCAAAATCTAAAATAAAGTAATAAATAACATTGGTAAATGGCGTATCAAAAAATAAAAAAAACATCAAAAAGCCAGAATTGCAATTCATCAGCTTCCACAAGAGTCAAAAGTATTTACACCCCCACAATTCTGTCAGATAATACTCAGTTTCTTCCTGAAAATGCTAATAATGCCAAAGAATTTGTGATTGCAATCTTCATTTGATTTGTCTTCAATGGAAAAAAAACCAAAAAGAATTGTCCTAAAGCCAAATTGGATCTAATTCCACACCAAACATAAAAAAAGGGGGTGGACAAAGGTATTGGCACTGTTAGAAAAATCATGTGATGCTTCTCTAACAGGTGTTGGCAATAACTAAATCACACTTGCAGCCAGTTGACATGGATTAAAGTTGACTCAACCTCTGTCCTGTGTCCTTGTGTGTACCACATTGGTCTTCTTTCTTTTCTCCATGCTCAAAGAACTGTCTGAGGACTTGAGAAACCAAATTGTGAGAAAGCATGAGCAATCTCAAGGCTACAAGTCCATCTCCAAAGACCTGAATGTTCCTGTGTCTACCGTGCGCAGTGTCATCAAGACGTTTAAAGCCCATGGCACTGTGGCTAACCTCCCTAGATGTGGACGGAAAAGAAAAATTGACGAGATTTCAACGCAAGATTGTGCGGATGGTGGATAAAGAACCTTGACTAACATCCAAACAAGTTCAAGCTGCCCTGCAGGCTGAGGGTACAACAGTGTCAACTCGTACTATCCGTCGGCGTCTAAATGAAAAGGGACTACCGGTATATGGTAGGATACCCAGGAAGACCCCACTTCTTACCCTGAGACATAAAAAAGCCAGGCTGGAGTTTGCCAAAACTTACCTGAGAAAGCCTAAAACGTTTAGGAAGAATGTTCTCTGGTCAGATGAGACAAAAGTAGAGCTTTTTGGGCAAAGCCATCAACATAGAGTTTACAGGAGAAAAAAAGAGGCATTCAAACAAAAGAACATGGTCCCTACAGTCAAACATGGCGGAGGTTCCCTAATGTTTTGGGGTTGCTTTGCTGCCTCTGGTACTGGACTGCTTGACCATGTGCATGGCATCATGAAGTCTGAAGACTACCAACAAATTTTGCCGCATAACGTAGGTGTGAGAAAGCTGGATCTTCCAGCAGAACCATGACCCAAAACACACTTCAAAAAGCACTAGAAAATGGTTTGAGAGAAAGCACTGGAGGCTTCTAAGGTGGCCAGCAATGAGTCCAGACCTGAATCCCATAGAACACCTGTGGAGAGATCTAAAAATGGCAGTTTGGAGAAGGCACCCTTCAAATATCAGGGACCTGGAGCAGTTTGCCAAAGAAGAATGGTCTAAAATTCCAGCAGAGCATTGTAAGAAACTCATTGATGGTTACCGGAAGCGGTTGATCGCAGTTATTTTGGCTAAAGGTTGTGCAACCAAGTATTAGGCTGAGGGTGCCAATTCTTTTGTCTGGCCCATTTTTGTAGTTTTGTGTGAAATTATCAATGTTTTGCTTTTTGCTTCATTCTTTTTTGTGTTTTTTCATTGAAGACAAATTAAATGAAGATAATACCAAAGAATTTGTGATTGCAATCATTTTCAGGAAGAAACTGAGAATTATCTGACAGAATTTCAGGGTGGCAATACTTTTGGCCACAACTGTATATAACCCAAAATGGTATCAATAGAAAAATTGGCTCAGGGCACAAAAAAAACAAGTCCTCCCACATCTCCAGACAATGTAAAATGTTTTTACTTTAGGAAAATGGCGACCAGCAAAATGTATTTTTTTTTTTTTACAAATATCAGAATTTTTTTAACTAGTTTAAAGAAAAAAAGAAAAGAAAAACCAGAATGTTCCTCGACCCACACTCACAGCAGACATATTTGTTCATCAGAAGTTGGAAAGGCGTTAAGTGGTGAGCTTTCAGGTTGCAAATGTGGGAGAGAAATTGTCCGGATGTAATAGGATGTTCCTTACTATGGGGATGCACAGGACAAAACTTGACAGTGGTGCGAGGAGCAGACAGAAAAATAAAGAGGGTGGTACTGTAAATGGACGGCCTTGTAGGTCACCATTAATATTGAACTAAGCCCTATGTGCAGTAGAGAGCCTATGAAGGGTCTTGGCAGAGGAGCAACGAGGGTAGACAAGAGACACAAGGAATGGAGATGGAGGCTTCAGAATAAGAAGTTGCAGTAGTCTAGGTGGGACATAATGACGGCATGCACTAACATTTTTGATGCTTTGAAGTTGAAGAAAGAACAGATTGTTTTTAAATAGAGGTGTCGGGAGATGAGAAAGGCTTGGAGACCCTTCTGGGCCAGAATACGACGGTTCACCACCACATACCTGACATACTTTGCTCCTGCTGAACCCCTTTGGGCTATTTTTGGATATTTAGAACCAGATAAATACACATGCTCTCCAAGGGCCTGTAAATTACTGCACGTTGGCAGCAGCGGATATTAAAGCCATTTTGCAGGTATAGATCCATGACCAATCCCCTCCTTTTAAGATTTTTTTTTTTTTACTAATTGTCATTTTTGCTTCAGATGAATTGGGCTGAGGCCTCCCTATTTAAAGAGGGGAAAGTGCAACCCTTTGGGACAGTTTCATCTCTCTGCTTCCACACTGCTATCATAATGACAGTAGAAATTGTTTTCAACCAACAGTGTGGTATGAAGAGCAACTACACCAGTACAGAAATACCTTTAGGAGTGCCGCTGTATAGAGATACTTCTAGTTGTTGGAGGTCTATCCTGATGTCGGTGGGTCCTGCACAACTCTCAGAGACTAGGGTTACGCACCTATGTTTGGTGATTTATATGCAAGAGGCGTACCAGTTTCAGACATGCTCTCATCTCTTCTCCTTCCCGCTTCCCAATTTTTTGTTTATTCCTCTTTGGAATCAGTGTAACCCTGCTTGGAATATGTATTTTACCACTTACTATCTCATTGTAACAGTCTGCACGTGATTGCAAGCTTTGGCTAATCCTTGTCATATGTATGTATGTATGTTTCCAGTATTATTTGCACTTATGTTTGAGAAAATTTTCAATAAACGAGGATAAAAAATAATAATATATATCTATAATTATAATTTTTTATACACTGTTGTGTATTAAAATTTTTTCCAAATACCACTTGAAAGATAGATACATACATACAAGGGTTAGCCAGTGATTATATATGATATATACACACACACACACACGTTCAAGAGTTGGGGATAATTTAGAAATTTCCTTATTTTTGAGAGAAAAGCACATTTTTTTTCAATGAAGCTAACATTAAATGAATCAGAAATACACTCTATACATTGTTAATGTGGTAAATGACTATTCTACCTGCGAACTGGTTTTTAATGCAATATCTACATAGGTGTATAGAGGCTCATTTCCAACAACCACCACGCCAATATTTTAATGGTACATTGTGTGTGCTAACTGTGTAAGGCTAATGGATATTTAGAAAACCCTTGTACAAGTATGTTAGCACAGCTGAAAACAGTTTGGCTGATTAGAGAAGCTATAAAATTGACCTTCCTTTGAGCTAGTTGAGAATTTGGAGCATTACATTTGTTTGTTCTATGAAACTCTCAAAATGGGCAGAAAAAGAGAATTTATGTGAAACTTGACAGTCTATTCTTGTTCTTAGAAATCAAGGCTATTCCCATGCGAGTAACTGCCAAGAAACAGTAGTGTATATACATATACAGTATATGATGATAATGAAGAAGCCAAATATCGCAGATATACACTGGGTCATAGTGGGGATAGCTCTGCTAGAGGGGAACATGTAAGTCAATAGCTTAGAAGTACTGAAAACCATGGAAATGACCGAGCAGTAAGAAATTAGACAAGACAGAATAATAACTTTACTTAATATTGCGCTACCAACCAATTTAAAAGTGGGTACAGAACCCAATGAAGATAAAACGATAAAAACAATGAAAATAAAATAAGTATTTCAATAAAATATACAATTTAAAATTGATGAACAATTAAAAACAGGCTGGTCCTTGCCCAGTTTGAGAACGATATCCTTTAGTTTTGGATCTTCTGCCCAGTTAACACGGCTGCCAAGAAGTAATCTCTGAAGAAAAAGGGGAAAATTAAGTCAGTGGACATATCTTTACAGAACATTTTTATTTTAAGTTTAACTTGGTTTTGATGGGTCTGACAATTAACTCATTGGCAGCAATCAGAGTTAAAGGAATGTCAGCAGGTTTTTGCTACTCCATCTGAGAGCAGCATGTTGTAGGCAAAGAGATTCTGAATCCAATGATGTTTAACTTACATTAATGCCTTCAGCCATTCTGTCACAATCTAAGTATTTAGTTTAGTCATGGAGCAGAGCTGGGAGAGCTGCCTCTGCTCACACCAGGCTCTCAATAAAGATTGTACATTCACAGTGAGGCGTCAACCACAGATGGGGGCGTGTAGGTTTGCCATGCACAATACAACTTAGGGTGCCTTCACACTGCGGCACGATCCGGTCCGGGCTGTCCGGGATGACCCTGACAGCCGCGGACCGGATCAGCACACAGGACTGGAGGGCTAATTTGCTCTCGGGTCTGGTGTGCAGCGCACGCAGCTCCCGTTGCTGATAGGTTAGGACCGCTGGCTCCGCGATCCTGACCTGTCAGTGGCAAATTAGCCCTCCAGTCCCGTGTGCTGATCCGGTCCGCGGCTGTCAGGGTCATCCCGGACAGCCCCGGACCGGATCGTGCCGCAGTGTGAAGCCGCCCTTAGTCCAGTAATCGTAATCACCTGGTGATGAAGCCTTTAGATTAAATAAAGAATAGCACAGAGCCTGATGAGAGCCATAGTTTATTTTGTTTTGTTTTAACCCTACCATCATGCTGTCCTCAGCTTACATAGCAAAAACCTGCTGACACATTCCTTCTAAAAATATAAGAAAGTTTATCAGAAACTTGTCAAAGACTAAACATCTCTAAGGCACCTCCAGAGTCACAGAGCCGGCCAACCAAGGCAATAAACCTTTAAATAAGTTTCCATGGCTAACTATATTACAAATTTCACAGACAAACAGAATTTCTAAAACCACAGAATGCTGTCAAATATTGACTTTTTTTTCTGTAAGTATAAAGCAGGAGGAAACATCCATTCATTTGCAATGTACTGAATACTGATACATATTTCAGGCCTGGAATCTGTACTAAAAATCTGCAGCAAATAAAAACTGGGAATGATTGGTTATGGGAAATGTGCCAAAATTGTGTCTGCTCGAAAATCTTGTCAGAGTTGAAAGGATTGAGTGGTGCAGCTATCTTACCGTACAGGAGTGTGCGGCAGCTATCTTACCGTACAGGAGTGTGCGGCAGCTATCTTACCGTACAGGAGTGTGCGGCAGCTAGCTTACCGTACAGGAGTGTGCGGCAGCTAGCTTACCGTACAGGAGTGTGCGGCAGCTAGCTTACCGTACAGGAGTGTGCGGCAGCTAGCTTACCGTACAGGAGTGTGCGGCAGCTAGCTTACCGTACAGGATTGTGCGGCAGCTATCTTACCGTACAGGATTGTGCGGCAGCTATCTTACCGTATAGGCGTTCAATAGTGGTTGCGTCTCACACAACCCCACCAGGTGAGCAGCACCTAGGCAGTATGCTGTAATTGTGCAAAACAGAGTAACATCGACTGATTTTTTTTCTTGTCCACCTAAATCTTATAACTAAAACCTTGCCTTATAGCTGTACACATTAATATGTTTTAGCTATTTTTATCTGAGTCATTCATCGAGACAACATTACCCTGTTGGATGGGAGGCATGGCTATATATGTGACACTTCGCAACAAAAGCGAAGAGCGAGCGTGCGTCTATGCGAGCGAGCGTGTGTCTATGCGAGCGAGCGTATGAGAGCGAGTGTGTGTGTGTGTGTGTGTATGAGAGCGAGTGTGTGTATGAGAGCGAGTGTGTGTATGAGAGCGAGTGTGTGTGTGTGTGTATGAGAGCGATGTGTGTGTGTGTGTGTATGAGAGCGAGTGTGTGTGTGTGTGTGTGTGTGTGTGTACGAGAGCGAGTGTGCGTGTGTGTGATGGGGCTGGATAATAGGGGCTGCATGTGGGGCTGATGGGGTCTGCATGTTGTCCACTAACAATTGCAGCTAATTTTCCATTCAAAAAGTCAAATGGCGCTCCTTCCCTTCAGAGACCTGCAGTGGTTTATGACCACATATAAGGTATCTGTGTACTCGGGAGAAATTACCCAACACATTTTAGGATGCATTTTATCCTGTTACCCATGTGAAAATGAAAGAATTTAGGCTAAAGGAACATTTTAGTTGGAAAAATTAAAAGGTCCATTTTTTCCTTCCAAGTTGCTTTAGGTCCTGTGACACACCTGAAGGGTTAATAACCTTCTTGAATGTAGTTTTGAGTAGATTGAGGGGTGCAGTTTTTGGAATGGTGTCACTTTTGGGTGTTTTCTGTCATGTAAACCCCTCAAAGGGACTTCAAATGTGATGTGGTCACTAAAAAAAATGGGTTTGTAAATTTAGCTTGAAAAATGAGAAATTGCTGATGAACTTTGAACCCTTATAACTTCCTGCCAAATGTTTTTTTTTTTTCCCAAAATTGTGCTGATGTGAAGTAGATATGTGGGAAATGTTATTTATTAACTATGTGTCACATAACTCTGGTTTAACAGAATAAAAATTCTAAATTTTTGCCATATTCTGGATTTTTTTCCACATATAAATGCAAAAATTATCGACCTAAATTTAATACTAACATGAAGCCCAATATGTCACGAAATAAACATTCTCAGAATCGCTAGGATCTGTTAAAGCGTTCCAGAGTTATAACCTCATAAAGGGACACTGGTCAGAATTGCCAAAAATCCAAAGGTCAGTAAGGCCAAAATAGGCTGGGTCATGAAGGGGTTTAAGGGTAAAAACAGATGCCCTTTACAGTGCCAGCAGAGTGAGTGAGATTTCTGATATCCCGTTCATAGGCTGCTTGTGGGTTTGAACCATCAAAGCGTTTTACTCCTATTGGCAGCCTGTCAATTCTTTCAATGTGTTTTTACCCATTTAAATAAATGAGAAGAAAAACGCAAGTAAAGGCACATCAAAAACATGAGTACCGTATTCTTCGGATTATAAAAAGCATTTTTGTGCCCCCAAAAGTTTGGGGAAGGTGGGGATGCGGCTATGGAGCGGTGTCCGGGGGGGCTGGAGCCTGCTGCAGCTGTGACCCGCTCATTAGGCTCATGTAATATTCACTGCATCCCCCTGTCCATCACCTCTCAGTGCTGAGAGGTGGGTGGGGGAAGAAGAGCATAGGACATGAGCCTAATGAGTGGGCCCATAGGATCAGCAGCTGCGACGTGTGTGGATAGTCACTGCCTCCTTCCATTGCATGGAAAGCAGTGACTATTCTGTGGATGGATGAGCATACTCACCTTGCCATTGCTCCCTGTAGCCCGTGCTGGCATCAGATCATGTGAGTGGCAAAGTGACATCATCACCTTGCGAGCTGCTCACGTGATCAGATGCCTGGAATAATAAGGCAGACAGATAGTGCGGTCTGCAGGGAGCGATATGGAGAGGTATGATTGTTTATCATTTTTTAAGTGTGCGCCAGCATGGGGGGGGCTGTGTGTACCAGCAGCACGGGGGCTGTGTGTACCAGCAGCATGGGGGGGCTGTGTGTACCAGCAGCATGGGGGGGGCTGTGTGTACCAGCAGCATGGGGGGGCTGTGTGTACCAGCAGCATGGGGGGGCTGTGTGTACCAGCAGCATGGGGGGGGCTGTGTGTAGCAGCAGCATGGGGGGGCTGTGTGTAGCAGCAGCATGGGGGGGCTGTGTGTAGCAGCAGCATGGGGGGGCTGTATGTAGCAGCAGCATGGGGGGGCTGTGTGTAGCAGCAGCATGGGGGGGCTGTGTGTAGCAGCAGCATAGGGGGGCTGTGTGTACCGATTGTAAGATGGGCACTGGCATTATAAGACGGACCACATTTAACATTACAAATTATCTTTTTTTATCATTTCCACAACCAAATTTGGGGTGCGTCATATAAAGCTAAAAATACAGTATTTTACGCTGTGCTTCTCCTGAAATTGCAGCAAATACTCAACATGTACATAGCCTAATAGGTAGTGCAATTTATCAGACTTGTTTATAAGACTGCCTAGTCCCAAGAATTTTTCTTTATAGTTTTCTTCTTTTAGGTCCTTGTAAAACTGGCCTCACACTGGCTGCTCTCAGAGTGATATTTTTCCACTCACTGACATCCAAAAACCGGAATATGATAGTGAGCTGTATTTTTTAGATATATTGTATATGTTTGGGCTGGATTATGTTGCCGATTGCAGTAGTGGGGAGCAGATTTGAGTGACTGACAGAGGGAGATCGCTCCTTCTGACTCCTTACATGCCGCGATCACTAATGTCTATGGCACATAATGTAGCATTGTGACAGGATGTAATTAGAACGAACATCTGCTCTTTGTTGGTATTGCTCTACACCATTTCTCATAAAAGGGGCCTCAGGGGATGAGCCCCCACTTATTATGTCCATATGTCCTAACACAGACAACCATTTTAAAGCTTTTAGTTCAACAGATTTCAAAAGAAACATATTAATATGATGACAAAAAACAAACAAAACAAAAACAACACATCATGGCTACCTGGAAAACATTCTGAACCACGGTCACCATGTCAACTTCCTCTTTGATTTTTGCATTTACTTTCTTAAATTGTGGATTATCCATTAGAGAAAGCATCTTTGTCTCTTTTTCCTTCATGGCTCGGAGCTTTGTCATCACTGAAGTACAGGACTCTCTAAGGTCTGCACATAAGAAAACAAAAAGGACAATGTGCAGAGAGGGCAGTTATCATACCGGGATAGGAGCGAAGACTATAGCAGCAGGGTCCAAATACCAAGATCTTATATCAAGCTAATGACTGCCGACAATACTGAGTAGAAGTAATATAAGATTAAAAAAAAAATTGAATTTGACTCAAGAAGTAGCATAACAAAAAGATTAAAATAAAAGCAGCTTACGCATCCTCTTCTTTCTGATGTCAATCAGTTGTTGTTCCAATGGGAAAGTCTCCTTTGTGAAAGAAAAAAAAAATTCATTATACATTAGATAGCATTTATAAAATTGGGTGAAATACTCATGTGAGGTGACATGACTGTCCATGGGACGTTGTGCTGGAAAGATGAGAATTCAGTACATTAAAGGGAAGCTTATATATATGGTGCCAACATATTCCTCTGCATTTTACAATTAAATATTTCGGTTTGTTAGAAAACTTTTAAAGGGTTGTCCACTTCTAGGACAACCCCTTCTGAATCCACTTGTTTCCCCCCCCCTCGTTAAAAATAATAGACCCTGTTCTTACCTCCTGTGCTGGCTTTAATCACAGTTTGGAGCTCACGTGCCATTACGCGAACACCACTGGTTTCCCTCTCCCAGTCTTTGGACCAAACCAGCTATAATTGGGTAGTGAGCGGGAGCCGCAGCATCACTTCCTGTTCATAGCTCGTTTGGTCTGAAGGCGGAGATACAAAAGCCGGTAGTGATTGGACGAAGCTTGCATGACATCACAATGTCACATGAGCCACGAACCCTAATTACTGACAGCACAAGAGGCGAGTACATGCTCTTATTTGAACTGTGAATTCAGAAGGGGTTATCCTAGTAATGGACAACGCCTTTAAATTTTATTAATTGAAATTCTTAGTATTTATATCTATGAGTCCAGTGGGCTGTTCAATTTAATGATTGACCGCTATCTCTACATGCACAGTCACATGGGTAAGCCTGTCGATCACTGATTAGGACTCCTATGGATACAAACACCAGCACTTTCAATGCATAAACTGCAAGGGTTACTTAAACTTTTCCCATGAAAATGTTCATCAATCTGATCAGATCCTCCTCTATAACATCCTACCCTGCAGTTCAGATACCATTTTCAATATTTTAATGTTAGCATTTTAACTCCACACATTTAGAACACAAATAAATTTTTCAAAATCCTTCTGCAACACACATAACCCATTGTAGAGCTCATCTCTGAAAGACAACCCTAATATAACAAAATTGTATTGATTAGCTGATGACTGCAGGTCCAGGTTCTGAACAGCTGTTATAACCATGTGAATCTGCCCATGAGATGTATTGACACGCCTGGTCTGCTCAGCAGTGCTCCTTTGTGATGCAGAGGGTCCCCTCCCCTGATTTCGAGATTCTCCCAGCCCATAGTGAAGCATATTAACAGGACTTGATAAGTATTTTTTCATAAACCTGCCATACAGCCAGTATATTAGGATGCATACAGATGTTGTGGCTGAGGTTCCATTAAAAAGTGCAACAGACACACCGCAAAAGTGACAAAATGTGGTATAAAATCTCAAGTATTTTCTTTTACCATGTCATAATTGCAACATCCCAACACGCTGTTGGACATATCGAAAACGTCAGCTGCTCCTTAGTTTAGACTTACCTTCTGTAATGCTTGTATACGACTGCAGAGACCTCTAATGTGCTCCATGGTCTCCCAAATCATCCTAAAAAATAAGAGACAGTCATCCATCCATTCCCAAAATGCAAACAGGTGACTCCGTTTTCTACTGCATATATGAGCAGCATACCGTACACTCTAAGGGTACCGTCACAGAGATATATTGCATGCAACTCACTGGTTGCAGTGAAATCATGGACACATTGTTCTAGTTTGTGGCTGTGTACAAATGGAACAATGTGTCCATGATTTCACTGCAACCAGTCAGTTGCATGCAATATATCTCTGTGTGTGACGGTACCCTTAGCGAATACCACCGATAAGACACAGCCACCCCATGTGCCATCACATACAATTCACTGGCAATGGAAAATGATTAGGAGAGCTGCCAATTAATTATGCTAGTCAGATACAAAACCATATCAGTACAGCCTGAACCCAGTAGCACAGATAACACACATTTTAACTGCAAATACAACAGGACCCCCCCAAAAAAACAAAACAGAACCTGCAGGATAAACGCCCACCAATAACGCTTACTGTGACTCTGCGTTCTTCTCTAATAACTTATTCTGTATTGCATTGTATGTCTGCAGTCTGTAGGAAAAAACAATTAGTAATGAACATGTCAAACCATTAAAAACAAAAAATAACATTCAAGTATAGAAATAATGTTCAAGCCGAAATCTGTCGTTTGTCTGTGATGGTGAGCACACAGTGTGATGCCCAGACTATATATGAGGATGTCATGTTCCAGTCAGGAGACCAGTGTCCAGTCTGTGCATCGCGGAGCTCCTACCTCGGCCTGAATGGTCAATTATTCTGTTCCGACCCTTATGCCAATTTTTACCTATACCAGTGGTTCTTAACCGGGGTTCGATTGAACCCCAGGGGTATGGCGTGTCAGTCTCAGGGTTTCGGCAGAGCCTCCGCCACAGAGGTCAACACACTCCCAACGGCTGCATGTAGATTTCACACTAAAGAAGGATTCGGTGAATGTGCATATGAAACTGGTGGGTAGGGTACCTCAAACAAGGTTAAGAACTACTGACCTAGTACTACAATATCCTGCAGTCCTAGAATGATTGAGGTGTGAAAACAACAAAGTTTTTGTGGTTTTGGTTAGTGAGACTTCCTTTAAATTGGCTCTCCCTGGTTAAAAAAACAAAACAATGGCAAATCTATAGAATATGCCAACACTTTATGGTTGGTGATTGATAGAATTCTGGGACTCCCACTGATCTTGCAGCTCAGTCTTCTTGAAGTGAATGAATCATAGAATGGTAGTGTTAAAAGGGACCTCCGGGATCATCTGGTCCAAGCTCTGCTCACAGCAGGATTCACTACATCGTCCCAGACAGATGTCTGTCCAGCCTTCGTGTGAAGAATGGGCTGGATGCATCTCCCTCCACAATCCGAGAGCATTGCTGTGCAGTGGAAACCGTAAAAGACGATGTCGCGGCACACCAACACTGCGTCCCCTCATCTAAGGTTTAGTGTGAAGTCCAAAAGGTGGGAGACAAGAGAGCAAACAGTGATGGCATGTTCACACCGTACGCCATAACTAATAAGGGTGGGAAAGGCTACCTTAATAATAAAAAAATTAAATACTTATTAAATTCAACATAGGTTACCCGACTTCATTGAAGAACCGAATATGTGAATGTAATGATGGAGCTATGAGGTGACACTTGCCTTCGTAGTAACAGGGATTTGTTATGGTGAGAAATCCTCAGATCTTCAATGTCGTGTTGTAAGCTTGCAATTCTGTAAAAATAACAATACAAAAAAAAAAAAAACACATTCAGTTTACATGATCGACCTGATCTTTGCTATAGGTAATCGATTATCCCCCAGCTTTTATTTCTATACACAATAACAGGTGGAAAATATTTTATTGTGTGAAATGAATAATGTTCTTTAGGCTATGTGCCCACTGTGCGCTTGTGCTGCATTTTTGCAGCAAAAACGCAGCGCTCACAGTTTTAACATTGAAGTCAGTGTGATTGACTCACCAAAAACGCATGTGTTTATAAAAGTCCCTGTCAATTATCTTGTGCAGTTTTGGGCTGCGTTTTCCAATTGACAGCTATTCTAAATCATCTGGAAAACGCAGCACTAAAATAAACGCAGCAAAAGCGCACCAGAAAGGAATTGGTGCATTTTTTGGAAACAAGCTGCGTTTTAGTGGCTGAAAAAACGCTGCACAAAAAAATACGCACAGTGGGCACATAGCCTAACTGTGGCGCTGTCAGAGGAAGGCATGTCCGGCCAGACTTTAGTCTTGCAGGGAAAATGGGATTATGAAATGATCATTGTTCTGAATATTTATGAATATATTCAAGTGCTAAAAAGGGTTTGTCAATTCTGGCAGTAGAGGGGCCACATAACACCTACATATGGCAGTAGACGGGGTGGGACGGCTGCTTGTTGTCCCTGCTCTATGTCTAGCATGAGACTGTTTTCTTCCTGTTCACCTAAAAACAGCAGGCGAGTAACCACATTATTCTCCTATAGAAATAAGTGGGAGTTACAGAGACGGATTAGACCATTCATTTGAAGGAATCACAGAACTGATGGGGGGCTTGGCTAAGGATTAAAGAAGAAGAGAGAAATTTTTTTTAGTACAGTTCCTGCCCTGCTACATGATGAAGCAGAGCTGTACACTGCAATTCTAAGATCTGTAAGTCGCTTATAATTCAATAAAATCACACCTGCTCCTCTGCTGTCACCACCCCTAAGGGGACATAACATTTCAGCATGTCAGCTTCATGCAGCAGCAGAGATCAGAAAGTGTGTTATGAGTGTGGATGCTGCGAGCTGCAGGATCATCCTACATTCCAGCCACTTCACATTTCTGTATGGGGAGGGGGTGTGGTCACCAGCCCCATGCTCACACAACAATCCTGTCCCTGATATACAATCCTATGTGACAGATAGAATAGATCTAAACAGAATAGATACCGTATATATAAATAGAATAAATAAATATATAGATGAGAGATAGGCGGCCGTGACACGCTGAGATATCTCTAGCGATATTGTAAGCGATCACGTGCACGCGCGATCGCTTACAATATCGCTCACATCGCTGGTGAGCTGTCACACAGACAGACTCACCAGCGATGTGGATCCGCGATCTCGCTGGTAACTATGGTACACATCTTGTAACTAGGCGCCGCGCGTCGCTTAGTTACCCGACGTGTACCATAGTTACCATCTCCCAGCATAGGCTCTGCGCTGGGAGATCGCTCATCGTGGTGTTATACACCACGATGAAGCAGATCGTGGCATCGTTCATCGCTAGATCTGAGCTCCGGAGCTCAGATCAGCGATGTCACGATCAAGCGATTTCACATCGTAAATCGCTTGATTACATTCAACGATTTCTTGCCTGATATCGCTTAAGCGATCAAAAAGGAGATCGCTTAAACGATATCGGGCAAGAAATCGTTCCGTGTGACGGCCGCCATAGATAGAGTAATACATAGGATAGATTTATGGGTGGATGGATGAATACATAAGATATATGATAGGCGGCCGTCACACGCTTCAATCTTGTGAGCGATATTGTTAGCGATCACATGCACGCGCGATTGCTAACAATATCGCTCACATCACTGGTGAGTTGTCACACAGACAGACTCACCAACGATGTGGAGCAGCAAGATCGCTGGTAACCATGGTACACTTCGGGTTACTAGGTGCTGCGCGGCGCTTAGTAACCCGATGTTTACCATGGATACAAGCTCCCAGCATAGGTTCTGCCGCTGGGAGATCGTTCATCGTGGTGTCACACACCACGATGATGCAGATTGATCAAGCGATTAACGCTTAATATGAGCTCCTTCTCACAAATCTGCGATCAAACAATCAAGCGATTTTACATTGTAAAATAGCTTGATTACACGCAGCGACGCACAAACGATATCGCTTAAGCGATCAAAAAGCAGATATCTTAAGCGATATCGTTCAAGAAATTGATGCGTGTGACGGCCGCCATAGACAGATTTATGGATAGATGATAAATACACAGACATGTGAGACATAGATAATGGAAACACAAGGTTTTTCGGACGAAGTACCTTTATGTCCGCGCTGCTGTCAGGAAGATATACCAACAACACTGGACGTCTAGGTATTGGTGATATAGATTTATTTCGGCTACGAAACGCTTTGGAAATAAATCTATATCACCAATACCTAGACGTCCAGTGTCGTTGGTATATCTTCCTGACAGCAGTGCGGACATTAAGGTACGTCGTCCGAAAAACCTTGTGATTTGAGCACCGCATCTTGTGGAAGTACAGTCCCTGCAGCAGCTGTTTTTTCTGAGCGATTACGCTGGTTGTGAGCAATACTAATATTAGCATCACATATCTATATCTATCTATCTATCTATCTATCTATCTATCTATCTATCTATCTATCTATCTATATATATATATATAAGGATAAGACCCTATTTACGCATTCTCAACCCTTTAGATATAGATAATGGAAAGATATTTTTAAGCCCATATATGTTTGGTGGAGAGTATAAGGAACAGATAAAGGAATAATGAAACTTTGGGGTTTATACCATGTGTAACAGATGCTGCAGACTGTGGATGCCTTGCTTTGACACTTAAGAGTGATGATGATGGTCCATGGAACGTTTCAGGGGACAGGAAGCGACCATGTTCCTATGGGGGAGGGAAGACGATGCAGAGCTGAATGGATCAGTGTAGTGCTTTGCCTGTGCTCCTAGCCGCATAATAACAGTACACATTATGCACCATCATACAGCAGAGGATCACAGCGTGTATTTGTATCTGCTTGGTGACAGGATTGCAATTTCAACCTGGACCTCTCTGTCACAACACATACGATGATATATCAAGGGCAGGATTGTAGTGTGTGACCATGGGGTCAGCGGCAACGCCCTGCCATGCCCCCTCCCTATACAGAAGTGTGAGGGGACTGGAATGTAGGATGATCCTGCAGCTCCCAGCATCCACAACCCCGATATAGCTTCATGCAGGAGCAGAGAGCAGGAAGTAACATGCTGAAATTCTCTTTCTATGAGGGGGAAGGGGGTGAGAGCTGAGGAGCAGGTGTTTTTATCGATCTATAAGAGATCTATAGATCCTAGAACTGCAGTGGACAGCTCTGCTTCATCATGTACCAGGGCAGGAACTGTGCTAACGTTTAGGAGTAGGAGATCCAGCTCACCCGGAAGGAGTCGGCATGCAGGGACCCGGTGTCCTGATTACGCCAAAGAAACCATAGGAATAAAGGGATGGTCCAGCTTCCGAAATGTAATCAAATGATTTATTCAGAATGGGTTCGGTTTTCCAATGTACGGTATAAGGCATGCACACCAGTAAGTAAGATGGCAAATGTACGTGCTGCCCAAAGACAACGCGTTTTGGACAAGGCTTGACAAAGGACAGCCACTGTTTGAAAAGCGTTGCCTTGCCTTTGGGCAGCATGTACATTTGCCTGCTTACTTTCTGGTGTGCATGCCTTATACCGTACACTGGAAAACTGAACCCATGCTGATTAAATTTCAGAAGCTGGATCATCCCTTTATTCCAACAGGAACTGTGCTAAAAAGTTTTCTTCAGAGTTCCCCTTTAAAGCAGCCCAACACCTTTAACCCCTTTACGACCTTGGATGGACCTATAAGTCTTAGGGTGCTTTCACACTAGCGTTTATTTGAAATCGTGGCAGATGCGGTGAAAAAAATGCATCTGCCGCGATTACCGCATACCGGCTGCACTTGCAGGACGGTTGCGGCAAGCCCCATACAATGTATAGGCGGGCTTGCGGCAGATGCGGCCGCGAAAAAAACGCGTCTGACCGCGTTTTTTTCCGTGGCCGCACCTGCCGCAAGTGCCAAAACCACACTTGCCGCAAGCCCACCTATACATTGTATGGGGCTTGCCGCAACTGTGCCGCTAGTGCAGCCGGTATGCGGTAATCGCGGCAGATGTGGTTTTTTCACCGCATCTGCCGCGATTTAAAAAAAACGCTGATGTGAAAGGGGCCTTAGATTGGTAAAACTTACCAACCTTGGACGTATAGGTACATCCTGATAATTTTGTGGCACAGTAGCTGTGCCGTCCGCGATCGCTGGTGGATCTCTGTCACAGCCGAAACCAGGTTCTCAGAGCCAGGGATGGTCCCTGGTAGTTTAACCTAATAAAAGCCATATCGATCGCAGCACTTAGGGGATTGGAAGAGGGATAACGCTCCCTCTACCCTCCAATCTGTGTAATTGCGAGGGCCCGATCATCGCCATGATGACTTCCGGGTCACCTGACTATGGGAAACTTCAGGGATCATGCCTGCAGCATGATCTCTGAGGCTTATGATAGAGCAACTGACAGCTGCACTGAATGAATGGCAATGATCGAGCATTGTTATAAACTGCAGCTGCGATTAGAGCAGTGAAAGGTCACGTCCCATAAAAGGACCAAGTAAACAAAACTATAAAAATTTTTTTTTTTTTAAAAAAGCGACAAAAGAAAAAAAAAATTCCAATAAATAGCTATGTTACTTTATTCTGCCTCCTGAGCCCTGCCATGCGCCCAAACAGTGGTTTTCCACCGCAAATGGGGTATTATCGTACTCATGAGAAAATGGACCTCAACATTTGTGCAATTTCTCCTGTCGCCCTGAAAATGCAAAAATTGGCGCTACGATAATAGGACATTTTTGTGGAAAAAAATATGTACTTTAATTTTCACAGCTTAAGGGGAAGGTGGGTCCCACTGCTTAGGCACATCAGGGGGTTCTCCAAATGAGACAGTGTCCACTAACAATTCCAGCCAATTTTCTGTATAAGTCGGCAAGCTCCTTTCCTTTCCTTCCGTGCCCTGTTGTGTGCCCAAACTGTGGTTTTCTGCCACATATGTGGTCCCAACCAAAAAAAAATTAAATAAATAAAAAGAGGATTTGTGTGTGCACAACGTAAAATCGCTCAGAGCCTTCATTGGGGGGACACAGGACTATGGTGTATGCTGCTGTTGCTAGGAGGCTCATGCTGGGCAAAAAAAAAGTTAGCTCCTCTCCAGCACTATACACCCAGAGACTGACATACAGATAAGCCAATCTAGTGAACAAGTAGTAGGAGGAGCACAAAACCCCCCACTGCTGTGGGATGTCCCATGGTGCCGTTTCCCCCAGTGAAGGCTCTGGGACAGATTTTATGAAGATTACACAAAAATCCTATTTTTTTCTCTTGCTGCATTGGGGGACAAAGGACCATGGGACGTCCCAAAGCAGTCCCTGAGTGGGAAATTTAATCACAATCAGAAGAATAAACTGACTAACCTTAACAGTAAATCCCACCCTAAATTTAAAGGTGCTGCCTGTAAAATCCTCTCTTTTCAAGCCAGGAATGAGAAAGGACTGTCCTTCATTGATTCGAACAGAAAACCCTGAAGGACATCAAGAACCAAGTTGAGGTCCCAAGGATGCAAAAAGTGGATGGTGGGGGCAGGTGAGAGACTCTTTGGAGGAAAGTTTTCATTCGGGTGCGAGAAACTAGTGTCTTTTGAATTAGCACTGAGATTGTCGATACTTGGCCTTTGAGAGTGCTAAGAGACAAGCCAGAGTCCAGTCTAGATTGTAGAAAGTCTATGATGATGGGACTGAAGTACACAAAGGAAGCGTGTCCGTGCATTTGCATCAGCGAAAGAAGGTTTTCCAAGTTTGATGACAAGACTCAAGATGACTATGTTTTCCTTGCTTTTATCATGGTTTGAACCACGTTGGGAGTAAAACCTGCCTTCTCTAGAATCCAGGATTCAATGGCCAGGCTGTCAAAATCAAGGCGGAGTTCTGGTGGAAGAGTGGGCCCTGAGGCAGGAGGTCTGGCCAGTCTGGCAGTCACCAAGAGAGGTCGGCGAGGAGCTGAACTAGTTCAGTTCCATGTACCAAGCTCGCCTGGGCCAATCTGTAGCCACCAAGGTTACCGGGATTCCTTCTGACTTGATCTTCTTGATGACCTTCGGGATCAAGGGGGAGCAGAGGAAGGAGGTATGGTAGTGTGAAATGGTTCCAGGAATGAACCAGTGCATTGGACCCTGTGGCACGGGTGTTGCGTGACCTTGAGACAAAAAGAGAAACCTTGAAATTGAGGCTGGACACCATGAGGTCCACATCCGGGGCCCACAATCTGCTAAACATGTGGCTAGGTACTCGTAGGTGTGAGGTCCCGTGACGGGGGCTACGAGCTTACGCTATTTTGGTCCAAAATATCAAACTAAACCCTCACTGTCATCTATAGTGATATATTGCATTTTTTATCTGCAATTTGCATTTTTTATCTGCAGTTTACATCAGTGTCCTCTAGGGGGCGACAGTCACTTGTGTTGCATCTTTTGTTGCAGAGCGGCCCGCCCTATCTAACAGCTGGGCGTCATTAATAGGCTGCTTTCTGACACTATGCTTCACTATTGGAGTGGCTGCCGCCCTGTGGTGACCTCATGTCCAGCGATACCACCTGTCTCTTCCTTGTGGCACGGTGGTCGCAGGTGCTACAATCGCCCCCGTTGTCAGGGTTGTAGGAGATGGAGCATCGGTATTGAGAGATATGGGCTGCCTCTGAGGTAGCTAATAGTGTCCTGCAAAATGCAAAGGTATTTGTAAGAGGCCTTTTTTTTCCCTTTGGTATGTGTCGAAGAGCATACCCAGGAAGACTAGCCATGGGGCTGAGGTCAGGGACCACTTTTGCAGGTTGATAATCGAGTCAAGGTGGGAGAGCGTTGATGGTGGTTCGGAAACGGTCATGGCACTAATGACTAATATTCCCGTGGGACAAAGAATTGTCATGACAGCCACCATGACCTTGGTAAACACTCGGGGCGCAGTTGTGCGGCCGAATGGGAGAGACAAGTTGATAGTGGTCGTTTAAGACTGCGTAGCAAAAGAATCTTTGGTGGATCTGACATATAGGAATATGGAAGCGTCCTGAATGTCCACTGATAGGAATTCTCCTTCCAAGGAAATGGCTGACATGGACAGACCTGTTTAGCTGCTTGAGATCTAGTATCGGGCGGACTAAGCAGTCCTTCTTGAGTACTACGAAGAACTTTGAATAGAACCCCTTGAAGTGTTGGTGGGCAGGCACGGGTATGGCGACTCTGACCGGAGCAGTACTCCCATAGCCTCGAGTCCGAGACCTGGGAGATTGAGATTGGAAGAAGGGTTGAGGGAGAACAGAAGAGAACTCCATTTTGAATCCTGTAGATACTAGTTCTCTAACGCAGGCATCTTGTGCTTCCGAGAGCCAGACATCTTGGAATAAATGAAGGCATCCACCCACCTTTCTGTGGCTCCCTGGAGTGGGCAAAGCGTCATGCAGCAGACACCGGCAGGGTCTAGATCCCAAGGTTCTGGATTGTCACCAGTGGGACCACCAGGCAGGATTACTTTTGAAAAAGGGAGCTCTTCTCTCTGAGTGGGAGATCGATCCCTCGAGATGAGCATGTGAGCTGAAGCTTCGAAAAGACCAAAAACAGACAAACTGTCTTTTCGGAGGGGGTTGCCTTGGCTTTTGATGGGAAAGGGATGTACTTTGGCCCCCAATGGCATCAGTAATTAGTTTGTCCAATTTTTCCCCCGAAAAGGAGGAGACCTTGCATTCAAAGGCTTAAGCCATAGTACTCTCAGTATGGTAATGGTGTTGCTTGCTGTTGCTTGGGTGGAGCAGCTGGTGGCGTTACGGGATGCGTAAACCAGATACCCGCCCGCCAGGGAGATCTGGGCTGCCAAGTCTGCAAGTTCAGACAAAGGGGAACTATTGCAAATTCTTGGCGGAGAATCTTTGCACAGGCCACGAGGGCCTTGGCTACTCATACTGAGGTGGAGGGACACAGGAAAGCCACGGCAAGTGCCTCAATGTGTCTATCCATATATCCCTTAAGGTACCATCACATACGGCAATATTGCTAGCAATTTCACTGGCAATTTGCTGGTTGCAGTGAAATCATGGACACATTGTTGCGTACAAATGGAACAATGGAATGGATTTCAGATGCTTATACCCAAGCAAAGCTTTTTATGTTTGTTCTCTGTTGAGGATGGCCTTGAACTCCGAATGACTGGAAAAGCATCTGGGGGCACGGAGTGAGTTTAGCCTTCTTGAGGTTAATTAGGGGTAGTTGTGGGTTTATCACATACCCTGACGGTTTGGCTAACTGCACAAATGAGGCTGTCAACCATGGTGAGAGGACTAAGGACTATGCACATGCGTCAGGATGGCCTCTCCTCATGCATGTTTATGTTTTAACTACGGTAATATTCAATAAAGAAAGAAGAAATTTTAATTCCATAGATGTAATAATATTCCTTTCCACTGTCAACCATGAGCTGGACGCTACAGGTCTGATCCAGGTTGTGTTCAGGGTCTGTTTCGGAATCAGAGTCCTGTACATTGCAAGTGTGAGGTAGAGCGGGAGACGAAACTTTGCCCAGAGGGCAGGAAAGGTAGGACAAGCTATGGTAGGCTCATTTCTGACTTTTCTTAAGCACCTTTTTGGCGCTTTTGCTCCCTGTAGGGTGACCGGCAGGCATGCTCTGCAGAGAAAGTACTGTAATATGGTGGTGCAGGAAAAGATCAAAGAACAGCCCCACAGTGCGCATGCGTTCTTTGAACTTTCCCCGCTCTTGCGCATTACAGCACCTTGCTCTGCTGTCAGCACGAAGGAAACTGTGTGTGGATTATGTGTGACGCAGAGAAGACAACTGCAATCACAAGAAGAGAGGTGGCGTCGGATCAAGATTGGCAACACCCATCAGACCAGACCGCTTGGTATATTTAAAGAAACTCAATTTTATATTCTACAGATCGACCTGGGGACTTGTATACAGTATTCCAGATCTGTATAAGGGCTTACTGGTGGTGGCCACAGCCTATAGGGGGAAAAAAACCTGGTGACAGATTCACTTTAATTGTATATGAAACGATCGGCCAGTGAGCCAAACATATTAAAGGGGTTATCCGGCGACGCTGATGTGACAACCCCACACGTCTACTGGGATCTGTGCACAATTGGGTCACATGCAGGACACCTGCCGATTGTGCACAAAGATATGTGTGGCCGCGATGTCACTTCCAACCAACACCTCTGATGCACAAGTAAAGTGCTTCAGAATAAGTAAAAACTATTAATATAAGTTGCATTATAAATGTAGCAGTGCTACAAATGTGAGTGTGGTCTGCAGTCCTTGGTGCTTGCACTTCTACATCAGATGCAAGTTTATATAGTCACGGACTGTCTGTCCTGCAAGGCCATGATCACATGTTGAGTATTTGGTCAGTTTCTCCCTCAGTATATATAAACCACAACCAGGCTGGGTAAAAAAATGCATTAGTGGTGTCCGTGTTTCTATTATACTTTTCCTCTGATTGTTTCACTTCTGGTTTTGAACACAAATACTGAGGAAAAAAACTCAAACACCGTGTGCACATGGCCTAAGAACACAAATAGTCAGAGTGTAAACTCTTACGTGTCAGTCAGGTGCTCTGTGGTCAGGGTTTCTGGGTCGATTTCATCTGTTGAAAAGTTCTCTGAAAAGTTTAATATAAAAAAAAAAACAAAACAAGGGTACATGATTAGATTCACCATCTCACCATACAACAGCCAATAACCCCATATAGTCTCCCAGAATGACTGGGTTCTGGAAGGCCAAACATCAGGACACAAGCCAATAACATTTCCAGGATAGATCCTATTTTAGTCACATCTTAGGGCCTTTTCACATTTTGAACCCCATAATAGTTATTCATTTGCTGTATTTTTTGATTTATAAGACGCCCCCCCCTCCCCCCACCAAATTCGGTGAAGGAAAAAAAAAATGTTTTAATGTTAATTGGGGTATGTATGTGCGCAGCATAGAACATGCGAGTGCGTCCGCAGTGTATACAGTGTGAGGTCAGAGGCAGCGCGCACACACACACACACTGGGCAGCGCGCGCGCGCACACACACACACACACACACACACACACACTGGGCAGCACAGACCCACACACACTGGGCAGCACAGACCCACACACACTGGGCAGCACAGACCCACACACACTGGGCAGCACAGACCCACACACACTGGGCAGCACAGACCCACACACACTGGGCAGCACACACACACACACACACTGGGCAGCACAGACCCACACACACACTGGGCAGCACACACACACACACTGGGCAGCACACACACACACACACTGGGCAGCACACACACACACACACTGGGCAGCACACACACACACACACAGGGCAGCGCACACACACACACACAGGGCAGCGCACACACACACACACACTGGGCAGCACAGACCCACACACACACACTGGGCAGCACACACACACACACTGGGCAGCGCACACACACACACACTGGGCAGCACACACACACACACACTGGGCAGCACACACACACACACACAGGGCAGCGCACACACACACAGGGCAGCGCACACACACACACACACTGGGCAGCACAGACCCCCACACACTGGGCAGCACAGACCCCCACACACTGGGCAGCACAGACCCCCACACACTGGGCAGCACAGACCCCCACACACTGGGCAGCACAGACCCCCACACACTGGGCAGCACAGACCCACACACACTGGGCAGCACAGACCCACACACACTGGGCAGCACACACACACACACACTGGGCAGCACACACACACACACACTGGGCAGCACACACACACACACACACACACACACACACACACACACACACACACACACACACACACACACACACACTGGGTAGCACAGACCCACACACAATGGGCAGCACACACACTGGGCAGCACACACACACACACTGGGCAGCACACACACACACTGGGGAGCACACACACACACACACACACACTGGGTAGCACAGACACACACACACACACACACACACACACACACACACACACACAGTACCTGCTCTGATCTTGGTCTCCAGATCAAACTTCTGCTGCTTCAAGTTCTCCAATTTTCTATAAAAATAAGCACAAACAGTAAAGTTGTGCCATTACACCCGTCCGCCACCGGGGGGCGCGCCTGCTGGTGTCGGGCACTTACTTCATCAGCTCCAGTGTGCTGAGCGCCGGCCTGTGCTCTGCGCCCCCCAGGAGCGCCATCCTCCCCAGCTCCACATTCTGCGCCTCCAGTGAGGACAGAGATCCCCCGGCCGCCATGTCCGCCCACAGATCCGAGACCCGGGAGATTCACAATTCCCGCCGAGACAGTGAGGAGAGGACTGTACAGAGCCGGGAGGGGCGGGGATAGTGACGTCACGGGGGCGTTTGTTATGATTTCTCGCCAGGAAGGCAGAAGAGAGCGGAACACGTGGAGCGGCCGCCCCCTAGCGGCGAACGGGAGCATGAGCAGGCGGGGAAATGTGCAGAGTGTGTAGCAGCAGGCGTCCTGCAGAGAAGATGAAGCGGCTCCTGTGGGCGGATTCTATAACCTTATACCAAGCTGGGTTGTTTGTGGGGTAGATTTGTGTATAGAGTGGGGTCCTTGCAGGGGCATAGCAAGAATATTTGCAGGGGTTGAAATCACCCTGAAGCCTAGGGGGCCCCAGAAGTCCCCATTTAGCCTATAGAAATACTAATACTATTAAAGATTTCTAATAATTGGGGGGCCCCGTTGGAGCTTTAGCATCAGGGCCCCTGGGCCTGAAGTTACGCCACTGGGTGCTGGTATGTACATGGGGGGTGGGGGGTGCTGGGATGTGCATGGCAGAGGGAGTGCTGGGATGTGCATGTCAGGCGGGGGGCTGCTGGGATGGATGGGCATGGGAGACTGGGTTACTGGGATGGATGTGCATGGGAGACAGGTACAGGGGGCATATGCATGGCAGGTGGGGTGGTGTTGGGATGTGCATGGGAGACTGGGGGTGCTGCTGGATGTGCACGGGAGACTGGGGGTGCTGCTGGGATGTGCACGGGAGACTGGGGGTGCTGCTGGGATGTGCATGGGAGACTGGGGGTGCTGCTGGGATGTGCATGGGAGACTGGGGGTGCTGCTGGGATGTGCACGGGAGACTGGGGGTGCTGCTGGGATGTGCACGGGAGACTGGGGGTGCTGCTGGGATGTGCACGGGAGACGGGGTGCTGCTGGGATGTGCACGGGAGACTGGGGGTGCTGCTGGGATGTGCATGGGAGACTGGGGGTGCTGCTGGGATGTGCATGGGAGACTGGGGGTGCTGCTGGGATGTGCATGGGAGACTGGGGGTGCTGCTGGGATGTGCAGGGAGACTGGGGGTGCTGCTGGAATGTGCATGGCAGACGGGGGGTGCTGCTGGAATGTGCATGGCAGACGGGGGGTGCTGCTGGGATGTGCATGGGAGACGGGGGGTGCTGCTGGAATGTGCATGGGAGACAGGGGGTGCTGCTGGGATGTGCATGGGAGACGGGGTGCTGCTGGGATGTGCATGGGAGAGAGGGGGTGCTGCTGGGATGAGCATGCAAGGGGTGCTGCTGGGATGTGCACGGGAGACTGCAGGTGCTGCTGGGATGTGCACGGGAGACTGGGGTGCTGCTGGGATGTGCACGGGAGACTGGGGGTGCTGCTGGGATGTGCATGGGAGACTGGGGGTGCTGCTGGGATGTGCATGGGAGACTGGGGGTGCTGCTGGGTGTAATGTTTACACGATATGAGGCATTCACAAGAGTAAACTTTAACTGCACTTTATTCTTGTCTTCTATCTTTCTCCATCATATTGCAGAACAGTCTTTTCAGCAGCATGCTCCAAAGTGCTTAACTTCCCACCTCCTTCTTCCCTTTACCCATCATACACCAGACCTAGTTTTCTTAAAGAGGCAGATATAATTATTGTACATTACACTGGGGTGTTCATGGGAGACGGGGTGCTGCTGGAATGTGCATGGGAGACGGGTGCATGGCAGGCCGGGGGGATGCTGGGATGTGCATGGGTGACAAGGGTGCCAGGATGTGCATGGGAGACGGGGGTGGTGCTGGGATGTACATGGGAGACAGGGGTGCTGGGGTGTGCATGGGAGACGGGGGTGCTGGGATGTGCATGGGAAACAGGTGCTGGGATGTGCATGGCAGGCAGGGGGGGTGCTGGGATGTGCATGGCAGGCGGGGGGTGCTGGGATGGATGTGCATCATGGGAAACTGGGGGTGCTGGGATGGATGTGCATCATGGGAGACAGGAGGGTGCTGGGATGTGCGTGGCAGGTGGGGTGGTGTTGGGATATGTATGGTAGACGGGGAAGGGGGGTGCTGCTGGGATGTGCATAGTAGACATGGGGGGTGCTGCTGGGATGTGCATAGTAGACATGGGGGGGTTGCTGCTGGGATGTGCATGGGAGGGGGGGGTGCTGCTGGGATGTGCATGGGAGGGGTGCTGGGATGGTCATGTCAGGTGGGGGTACTTGGATGTGCATGGGAGACGAGACGGGGGTGCTGGGATGTGCATGGGAACTGGGAGTTCCAGGATGTGCATGTGTGGCACCCCACTGGTCGGGGCGCCACTAAGGGGTACTGCACCCAGACCAGTGTGTGTCGTATCCCTGTGGTCAATGAATGGGAAGGTTAATATGTGGCTTATTCCTCACATCCACACACCCTTAGCTCAGGGGACTACAGGGTTAAATCCTCTGCTAGGAGACTCAGCCCCAGTGGGAGGAGTTCAGGGCAAGTAGTGTGAGGGCGGGAGGAAGTTACAGGCAGTGAATGCAATGGCTGAGAGAGAGACAGAAGGAGGAAAGGGATCTTCCAGGTAAGAGCAGTAGTTTGGGAACCGAGGAGCCAGCGTTCGGTTCTCCCAAACAGCACACTGGAGTCCCCGAGACTGCTGGAGAGCTGCAAGCCCAGCAGAGAATACCGGTCTACCGTGGAGACTTCAGTCTCCCGGGCATCTGCGCAGTCACTACAAGGGAGCCAGGCACCGCCAGAAGAGAGCGGCTGGCCATTGAGGGTTACCCGACGACAGCAAAGGTGGTAAGAGAGTACAGGAGGCCATGCCAGGTTTCAAGCCAGCCAGGCTTCACACCAACAAGGACTGGAAGACTAGTAAGGAGGGACATCTAACAAAGCCACATAGAGACACCTTGTTCATTGGCCACTACCCAGGCCAGCTACCCAGAACTGTGTGACTGTTAACCCGTGTTGAACTGTGTTATTCAGTGACAAGTAAACACCCGTACAGAGTCATACAGCCTCCGTGTCTCTATTATCTGAGTCGCTGCACTACCCATACACCATATTCAGCACCACCACCACAAGTGCTGCCTTACCCCGGGGACTCAGCTCCACCTGCAGGGAGCTGCACCATTCAAGCTGTCGTACCATCGCCCCCCGGAGGTCTGAAGCGGCGCTGGTGATCATCACCAGAATCTGCAGGTGGCGTCACGACAAACTTTATAAACTTTTATTTCCCCCATTCCAACTACCCCCCTTTTTAGTAAGACCCCAGGGCCACAGGTCTCAGCAGGTCACCAGTGACATCCCTACCGAAGCAGAGGGCCCAGATACCTGAGTCCCCATACCCTGGGTGAGTCACATGGCAGGCAGCAGGTGCTGGGATGTGCATGGGAGACAGGTGCTGGGATGTGCATGGGAGATGGGGGGGGGTGCTCGGATGTGCATGGGAGATAGGGGGGACTGATCTGCATGGGAGAAAGGAGTGGAAAGACTAAACATATAATCAGCAAGTCCTTCTGCACTGCAAATGATATATCCAGTCTTTTTAGAGATTATTTAGTTCTTTTTTTAAGGCCCCGTTACACGGCATGACGTTGGAATGATGTCGACAACGATCTTGTGGGCGCACGGTTGTTTCAGACATCGTTTTGACATCGTTGGTGAGATGTCACACGTCTAGATATCGTGGACGTCTCATCAACGATGTTGTGAGCAGGTATCGTTCACATAACCCAGCGAACGATACCTGCTCATTGCTGTGAATGGGTGAAGTTGTGAAAGACATCGTTATCACGGAGTCAAACACAACGATATACCAGGTTGGCTGATCGTTGATCGTGTGGTTTGTGAACATGTTCTCAAACCTGTGATCAACGATCCAATGATTTATCGTTACAACTTAGCAGAGTCACATGCAACGAGGTCGTAACGATGTCGCTGGAACAACTCCAAATCCATGATGTTTAAGCGATATTGTTAACGATGTTGTGCCGTGTAACGTGGCCTTAAGGTAGATAATGGAGCAGATCCGCCTGAAAAAACTGAATTAGTCCTTACCGGTAATTCCTTTTCTTGGAGCCTTCCACGACAGCATTGGAGGATGTCGTCCACGCCCTATTGGGGGACAGGAACACAGAGAGGTTAAAAGCCCCTCCCCTTCCTCCGCACTCCAGTGTATTATCAAGATCACCTGAAGACATGGATTACCTGATACACCTGAATCCAAAAATCGACAATAAGGGGGGGAACTGATGCTGTCGTGGAAGGCTCCAAAAAAAGGAATTACCGGTAAGGACTAATTCAGTTTTCTCCCAACGCCTTCCACGACAGCATTGGAGGAATACCACCGATACTCCTCAGGGTGGGGCAACTGCCTGTAGGACTTTCCTACCAAAGGACAGATCCCGACTAGAGGACAGATCTAACCTATAGTGGCGAGAAAAGGTGTGGAGGGACGACCACGTAGCCGCTCTGCATATCTGCTCAGATGAAGCTCCAGCCCGCTCCGCCCAGGATGTAGCAGCAGCCCGAGTGGAATGAGCCTTCAACCCCACCGGAGGAGCAAGGTCTTGAGCGACGTAGGTCGAACAGATCGCCTTCTTGATCCAGGAAGCGATGGTAGCCTTGGAAGCCTTCTTCCCTTTGTTTTTCCCAAAATGCTGAACAAACAGGTTCTGATCTAATCTCCAGGAAGCGGTCACTTGGAGAAAGTGGAGGACGGACCGACGGACATCCAAGGTGTGAAACACGGCCTCAGCTGCATTAGCAGGAGAATGACAAAAGGACGGGAGCACCACTTCCTGGGACCGATGAAAATCCGACACAACTTTAGGAAGGAAGGACGGATCCAACCGAAGCGTAATGCGATCATCGGAAACCACGAGGTAAGGCGCCTGGATCGAGAGCGCCTGCAGTTCCCCAACTCGCCTGGCCGAAGTAATGGCTACCAAAAACGCCGTCTTGTGAGAGAGAGATGGAAGGGAAGCAGCAGACAAGGGCTCAAAGGGATCCCGAGAAAGCCCATGAAGAACAATGTTCAAATCCCAAGTAGGGACGGAAGGCCGAAGCCTGGGACGCAGTCTACAAGCAGAGGTAAAAAATCGTTTGATCCATCGATGGCCAGCAAGATCCTGATCAAACACGGCACCGAGAGCTGAAACCTGGACCTTAAGGGTGCTCGGCTGAAGGCCCAAATCCAAGCCTCGCTGCAAAAAATCCAAAATGAGAGCCACATTAGGATGATGGATATCCGGAATGGAAGGAGCACACCAGGACAGAAAGCGTTTCCAAACCTTCCCGTAAATGGCGTTTGTCACGGGCTTCCTGCTCTGCTGAAGCGTGCGGATTACAGCTTGGGAGAGGCCCTTGGCCGTCAGGATCTCGGCCTCAACAGCCAGGCCGCCAGATTGAGCCACTGCGGGTCCGGGTGAAACAGAGGACCCTGGGATAGCAGGTCGAGGTTGTGGGGCAACCGAATCGGACCCTCCAGGCATAGGTCGTGGATAGCGCCGTACCATGCCCTTTTGGGCCACAGGGGAGCCACCAGGATAGCAGTCACCCCCTCCGCCCGAATCTTCTGCAACGTCTTGGGGAGCAGCGGGATCGGAGGAAAAGCATACACCAACCGGAAGTCCCAGCGATGGGCGAAGGCGTCCAGCCCCAGAGGATGGTCCGACCGACTCAGGGAAAAATATGTCGGCACCTTGGCATTGGCTCCTGATGCAAACAGGTCGATTGAAGGGACTCCCCACCTGTCCGTGAGAGAGCGAAACACGTCCGGATGGAGGCTCCATTCGCCAGGGTGGACCTCCGTGCGGCTCAAGAAATCTGCCTGTACATTGTCCGCTCCCCTCAGATGAACGGCTGACAAGGAGAGAAGATGGCGTTCCGCCCAGGAAAATATTCGTCTTGCGAGCACCTACAAGTGGATGCCCCGAGTACCACCTTGGTGGCGCAAGAAGGCAACCGTAGTCACATTGTCCGACAGAACCTTCACGTGACACCCACGTAGGACGTGAACTGCAGCATGAAGCGTCTTCTCCACTGCTAGAAGTTCCCGGAAGTTTGACGCTTGACGACTGATCGAGCGACTCCAAACCCCCTGGAACGGTACGCGATCCACCATCGCTCCCCAACCGGATCCGCTGGCATCTGCAGTCACGGTGGTCACTGGAGCCTGCAGCCAGGCCACCCCTGTCCGGAGGTTCCCGGGATTCATCCACCAGGAAAGGGAGGCCACCACCCGCCCTGGGGTCTGGACCCGAGTGTTCAGGGAATCCTGGTGCCTGTCCCAGGAGCACAGAATGTGTTCCTGAAGCAAACGGGAATGAGCCTGAGCCCAAGCCACTGATGGAATGCAGGCCGTCATGGACCCCAACAGGGACATCGCCTCCCGCAAGGTGGGACACACCCGAGCCCGGAAGCGGGTCAGTTTGTCGTGGAGCAGAAGCCGGTGTGCGACAGGAAGGAACGAGGTCTGTTCGGAGGAGTCCAGTAAGACCCCCAAAAATTGACGGCGGGTCGCCGGAACCAGTTCCGACTTCCGAAGATTCGGCACCCACCCTAGACCCCGAAGAATCTCCAAAGTCCTGGAGACCTGGGAGCGCAGGACCTCCGCCGAAGGCGCTACAACCAGCATGTCGTCTAGATAGGGAACCACGCATAAGCCCTGGGACTGGATGAATGCCATCACCTCCCCCATGAGTTTGGTGAAAACCCTGGGGGCTGATGAGATCCCGAACGGCAGTACATTGAATTGATAATGGACCGTCCCGCCTGCCCCGGAGATCGCGAAGCGCAAAAAGCGTTTGTGAGACGGGTGAATGGGGACGTGATAGTACGCGTCCTGGAGGTCGATGGTGGCCATCATGTAATCCTGACCGATCAGGGGAATTGCCGAGCGGACGGATTCCATCTTGAATCGCCTGTAAAGAACATGACGATTGAGAAGTTGCAGATTGAAGATGATACGGGGCGCCCCGGAGGGCTTTCGTACCACAAACAACCTGGAGTAGTGCCCCTGACCCACTTCTCCCGGAGGGACCGGAGACACTACGCCGGAACCTAACAGGTCTTGCAGACCCGACAAAAACAGTGTGCGAGAGTCCCCTAGAGGAAGGGGAGTGATCCGCAGACAAGGAGGGGGCTGACTTACGAATTCCAACCGTAGACCTTCCCGAATGGTCGAGAGGATCCAAGGGCATGAGGAGATTGCTTCCCACTGAGGGAGAAACCTCAAGAGCCGCCCCGCAATGGGCCCGGCGTCACTGCTTAGAGCCGGCTGGCCCCCCGCCCCCTGACTTCGGTGCTGGGGGAGCAAGATATTACGGTTCTTGTCACCTTTCTGGTAGGCCCAGCGGCCCCCTATACTGGGAGGGCTGGCTACGCTCGGCCCGAAAGGACTGCTTCCGAAAGGGCTTCTGTTCCGGGAGACACTTTTTCCGGTCTGACACCTTTTCCAAGATGTCATCCAGTGCCGGACCAAAGACATAAGACCCCTGAAAAGGGATGCCACACAGCTTAAGTTTCGACGTGACATCCCCATTCCACATCTTAAGCCACACCGCTCTGCGAGCAGTGTTGGACAACACTGCGCTCCTGGCCCCAATGCGGACTGACTCTGCCGAGGCATCAGCCAGGAAGCCTGTCGCACGTCTTAGAAGTGGAACGGAATCCAAAAGCTCCTCCCTGGAAGTACCCTGCAGGATGTGATCTTCCAGCTGGGAGATCCACTTAAAGAGAGATCTGGCCACACATGTCGATGAGATGTTCACCTTCAAAGACATAGCGGCCGCCTCCCAGGATTTTTTGAGAACGCTCTGCATCTTATGATCGAGGGGGTCCTTCAACTGGGAGGAATCTTCAAATGGTAAGGCGGTCTTTTTCGCCACCCTGGCTACCTGGATGTCCACCTTCGGAACATCCCCGACAAAGTCAGCACCCTCCAAGGGAAACCGCCGTTTCAACTCGGAAGGGGTGATCAGCCTATTTTCTGGCAACTCCCATTCCCGGAGGATGAGTTCCCGGATGACCTCATGGACAGGGAAGCCCGATTGCCGCTTAGCCCTCAAGCCACAGAACATGGCGTCCTGCACTGAACAAGGGGGTTCCACCTCTTCAACTCCCATGGTGCTACGGACAGCGTCCAGCAATTCCCCCATGGACTCAGAGGAAAAATAGTAGTGTCCAGAATCTCGTGCCTGTGCAGAGGCAACAGAGGCAACATCCTCGCTGTCCTCCGACGCAGAGCTCTGGACAGCCTCCATGAAAGCCATTGAATCACAGTCCTGGAGCTTCCTCTTTTTTGGAGGGGAAGGCCCGGATGCTGCAGCAAAAACCGGCAAGGCTGAGATAGAAGCCTGTACCTCCTGTCTAACCGCTTGAACTTCGTGTCTAACCATGGACCGGAGTTCCTCAAGCAGGGACAGGGATTCTTCCCTGACCACACCGTCAGTACATGGCTGACATAACTTCTTTTTGCAGGAAGAAGGAAGTTTCATGCCGCAGATGCCACATTTTCTGGATGGGGTTTTGCTGCTTTTCACAGGGGGGCCCTTGTCTCCCTAAAGAAAAAGGGGGAGAAGGGGACCCAGAGTGAGTGAAGGGATCTAAGCCCCTGACCGCAGTGACCACCCCCAATACACTTACAGGAGCTGGGGGAACGCTGGGCTCTGCAGAGGCAGAGGAGGAAGATCTACCACCCTCCATCTTCAGGGATCTCCTTACCTGGGTGTAGTCTTCCGGCGGGTACTTATCTCTAAGCACCGTGCCCCCAACGAGGAACAGCTGTTCCCTCCCTCCTCCCGGTCACTGGCCGCAGGCAGACGCGTGCGATAGGCCTGCCGGGCCCCTGGAGCCGTGCCCAAGCCGCCGCCGCGCGCACAGGAGCCGCCGGCCGAAAACCGAAAGTGACGTCACCCGAAACCGGAAGTGACGTCGCGGCACTCTCGGCGCGCGCTCCCGGGACCGCAGCTGGAGTAGGGAGACGCCGGAGAGCTGAGACAGGCCTCCGGCGCTCCGAAAACGGCCTGCTTTGCCCCGGAGGACGCAGGAAGGCCGCCAGGTCCCAAATGAGAGCCCTGAGAAGGAGGAGGAGGACGCCCCCGACGACCATCTCTGGCCCGGCCGTAAGTCTAACCAATGCTGCCCCTGCCGGCCTGACAGCACTGGAACCTCTCCATGCCCCAAGGGGGACAGGAAGACACTGGAGTGCGGAGGAAGGGGAGGGGCTTTTAACCTCTCTGTGTTCCTGTCCCCCAATAGGGCGTGGACGACATCCTCCAATGCTGTCGTGGAAGGCGATGGGAGAAAGATGTGTGAACATTCTCTCAGTCTGAATTATCGTTAGGGAGCGACACACCCAGGGCCGTATTTGCCACTAGGCACGCATGGGAACATGCCTAGGGTTCCAGGATACTGAGGGGCCAGCACCTGAGCAAGGATTTTTATTTTTTGTCCGGGGTTGGACCACCCACCCGCCTCAGTCTTCTGGCTGCTGCAGCCTGCAGGGGTCTCAGAATCCCGCACTGTCACCGCTGTGGAGGGCGAGCCAGGCACTGCTAAGAGGAGTGAGGAGTCCAGTATGAGCTCCAGTATTAGCGGTGCATAGAGGGGCAACAGTGACAGCAGAGTTAACTCCCTGCTTGCTGGCACCTGCTGTTATCGGTAAGCAGGGCCTTTACTCCTGCGGCTTTTGTATGAGCTGCTGTGATCTCGCCACGGGCATTGTTGCTATAGTAACCGCTTATTTGGTTACTATGGCAGGGGGGTGATAAGATGTGCATGGCAGGCAGGGGAGGTGATAAGATGTGCATGGGAGGCAGGGGGTGATGGGATGTGCATGGGAGGCAGGGGGGTGATGGGATGTGCATGGGAGGCAGGGGGGTGATGGGATGTGCATGGCAGGCGGGGGGTTGATGGGATGTGCATGAGAGGCAGGGGGGTGATGGGATGTGCATGGCAGGTGGGGGGGGTGATGGGATGTGCATGGCAGGCGAGGAGGTGCTGGGATGTGCATGGCAGGCAGAGGAGGTGCTGGGATGTGCATGGCAGGCAGGGGAGGTGCTGGGATGTGCATGGGAGAAGGAGGTGCTGGGATGTGCATGGGAGATGGGGTGGTGCTGCGATGTGCATGGGCGACAGGTGGTGCTGGGATGTGCATGGGAGATGGGGGGTGGTGCTGGGATGAGCATGGGAGATGGGGGGTGGTGCTGGGATGTGCATGGGAGATGGGGGTGCTGGCAGGGGTGTAACTACAGTAGGTGCAGGCCCTTTGGCCTATAGAGAAATACTAATACTATTAAAGATTTCTAATAATTTGGGGCCCCGTTGGAGCTTTCGCATCAGGGCCCCTGGGCCTGAAGTTACGCCACTGGGTGTTGGGATGTACATGGGAGATGGGGTGGTGGTGCTGGGATGTGCATGGCAGGCGGGGGGCTGCTGGGAAGGATGTGCATGGGAGATGGGGGTGCTGGGATGGATAGGCATGAGAGACCGGGTACTCGGATGGATGTGCATGGAAGATGGAGGGGTGCTGGGATGTGCATAGCAGGTAGGGCGGTGTTGGGATGTGCATGGGAGACGGAGGTGCTGGGATGTGCATGGGAGACGGGGTGGTGCTGGGATGTGCATGGGAGACGGGGTGGTGCTGGGATGTGCATGAATGACGGGATGGTGCTGGGATGTGCATGGGAGACGGGGTCGTGCTGCGATGTGCATAGGAGACAGGGGGTGCTGCTGGGATGTGCATGGGAGACAGGGTGTGCTGTTGGGATGTGCATGGGAGACGGGGGTGCTGCTGGGATGTGCATGGCAGGCATAAGGTATGCTGGGATGTGCATGGGTGATGGGGGTGCTAGGGTGTGCATGGGAGGCTGGGGTGGTGATGGGATGTGCATGGGAGACGGGTGGTGCTGGGATGTGCATGGGATACGAGGGTGGTGCTGGGATGTGCATGGGAAATGGGGGTGCTGGGATGTGCATGGTAGGCGGGGGGGTGCCGGCATGTGCATGGGAGACAGGTGCTAATGGGATGTGCATGGCAGGCAGGGGGGATGATGGGATGTGCATGGGAGACAGGGGGTGCTGCTTGGAAGTGCATGGGAGACAGGGGTGCTGTCATGCTCTGCTGAGTGCTGGGCACTGGACATGACCTGCTGGGCACTGGGCATGCTCTGCAGAGCACTGGACATGACCTGCAGAGCACCGGGCACTGGACATGACCTGCAGAGCACCGGACACTGGGCATGCTCTGCAGAGCACTGGGCATGCTCTGCAGAGCACTGGTCACTGGGCATGCTCTGCAGAGCACTGGGCACTGGACATGACTTGCAGAGCACTGGGCACTAGACATGACCTGCTAGGTACTGTATATGATCTGCAGAGCACTGGGCACTGGGTATGCTCTACAGAGCACTGGGCATGCTTTGTACAGCACTGGGCACTGTACATGATCTGCAGTGCCTCTTCCACTCTGCACCAGCAGGTGAACAGAACCTACCTTTTGCCCACATGTTGGGTAATGTGTGATTGCGCTATCTTATGGTTGTGGGCTCCTGGGCGCTGTGTATTTGTTCCTGATAGGGGGCCCTCTGTGTGCTGCCCCTTTGCTTTTCCTCCTAAACTGTGTATCTGCAGACACTGATCACAGTGCCCATCTGCCCCGACTTTACAGAGCCGGGAGAAGATCTCTATGATCTCCTGCAAGAGATCGAGATCTGCTCCCACCTCTGTGCAGTCGGGCAGATGGGCACTGTGATCAGCATCGGCAGACACACAGATTAGGAGGAAGAGCAGGGGGGCCAGCACACGGGGGGCCCTCTGTCACAGACAAATACACAGTGCCCAGGGGCCCACAGCTATCGGGGAGGAAACAGTTCAATGTAGGGCAGGGGACACTGTACTGCAGTAGACAGCATAGGGCCCCCCAGGAACTTCAGGGCCCTGGCACTTGCCCGGGTGCGCCAGGTGCTGACACTGGGCCTGGTTAACATCCACTTGACAAAGGTTACCTCATTATTGCCAAATACTTTGATTGCTCATGTCTCCAACGGAGAGGCAACATTGAAACTCTGTGCTCTTGGTATGTTATTTGATGCTTTTTTATGCAGATTTTAAGAATCTGCATCAATATTTGCATGTCTGTCCTGAAGCCAGCAAAGTCTATGAGATGTCAGGAGTGCTGGACAAACTTTCTGTTTAAATAGTTGGCAGCTGCGAGGCGAAGGGCGGCTTAGATGATAGGCATGGTTTGGTGTCTGTGGGCATGGTTTGGTATTTCACCCAGGAAACAGACATTCATTTTTAAGTCCACACGGTCGTGGAACTGATTATAATAGAAGCAGGGGTCTGGGAGTAATGATCCATTACCCCCAGACCCACACATCCATGATCCATGATAACACACAGATGTCTGCCTCGTCATGCTCACCAACTAACTTGGTCCCAGAGTGGAATAACAAATACAATAGCTAGTAAAAAACGATAGTTTAAGAAAAAAAACAAAATATAGTGGAATCATCTGACTTTTTCATAATTAAAAATAGATTTGTAAAACATACTCATGGGATCACTGAGTACATAAAAGTCCGGTCAATAAAAATATAAACTTAATTACCATAATGCTGGACACCATAAATAGAAAAAAATGAAAAACAACAAAACTAGGGTCTTTTTGGTCATCGCAAAATGGCTAAAATAATGGTATAAAAACGTCTCGCCCTCCAAGTAAGCCCTAACACAGCTTTATGGACCAAAGAATGAAAACATCACGGGTCTTGGAGAATTGCGGCAAAATCAAAATAATTTTTTTTTTTACTTATTTCCAATTTGTTTATTTTTTTTTCACCAATGAAATAATAAAAAAAAACTGGACAGGTTTAGTATTGTCGTAATCACAAAGATGAGGAAAATCATATTAACAAAACATTTTTAGCACAAAGTACACCATAAAAACAATTCCTAATAAAACAATGTCAGAGTTGCATTTTTTTCTGAATTTCACCGCACTCGGATTTTTTCTCATATTCCAGTACACTTTGTGTCAAATGGGATGCATTATTAAATAGTTCAACTAGTCCAACAAAAACAAGCTCTCATACGGCTATGGGGACGGAAAAGTAGAAAAGTTATGGCTTTTGGAAGGAGGCGGAATTAAAGGGAACCTGTCACCAGCTTTTTAGTGTGTGAACCAATGCCATCACCTTTCTGAGTGATTTCATTGCACAAATGTGTCCATCATCCCCTTAATCCCCCTGTATATTACCAAAAATACCTTTTGGTTTCTTCCGCATTGTATGTAAGGCTGCACTTTTGATCCGTTAATTGCGGATCCGCTATTGCAGTGGAATGCAGTGAAATCCATTGACGTTAGCTGTCCCAGCCAATTCAATGCATTTCACTATTTTGCATTCACATGCTGCGCTTTTTATGAACCTGCTTTTGGGCTCAAAAAGCAGGTCCGTAAAAAGTCAAATGTCAATTCTTTTGGCGTTATTTCGCTGCGCTCCCCCGGTGATCTCTCCTCATCCCGATGCTATAGGACCTGTGGAGGACCTTGGACAGCACCATGTGACCGAGCAAAGTCACCCAGTCACATGGCAGGCTGCAGGGTCCTAGAGGCCGCGCTCACCACAGCCTCCGGGATGAGGAGAGATCACCGGCGGTCACCAGGGGAGCACTGCGAGGTGAGTAAAAGCGCAGGTGAATAGCACAGTGGCGTTCACATACAGAACGCTGTGCTTTGTGAGGATCCGTTCTTAGTGCAGGTTTGCACCAAAAACGGATCCTCACAAAATGCAGCAATACGCTGTGTGTGAACGTAACCTAAATGTTTTTGGTCCAGTCCGATGGGCGTCTGAGGCCTTTTTGTCCCCAAAAGGAGTGCTCTGGCTTTGATTGATGTGGATGACACGTCCTGCTCCTTCTATATAGTAGAAATAAGTCTTGCGCCTGCACATTAGCATCGTCAGCTGGTGCAGGCAGAAACTGCGCCAAAAAGTTTCAATAAAAGACGGAGCACAAACGTTCTGTCTGAACTTGGACTTATTAGCAAATATGAGTGTGGCACCCCTGCGGGGGATTGTCACAGGGCCCACCGGTGCAGGGAGGGATGTACACCTTGGCACACACAGCATCCAACACTTTCCACTCCAGACCTGGAGGAGGAGCCCCACTGGCTGCCCTTAAGCCAGATCCCCTATAAAGATCCAGGCCTGAGGGGAGGAATCAGTTAGTTAGTCTGCAGAGAAGAGAGCAGTAGTGAAGGAGCTGGTTGCTAGGACCAAGCCAGGCCCAGAACCAGGGAACAGGGAAGCTGACCCAGCTGTGCAAAGCCCTGGGGAAAGGGACAAAGGCCAGTGGGAGAAGTAAGAAGTAGGAAAAAGGGAACAGATCTGAGAACCCTTTAGCTACCCAGACACCGGAGTCCGAAACTGCTAATAATCTATTATAGCAGGAAATGCCTGGACAGACCAGGAGGATCTAGTCCCCCTGAAGTAAGGAACAGAAGACACCAAACCTGACCAAGCATAGGACCAGGGACCTAAGCAGAGAATATGGATCCCACAGAAATGTCCTCATTGTCGGTTGTGGAACAGCACCCTGAGAGGGAGAAAGAGCGGCAGGTTCAGCTATAGGTAGAGCTTACTCCAATCACCACACACGTTAATAGAGGAGGCCTCACAACTCTCCAAGGTGAATGTCCCAAGCTGCGCCGAAACCTGCTTACCCTCTTGGATCGTACCTGTTACCGGACATCAGTAAAAAGGTACCGAAACAAAGACAATTGTGTGTGTGCCTGCTTCCCCGCCGCCTGCAGCATTCACAGTAGAACCGCTACTACTACTCCCCTCATCCATCCCGCTGCCCTGAGGTAAAGCTCCACCTGTGAGGAGCTGTGCTACCAAAGCTGCATTCCCATCACCTCAGCGGCCGGCCGCAGCGCTGGCAACCCTATTACCAGGTACCACAGGTGGCGTCATGATACCAATTCCCCCATCACCACTCTCGCCACTGAGGGTCCAGGGCACGGATCCGGGAACCAACCAGCCGTGATCCCCCACCAAAGTAACCACCTGTCCCGGTATCCGAGTACCCCCTACCCTGTCGACCGGATCATGAGCATTGCAGAATCTCTGTTTTATTATACAGATAGTGATATGGAAACCCGTAAAAGAATCATTTGAACAAAATATAAAACGTCAAGAGTTAATTTATATAGTAGATAACTTTTTCTGACAACACATTTCCTTTAAAAGCAGGGATTCTTTTCTCTTAATAGGGGAACCTGGTCATTATGAAGATATTAAAGGGAACCTGTCAGGTCGTTTTTGGCCCTGAACCTATCACTACCTGTCCCTGCAGCTTCCTACTACCTCCCTAACCATCCCTGGCTGAGCTAAATGTGTCCTGTAATCACTGTGTAAATGCATTTTTATACTTACATCTAGACTCCTGGATATAGTCTGACTAGGCATTCTCCTCTGATCCAACCTTCCCCTTGCTGCGTGAGTATGATGCCCCGATGGGTGTGATAATAGTCTTCCTATATGCGTGTTCCTGGCTTCTGACTTAAATCTTATAGGTATGACGTCGCGGGGCCACGTCATTTGCGGATCTGCACAGTGCTATTGTTTCTGAGGTCAGACTGAAGGCTTCTGCGCATGTGCACTGTGCATTATGAAGCCCACACATACCTCGCAAGGAATAGCACTGCGCAGGTCTGGAAATGACATGGCCCCACGGTGTCATACCCGGAAGAAGACTGAATTCAGAAGCCGGGAACACGTATATGGGAAGACTATTATCACGGCCACTGGGGCGTCATACAGCGAGGGGGAGTTGGAGCGGAGGAGAACTCCTAGTCAGACTATATCAAGGAGTCTAGATGTAGGTATAAAAATGAATTTACACAGTGATTACATTACACATTTAGCACAGACAGGGATGGTTAGGGATGTAGTAGGAAGTTGCAAGGACAGGTAGTGATAGGTTCGGGGCAAAAATGACTTAATAGGTTTCCTTTAAAAGCACTTTGACAATAATCTGTTTAGTGGGGAATTTATTACAGAGAACGTATGTAGAATTGTAATATTTAAGGCATGTTAATTTCAATATAATACACATATTAATTTATATAAATTTGTTTGATTTACTGGATTTTACTCCACTGAATATAATTTACTTTATAACAAATCCATAAAACACATTCTCACTCATAGAGAACAATTGCTGGGGTCCTAGAAGTGCTGCATCATGATAACTAGTATTCACCTATACACAAGACCTAAGTGAGTCTCCGGATAAAACCTTTTAGATTTTTCTTTCAGGTAGTCCACACTGAACCCAAGACCTTTCAAGTTGGGATGGTAAGTCCTTAGGTCTCTTAGCTCAGAACGGAGGGCTGTTTCCTCCAATTTCATGACCAGGGCTTGAAGTTCAGTGTTGAGGTTCTGCAGAGCTTGGTTTTCATTGTGAAGGATGTTCTTCTCTTTTATGGCGAGGTCACGTTCCCATTTAGCTATCGTTATCTTCTCTTCAAGTTCTTGCAATCTATAAGTGCATGAATATGCAGACAGTTGTAATACACAAATAACTCTAAAATGTCATTGCGGAAATGTGAATTTAGAGTCATATGAGGACATCACTATCTGACAACTGTGGTTCTTTCATTGTATGAGCAGCGCGCATCTAGAAACACTGTACTTTTTGGGTTCGTCTTTTTGGTTACCACTGCCTGCATGTGGAGTGTGGGTCCTGCAGCAGCCATACTATACGTTTACACTAGTTGGGGGGTCACACAACCGTCCCAGGTGAGTAGCCATAATTGTCTGCCTCACAAAAGTTGTTCCTAAGACAAGACAAGACCCTATTGCGCTTTCTTTCCTTCTTTATAGTATTTTTTTACTTCATAATATTTGGTCACCAATTCATTGACATGGACACTATGTGATACAAGGTTGATTTCCAGAAGCATGTCCCCAAAATTTGTTATATTAAAAACGGCCTTTGAGTTATGATAAAAAGGTAAAACCAAGTGTTAGCTGATGCGTTACGAACAAATGTTCTTATTCAAAGCATTCGTTGCTACAAATAAGAACATATTTGTTCGTAACGCATCAGCCAACACTTGGTTTTACCTTTCTCACTTTTTTAACATGATTCTATAAAGGCTGTTTTTAATTTAAAAATCTTTTGGGACGTGCTGCTGGAAATCAACCTTTCTACCTTGAATTACTTATCTGTCTTAAATGGGAAACCCTTGTCCGTGCACCACACTGAATTAAACAGATCCACGCTACAGATTTAATGAGTGCACTGAAAACTTGCTTTTCCTTATGCTTTATGATACAGTAGTAGCCTCTGCTAGAGACATACCACAAGCAAGCATTTCAGAAAAAATCTGCATACCAAGGACAGAAAGAAAAAAACTTGTGTGCTTATTGTGTCGAGGGTCTTTTTTTAGGAATCATAGACTAATTAATTGTGCACTGGTTATTATATGTATTGGGGGATACCAAAGGCAGCACAACACTCAATCCAGTTTAGACAATCCCCTATGGATCTGAAAGGAAGAATTAATTGAAGTCAATGAACCTAAAAATCTTTGGATTCATCCCCTGAGGAAAAGTTATTTTCTGCTGCTCTGGCTTACAGGACAGATGAAAATCTATACCCTTCCTTCCTAAACCAGATCGAAGCACTTTTGGTTTTCCCACTTTAGAGATACAATAGTGTGGCACTCCTGAGGATCCAGTCACCACAGAAGTACTGCACCTCAGCCAGAGGTGTGGTACCCCACTCTCTGGTAAGGAGAGGATGCTACCTGGCACCCACATACCAGCATCCAACACCACACTACTCCAGGCCAGGGGATCTGGGCAGACCCTTTTGAGGGAGGTCCCTATCCCAAGCTGGAGGAGGGAACAAGGTAGACGGTGTGGGTGGAGGAAGTAGATAAGAGGAACACAACAGGGGGTAGTAGGAGGAGTAGTAACCACAAGAAGGGATAGAGAGGAGTGAGGAGTCGCAGGAGAGATGTGAGGGAAGGCATTCTGGAAAATGCAACAGAGAGGCTCATCGCAGGACAGGAAGACGTGAAGGAGTTAGGAATAGGACACGAAGACAAGTGGACGTGAGAGAGAGATGTCCAGGGGACTGGAGCCGGTGGAGCTCGTCCCAAGACGGAAAGAGAGGACAGAATTTACAGAGGAGCCAGAGAAGAGCTAAGGAGTGACAGAAGGAGTCCCAGGGGCATGGAAAATGAGTGATCCACCCGGGGAGCCCGTGTCAGAGCTGACGGACAATCCGTGGTCAGCTAGATGGACTAGGGCGCAGAAAGGGGACCGGCCCCAGCTTAGTGGAGTAACTGCACGACTCAACTGACAAACCGGGGACTGTGGTGACTTCAAGTACCACGGTCCGAGTCCACACTCATTCGTTGAAAAGGTGGCCACATAAGGTCAGGGGATTAGGACAAGGTCATCTGGCAGTACCCAAGGCTACCGGCTCAGGACACTAGGTGTGAGGTGCTGGGAAAGAGGGCGAGAATCCAGCACAGGGAGACGGCTGAGAGAGGAACATCAAAAGGGGGTCCAGGTAGAAAGTCCCTAAATAATTTGAGAGTTGTCTGGAGTTCTGGCTTGGGGAACACAGCACCATGTGCAGGCTGGAACCACCTGGAGCCGTATAGCAACTGTGAGTAAACTTCAAAGAGTGCACTTTGCTGTGTCCTCAAGTTATTCCTGCGCTGTTATCCCTGGAACTAACATTATCCATGCCCTATGGCTCACAGCTCTACCCGTGGAGAGCTATAACACTGTTGCTGCAATACCACTGGCCCAGAGGTTCTACACTACAGCGTCAGCAATCTACCCCCCATTGCCGAGACCCATGGGTGGCGTCACAAAATCAATTACCCAAATGAACTACCCCATTTAATGACACAGCCAGGGTCACAGAGCCGGGTGAGTCACCGTGACATTCTAAGAGAACTGAAGACCCAGGTTCCGAGTCTCCTATAGCCCTGGTGGGGCTTGTCAATAGACATATGGTAAATGTCATTATAGACAACCCAGTTACAACTTTCACTGACCACACAATTGGGTCAGAATTGATGCTTTACATTAATATTATGGATGAATAGCATGGTCACCTACTTGGTCATGTATTTGCTTTGCATCCTTTGAATCTTCCTCCTCAGCTGCATATTTTCTTCTTTGAGTTTCCTGTCATATTCCTTATGCAGCATAATGGCTTCACTTAAGACTTGTTTATGTTGTGGAACAGTTGATACTTAGGAGAAAATGTGAAAGAGAGAGGTTTATTACCACACCTTATGGAAGTCAATCATCCACCATTACCATAGAAATAGCTTGCTAACTTCTCAGTCAGTATTACTGTTGTTTTTCCAGTAGTTATACCTTCAATCCCCTCCATGCACCCTTGGGATAACTGTATATGTTTATTTAATGTGGAGGGGAGTCGGTGGCTTTTTTCTACAGGTGCAAAGGACCAGTCATGTTGAAGTCAAATATGTCTGACTGATCCTCCTTTCCCTTGACATATGCCACTGGGGTTATGGTCAGAAGACTGCCATTCCAATGAACAGGGGGTTTGGATGACACTACCGTATCTATTGTGTTTGACCTTAAGTTATATCAAAGTCTCTATAACAATGCTGCAGGAAACCATAACAAGAGTTTACATAATGGGTCAAAAAGCAAAATAAACCCATCAATTCACACCTGTATATATTTATATCAAATATATTTTGGGGGCAAAGAAGATTTGAAAATTATCTTACATAAGTAATACAAATTAGAAGCCTGATGTTTCCATGCAGAAGATACAGGACAGACAGGGTGCGCCTAAGCAAGAGTCGCTCTTTGTGAACTTCCTTAAAGAGGGAGGAACTCTTTATTAACTCATGAAAATGGGTTAATAAACTAGATGAGCCCTTTAAACACAACTAGGACTTGCCTGGGGTTAGAGGGCACCCTGTTGGATATACTTTTTTTGATGCCTCTTTATACTAGCCCAACATCTGTAATGACTTCTAACTAAACAATAGGAGTGTGGAAGCTTCCCATGTTGCTACACATCAAGAATAAAGTATAATCACAGCTGTTGGTTCATCGATGCTTACTGCCCTTTGTACTGTCTGTGAGTTCAGAAAGGTAATAGATGATAGTATGGTTGGCAGAGGGGAGACAGGTCCGCCACCCCCTTCTCTTGGGCAAAATGTGTGTTGACAGAGGTCATATACACCCCTAAAGCTAGCTCTAGTCACATAGTAAGAGGACATTTTCAAAATATTTTTTAAGATGAGCCTTCTAGAAGATCTTACCTTCAGGTAACAAAGGAGTTTTGTTATTTATAGCTTTTTGTAAAACTTGTGCAAGGTGACGGTGACCAGTCTCATGAAGTACAGCACAGAAGGATGTGAACATGTGATGGTCCTTGCTTTTCAGCACATCGATAAGTTTGGCAACTTTTCGATCTGAAGACTCTTCAAGCTTTATTTTGTAATACAGAGACAGGTAAGGTAAAATATTGGTCTACATTGAGAGTTCTTATAAAATTACTAGAAATGGTTAAAACAAAGATGTGACTTCTTAGGGTGCATGCACACGATCAGTGTACGCAGCGTTTTGGACGCAGCATCTTGCCGCTGCATCCAAAACGCTGCGTAGTACAGTATCAGCATAGTGGATGGGATTTCAAGACATCCCATCCTCACTATGCTTTATCCACCCGCAGCGTGTTTGGAACTGCGGTGCGGGTTGCCGGCAGTCCGCTCCTCCTCCGCATGTTCACTTCATGCTGCGCAGTCGGAAGCGGCTCGCATCGGGTGACTGCAGGGAGAAGCCACCCTGCACCCGCTGCACATGGTGAGTACAGGGCGGCTGCGGTCTCCCTGCGGCCACCCGCGGCTTCCCTCAGGTCCGGAGGAGCTGCGTCCAACACGCAGCTCCTCCGGACCGCATGCACGCACCCTTATACCAGTTGTGGGGATGTAATCTTTTGGCGTTTAACTATTTGAGCTTCCCTCTATGCAAATCATACAGGTGACCCCAGAGTATGGCATAAAATTTAGTAATCAAGTTATATATTGACGATTAAAATTAGAGAACAACACACAAATTCCTTAATGTTAAGGTCATTGTTTTGTCCTATGTGAAAATATCCTAACGTGTAAAATGGCAGTATTTTAAGCTTATTTCATAATTGAATATATTCTAAAATACAGAATAAAAATGTAAATGAGATCAATGAAAACGAAGACTGCCCAAAATTAGAGAACATGTTCAGATACCTGCAAATTATTGGTGTTAATCTGGCACCTAGTGCTAATTTACTTAATTATCTGATAAACTTTACTTAACTGGCAGCCTAACTTTCCAGCTTGCACTGACTTTGCAAAAATGGTGTGCTGTTGTAAAGTGACTGAAACCCCCTGGAAACAGGTTGTCTAGATGAAGGCCAAAGGGGTCACCCTATCAGCTATAGCAAAAGAGGTTGGTCATTCCAAGTCTAAAGGTACCGTCACACGCGGCAATATTGCTAGCAATTTCACTGGCAATTTGCTGGTTGCTGTGAAATCATGGACACATTGTTCCATTTGTACACGGCAACAAAATACAACAATGTGTCCATGATTTCACAGCAACCAGCAAATTGCCAGTGAAATTGCGAGCAATATTGCCGCGCGTGACGGTACCTTAAGAGTTCTAAAATATTGCATCTGTACAACATCAGAAATGCTTTCAAGTCCCCCAAGAAGGCTGGACACCTTCGAAAGACAAATGCAAGAGTGAAGAAGATAATGCAGAGCATCTCCATGGGTAATCGTTTCAACACTGCAGCTGGAATAGTTTGCCAGTTCAGCACTGAACAGGGTAAGGATCTGTCTCATCATCCTGTGTCACAATTTTTAAAAGCATTTGGACTGAACGTCCACTCTGCAGTGATCAAACCTCTCATTAGCAGAAAGAATCAAAAGGCTAGACTCACCTTTGGTGAGGAGCATGTTATGTGGACAGAGGAGAAGTGGTCCACAGTTTATTTTAGTGATAAAGGCAAGTTTAATTTATATGGGTCCGATGGGAAACATTATGTTCTTTTGACAAACTGGGGAAAGAGTGAACCCAAAGTGTATAAAGAAGTCAGTGAAAGGTGGTGGAGGAAGTGTCATGGTTTGGGTAATGTTTTCGGCTGCTGGGATTGGACCTCTCAAACAGCTATAGAGCAGAGTGAATGCAAGTGTGTATCGGAACTTTCTCCAACAACACGTGGTTCCTTACTTGCATTCAGCACTCAATCAGCCAGCAATTTTCATGCAGGACAATGTCTACTGTCACACAGCAAAATGGGTAAAGCAGTTCCTTGAAACGAAAAAAACATTGAACAATGAAATGGCCGCCCAAAGTCCTGATCTAAACCCAATAGAAATCTCTGGAAAATCCTTGGTGACAAAGTTATGGCCAAGAAACTCACAACAGTCACAGAACTGTAGAAGAGACTGGAAGAAGATTGGGGCAAAATCCCACCAGAGCAGTGTGAGAGACTAGTGATGTCCTTTGGACGCAGATGTGATGAAGTCATTCAAAGCAAAGTCCTGTACAAAGAAAAGGCCTGTACACTTCCTACTAATTTGTGACTGTTGTAACCTTCACAACATTTAATTTCAATGTTTCTGTCTACAGTCATTGCTGTTCTCTAATTATGATCATCACATTTTGTGTAAAATAAAGGTTTTAAGTTGATAAACTTTGGTTACTTTGGAAACCGCTGTTCTGGCATGGTGTACCCCTTACACAAAAATCGCCAAATGTTCATCAATGTAGATTACATTCCGTCTGAAAAGATCAAGTGATCATACATTGTTCTCTAATTTTGATCGCCAGTGTATATGGTTCAGTTTCCATGTACATCTTCTACACTGGTTTGCGAAAATCAAATCATCTAAGTGACTTCAAATGAGTCATTCAGATTCTTTTGTAACAAACAATTCTACCTAGATGTCAGGTTTGTCTTGTACTGAGGTTATTACAGCTCTGGCATTTCAAGTCAATTAGTAGCTGTATACGTAGAACAATACTCTGTACATATGTCACATCTCTCTTGCTTTCTTGGCCCTAAAGGCCCCTATATACATTAGATAGCTGTCTCTCCCAATTTACCCCATACACAGGAACCCTCAGAATGGATTGTTTTGAACATATCTGTACCTCCATTTAATTTAAAGAGGACCTGTCACCAAACCAGGCATGGTGATCTAATTACAGCACTGGATGCAGCATGTCTGCAGCATACAGGCAAGGGGTCCCCCAGCACTTGAGCAGCCCTGTACCCCGAGATAATACACTTAGAAAACCTACATGCTGCAGCCATTAAGGAGGTGGCCAGAGGCTGGAGCCGAAGGGCAGATTCACAACCCTGCATGTTTAATCTGCCCACCGCTGCCAATCATTCTCTCCCTCTTCAGCAGCATTAAACAGAGGGGTTTTTTTGCCCTGAGGGGCGGGGCCAAACAGCAAGTTCTGAAAAAAACAAACAAACTCTGTTTAATGCTGCTGAAGAGGGAGAGAATGATTGGCAGCGGTGGGCAGATTAAACATGCAGAGGGTGTGAATCTGCCCTTTGGCTCCAGCCTCCAACCACCTCCTTAATGGCTGCAGCATGTAAGTTTTCTAAGTGTATTATCTCGGGGTACAGGGCTGCTCAAGTGCTGGGGGACCCTTTGTCTGGATGCTGCAGACATGCTGTATCCAGTGCTGTAATTAGATCACTATGCCTGGTTTAGTGACAGGTCCTCTTTAAGGAAACTACAAAAATATACTTACCGTATATACTCGTGTATAAGCCGAGTTTTTCAGCCCAAAAATTGGGCTGAAAAGTCCCCCCCTCGGCTTATACACGGGTCATACGGTATGCTGTGGGGGGGGAGCTGTGACCGGGGGCTGGAGGAGGCAGGAGGGGGCCGCGGTGACCGCAGGCGGTCACGTGGGGCCGCCTCATTAGTGCAATGAATATGCACGGCATCCCCCCGTCCATCAGCGGCGGGGGGATGCCGTGCATATTGCACTACACAGCCCCCTCTCCTTAATATGCGTCCCCCAGTATTAATAAACAGCCCCCCCCTCCTTATCATGTCCCCCCCCCGGCTGCGGCAGCTGTTAAAATAACAAACAGTTTATACATCACCTTCCGACGCAGCTCTCCGCTCCTCCGGTCCTCAGCGTCTCCGCTCGCGGCTTCTTCTTCCTTGTTGTGCCGGTGTCATGTGACCGGGCGCAGGAGATGACGTCATTTCCTGCGCGCGGTCACAAGCCGGCACATCAAGGAAGAAGAAGCCGCGAGCGGAGACGCTGAGGACCGGAGGAGCGGAGAGCTGCGTCGGAAGGTGATGTATAAACTGTTTGTTATTTTAACAGCTGCCGCAGCCGGGGGGGGACATGATAAGGAGGGGGGGCTGTTTATTACTATTGGGGGACGCATATTAAGGAGGGGGGCTGTGTACTACCACTGGGGCTGCTGGATACTACACTGGGGCTGTATATACCTCTGGGGCTGCTGTATACTACCACTGGGGCTGCTGTATACTACCTGTGGGGCTGCTGTATACTACCACTGGGGCTGTATATACCTCTGGGGCTGCTGTATACTACCACTGGGGCTGTATATACCTCTGGGGCTGCTGTATACTACCACTGGGGCTGTATATTCCTCTGGGGCTGCTGCATACTACCACTGGGGCTGTATTTACCTGTGGGGCTGCTGTATACTACCACTGGGGCTGTATATACCTGTGGGGCTGCTGTATACTACCACTGGGGCTGTATATACCTGTGGGGCTGCTGTATACTACCACTGGGGCTGTATATACCTGTGGGGCTGCTGTATACTACCACTGGGGCTGTATATACCTGTGGGGCTGCTGTATACTACCACTGGGGCTGCTGTATATACCTTTGGGGCTGCTGTATACTACCACTGGGGCTGTATATACTTGTGGGGCTGCTGTATACTACCACTGGGGCTGTATATACCTGTGGGGCTGCTGTATACTACCACTGGGGCTGCTGTATATACCTTTGGGGCTGCTGTATACTACCTCTGGGGCTGCTGTATACTACCTCTGGGGCTGCTGTATACTACCTGTGGGGATGCTGTATACTACCACTGGGGCTGTATATACCTCTGGGGATGCTGTATACTACCACCGGGGCTGTATATACCTCTGGGGCTGCTGTATACTAACTACTGGAGCTGCTGCTGTATATACCACTGGGGCTGCTGCTGTATACTACCACTGGGGAGGCTGCTGTATACTACCATTGGGGGGCCTGTATACCACACTGCTGGGGGCTGTATACCTGTGCTGGAGTCCACCCTCGGCTTATACACGAGTCAATACATTTTCCCAGGTTTTGGGGGCAAAAGTAGGGGGGTCGGCTTATACACGGGTCGGCTTATACACGAGTATATACGGTATTCTGTCTGCTTAAACCAATATTCTTGCAGAACAATTTCAACACTTTGTGGAATCTACGCCACAATGCTGAAGTTCAGAAGACCAAAGGAGGTCCAACTCCTTACTAGATGGAGGTCTCTAATAAGGCAACCATTCAGTGTATATACATCTCCACAGAGCAAGTGTCCTCTTGAGAACACAAGAATAAGAATATGTACTGAAATGTTGATATTGCCAAAGAAGAGGGTCTCAACTCTAAATTATTAAATTCAATACTATAGTACTAGGTCACTGTGGCTTTGTATCTTACTGTACAAAAAAACTAACCATAAAACCATATTTACCTCCAGCAATCCTATCTGCTCAGTTGTCAGGATTCCATTTTCTTTGAGCCTTCTGTACACAGGAGACGTGAGAGTGAGGTGCGTCACTATTAGCTGTTGGTAATGCTCCAGAACACCAGAATAACCAATATCATTCCTTCCTGCAGCGCCTACTAAAAAAAATCAAGGGTTATACAGGAGGATTAAAAATACTGGAAATGCAGTACTCTGTACCAGCAAAATAGGAAAGACATGCAATATTTTTTATATGGTTGATATCCTGTTTTTCCAGCTTAGTCTTCAGATATCAAAATAAAGTACCAACTTACATACAAAAGTCACAATGAAGGAACACTTACAGAACAGGAATCTGTGCTTGCCACATCTTTTTTGTTATTTGTGCCCCTGTCTTTTCACCAGTTTAACGTAACATACGTTTGGGTTACAGGTAAAAAGGTGAATCTAAATGCAACTCCACTGTCAGGCAGAAGTCCGAGATACCCCAACACCCTTTAACTCCTATACAGGGATCTGGCTTTACTGCAAGGTCCAGGGTGTTGCTGACAATAAATAGGTTGCAGTCCAGGAATAGAAAAGTCGCCAAGCAGGGTCAAAGCCAAAAGGTAAGATAAGTACAAAATCGTTAGGCTGGAGAATAGTACAAAATAAGGCAGGGGTCAATCTGGAAAATCAATTATACAAAACAGGAATATAAAGTGAACCAGGCAATATATCGTAACCAGCAGGAGCACACAGAGGATTCAAATAGACTGCAACATTTCCTAATTGGCTGAAGTCAGAGTTAATGACTGCAACTGGGCAGCCATACAACACATCCACAAGTTAGGGTGCGTGCACACGGTCCGGAGGAGCTGCGTTTTGGACGCAGCTTATCTGGACCTGAGTAAAGCCGCAGGAGACCGCAGCCGCCCTGTACTCACCGTGTACGGCGGTTGCGAGCGGCTTCTCCCTGCAGTCACCCGATGGGAGGCGCTTCCGACTCCGCAGCATAAAATGAACTTGCTGTGTAAGAGCAGACTCCCGGCAACCTGCACCGCAGCTCCAAAGACGCTGCGGGCGGATTACACATAGTGAGGATGGGATTTCTTGTACTACGCAGCATTTTGGACGCAGCGGCAAGACGCTGCGTCCAAAACGCTGCGTACACTGATCGTGTGCACGCACCCTTAGACTACTACATCACCAGCACCACCTTTGGAGTGAACATAGCGGCGCCTGGTGGCAGACACAGAAGATGCAGGAGTAAACCCTGGGGATGTAACATTTAATTGTCACTTCTGCATCATCAAGACATATTGTAGGTTGTTTGACATGGGGCTATAGAAGTATGGGTCTAATGAAAATTTTATTTAAGTCAACCCCAAAAAGGACAATTGACTTTTTGTAAATATCTGCTGGTCTTTTTATAGGTTACATGTATGTTACCAATATGAGATGTGTTGATTTAGAATCAGACTACCTGGTTTTATTTGGTCAGGAGCATGAACTTTACAAAAAATACTAGTTATTTGTGCTAGGCGTGCCAAGTCAACATCCAGAAAATGTAAACCACCCAAATTGTTATAGGAATATTACAGACCCAAAGAAAAATAAGTTATAACTGCTAACAGCTTGCTGCCACGTTATACATGTTTGTCCACATTCATGTCCCTCCATGACAATTTCTGACTATTTTCTGCCTCTCTTAGCCTTAGTCCCTTCCTCACTAAGACAAAATAAACCTCTTGGAATTCTTAGATTCTCTGTAATTTTTGGAATTGTGCGACACATTTGAGATTTGTCTGTATTAGGGGGCCGTCACACGGAACGATATCTTGCCCGATATCGTTTAAGCGATCTCCTTTTTGATCGCTTAAGCGATATCGGGCAAGATATCGTTGCATGTAATCAAGCGATTTACGATGTTAAATCGCTTGATCGTGACATCGCTGATCTGAGGTTCGGTTCTCAGATCTAGCGATGAACGATGCAACGATCTGCATCATCGTGGTGTGTGACACCACGATGATCCATCTCCCAGCGACCGCGCCTATGCTGGGAGATGGTAACTATGGTACACGTCGGGTAACTAAGCGACGCGCGGCGCCTAGTTACCCGATGTGTACCATAGTAACGAGCGAGATCGCTGCTCCACATCGCTGGTGAGTCTGTCTGTGTGACATCTCACCAGCGATGTGAGCGATATTGTAAGCGATTGCGCGTGCACGTGATCGCTTACAATATCGCTAAAGATATCTCACCGTGTGACGGCCGCCTTAGTAAGGGAGGTATCTGTCACAACACTATGTGGATATCTTCAGGAATCTGATGGCATAGGGGAATACAAGACCGACACAAGGTTTTTTTTGTTTTTGTTTTCTTTTTCAAATATCTTTTTTATTGAGCAATTTTCCAATTACGTTACAAAGAAAAACAATATGTTCAATAGACAATAATAATAATAATAAAGCTTTATTTATATAGCGCCAACATATTCTGCAGCGCTTTACAATGTAGGGTACAGAAAATATACAGTAAGTAATTACAGTAGAGAACAAATACAGTAGAATAATTGGATACAAAACAATAGGCATAGAATCAATGTATTAAAGAAAATACAATAAATAAAGCAAGAAATGAAGGTGACCCTGCTCAAAAGAGCTTACAATCTACAACGGGATAGGGGTTGCACAAGGTACAGGGGCTTATTGCACTGATGGTCCAGGCATCTTGAGGAAGTGGGGCATAGGACTAAGCTTACATGGATGGTCATTATACAGTCTGTGTAGAGTTTTTTGGTTTGGTGGAGTTTGTAGAAGAGTAATGTCCAGAGGGATAGCCCATTCACTGTCTACAGTACAAAGGACTTTTATTAGGGAGTATGATAGGCCGCCTTAAAAAGATGTGTTTTTAGGGATCGTCTGAAGCCATGCAAGTTGTGGATAGTCCTGATTTTTTGGGGTAAAGCATTCCAGAGGTTTGGTGCAGCTCTGGAGAAATCTTGGAGCCGGGAGTGGGAGGATCGGATTAGTGCAGATGTTAGTCGAAGGTCATTTGAGGAACGTAGAGAACAGGTGGGGTGATAGACAGGGATGAAGGAGGAGAGGTAGGGGGGAGCTGCACTGTGAAGAGCTTTGTGGGTGAGAACAAGCAATTTGAATTTGATCCTGTAGTATACGGGCAGCCAGTGCAATGACTGGCACAGAGCAGAGGCATCTGAATAACGATTGGCCAGATGGGTGATCCTGGCTGCTGCATTAAGGATGGACAATAAACAACAAGCCAATAAAGACGTACATTATCGTATCAATAGTCATATCCCTAACCCTTTCCATATCCAATTGCCATATGTTGCAGGAATGATTGGAATAGGTGTCTCAATCCACGTAACGTTTCCCCCAGTTATCAGGTTCTTCCTCAGAGCTTTAGGAAGGAGTGGTGCAATGTCATCACATCTCATCCGGGGTGCATTTTCCCCTTCTCCAGCTACCACCTCCCATTACATTCCTAGCCTCCCCAAGGAGTGTCCTAAGTCCTCCAAAAGATACCATGAGGTCCCCCTGAATGGATCCATAATGCGTCTAATTTCCTCTACTGATTCTTGCGACTCTATGAACTCTCTCCACTTCTTCATAAAAGCAACCATTGACTGTTCTTTATTTCTCAGGGTTTCTCTCCTATCTATTTGCATTGCCTTAGACAATCCTAACAATACATCGGATTCCCTCGGGAGCTCAGCACATAGCCACCAGGTGAGCAATAATCTCTTTGCCAGAAGAATGAGGACGTGTGCCAGCTGTATTCCTTTTCTGCCACCCTGCCTAGCATCAAAGTCTTGAAATATCCAGGTGGTCTGATCCATGGCATATGCGCCGCCACACAATAAAGTAGCCAGGGTATTGATCATATTCCAAAATTCCTGTACTTTAGCACAGCTCCACATGCCATGTATCATGTCAGTCCCCTCCTGCTGACACTTCGGGCAATTTGTCAACCTATCTGGGTTGGACGTCGACTTCGGCAAATTGAATCCATATATCATACCATGAATAATATGAAAGGAGAATCTCCCCATTGTTCGTTCAATACGTACCGCCTTACATTCCCCCACCCCCTCAGAATGCTTTCCACCACCTCATCTTGCCCCATGTGTTTGGTCCATTTTGTGAATAGCCCTGATTTCTTCCCCGGAATTAACATCTCCCTAAGCTCTCTGTAGATGGCCGATATGGTTAGGTCTGAAGTGTCTAGGTTAATTAGTCGGTCACAGATATTCGATAAAGATTCATTTGATACATTACCGAGATGTGCCATCACATGCTGTTTCAGCTGGAGGTATTGGAGTATCTGGCTCCCTCCTAAACTGAATTTCTCCAGAATTTCTTGACCTGTCATCCATCTTCTATCAGTTATCATTATTAGGTCGCCCATCTTTCTCACCCCTCTCTGTCTCCATATTTCGAATAATGCATTGACCCGTCCCATCATGAAGTCCGGAAAAGCCCATGGATTATGGTGTTTCGACACCCTCCAGGACAGCCCACATTTTTTCCGCACGGCCTTCCAGGTCATGATAGTATCACGGAAGGTGGCCGAAAATTTAACATGACAAATGTGGAAAAGGCTTTATTCAACCTCAATATATCTGAATGTTTCAAAAGTAGGGGAAGAGTCTGCATTGGATACAAAAGCCGTGCAAAGCTTATCATCTTCACCAGATGACATCTTCCCAGCAGCGACAAAGGCAGCCCAGCCCAACTCCTCAGTTCCTGTTCAATCCTGTCGAAAAGCGGCTAGTAATTGAGCGTGTATATTTGCCCTGGAGTCCTTCCCAGCAAAATCCCCAGGTATTTAATAAATGACTTTGCTAGGGGAATGCCCAGTTCCTTCAGAGCCTCACCCGGATCTCCCCACCCCCCCCTTAATTCGCAGGATTTTGCATTTCCGCCTATTCAGCTTAAATCCTGCAAACCTCCCAAAAATATCGATATCCGCAATCAGAGCAGGTAAGTCACATCTGGGATTTTCAATAAAGAGTATGATATCATCTGCAAATAAAGCAGTTTGTATTTCCGATTGCCCTACCTTTATACCTGTAAACCCGCTGTGATTGCTTAGATATCTTGCAAGGGGCTCTAAGGCCAAATGGAACAGAAGTGGGGAAAGAGGACACCCCTGTCTGGTTCCTTTTTGCAGTGGGAATTTTGGTGATAAAAAGCCTGGAGTATGCACCCTCGCGGTTGGATTAGCATAGAGGGTCTGCAAAAATGTTCGGAATCTCCCCTAAAATCCCATGCGGTCTAGGACCAGACCCAGCCATGGCCACCTAACATTGTCAAAAGCCTTTTCTGCATCTAAGGTGACCAAGGCCGAGTCTCCCCCCAAATCTTCCACCCTATCTCTAACCACGTCTAGAACCATAAGGGCCTTTCGCACGTTAGTGACAGCGGACATACCCTTAACAAATCCTATCTGATTCTTTTCTATGAGATCCGGTATTACTCGGGCCAATCTATCTGCCATGATCTTCGACAGGACTTTAAGGTCTAAGTTTATGAGTGATATGGGCCTGTAGTTTGCTGGGTCTTCCCCTCCCTTGTCTCCTTTGGGTAGGAGTTTGATATACACCACATTTGGCTCATCCGAGATGGAAACCCCCAAAGACATTTCGTTGAACAATTCCGTTAGGATCGGGGTTAGTTCGTCGCGTAAAGCCTTAAAAAATTCCTCGGTAAACCCATCAGGTCCTGGAGCTTTATTAGTGCCTAAGTGTCTAATAGCCGAGTCGACCTCTGCCTCTGAAATGGGTCTATTCAACAACTCCAGATCCACCTCTGAGACAGCTGTGAGCGGCACCCTCTCCAACCACTCCTCCCTGCCCAGCTCCTGACTATCCTCTGCATTATATAGATTCCTATAGTAGTCTCCTAAAATGGAATTTATGTCCTTGGGGTTGGTAGTCATGCCATCCGGCTTTATCTCCAAACCTATTTAGGTCTACGTCTAGTTGTCCTCGGATCATTATTTCCCTTTGTTCCGCCCACACCTCATATTCCTTTTTAGCTTCTACCCACTTTTCTTTGTCAGTAGGATTCTGTGTACGCCTGAATGTCTGATAGGTGTCCGTGACTCTCGCACTGGCTGTGGCATATTGCTCTCTCACCTTTTTTTTGTGCGTCAAAGTGTATGCTATTATCTGACCTCTAATTACCGCCTTCCCAGTTTCCCAATAGAGTCTATCATCGTCTTTGTGTATGGCATTATCAATTGTGTACCCAGACCACCACTCTTTAAGCATATCTAAGCATATCGGACTATGGTCCGAGATGACCATGGTCTCTATCTCCACTGTTTCTACCAATCGGATTCGGAACGCATTGTTGTTCATCAAGAACATATCGATGCGAGACCAAGAGGCATGTGGGTGGGAAAAGTGAGTGTATTCATTATCTTGCGGGTGTAAGACTCGCCACACATCTAACAAGTTTAGTGCGTCTACTGTGGCTGCCAGCGAGTTCTGTCCCTTGTTTGTTGGAAGGGCCATTGTGTCTCCCCCTGTTGCTCTTTGCCTGTCCATTTCAGGTGCTAAAACCTCATTGAAATCTCCTCCAATTATGATATTTGGTACTAGGTCACCCAGAAGCTCCTCTTGTATCTCTCGGAAGAACTGTATCCGTGAGGTATTGGGTGCGTATATATTATAGAGACTAAACTGTTGGTCTCCCACACTCAGTACAACATTTAATCTCCTCCCTCCTGATCATGTGCAACTGAGACCAGGGTGTGAGCAAGATGTTTGTTAACCATAATCAGCACCCCTGCCTTTCTGTGCCGAGCTCCCGAGATCCATGCCGCCCCTACCCATAGTTTTTGCATACAGCTCAATTCGTGTGCTCGTAAATGTGTCTCCTGTAGTAGGGCGATATCTGCTTTGAGCCTCTTTAAATGTCTCAGGACCATGTATCTCTTATTGGGAGATCATAGGCCTTTCACATTCCATGAAATCACCCTGAATGTTCCTAATCTGGAGCACGTTGCGCGAGGTTAATGTCACCCCTCTTGTTCACTATCCAAATGATATAGTCGTGGTAGTGTATCGAAAAGCTCTTGAATCTGTGATGCTGCATCCTATAGCATCCATCATCCTGCAAATTAGGTAAAGGGAATATGTCGCAAACCATGTTAAATGTACAACTGAGAACAAAAACAAAAACCCATGAACTCTTCATACTCAAAGGGGGGCTGTCCCCAGACACAAGGTTTTTAAGTTCATGTCTATATTTGCAGGCAAACAAGGAGTAGGACAAAATACATAAAGTCTTCCTGGAAATGGTTGAAACTCGGCGTGGCTGGCAGTGGATAATAGTTCTGAAGAGCATAATTCATACAGTGCAAACCAATAATGAAATCAGTTTTAGAACACAGTTCACAAAGAGTGCTGGATTTAGTACAGTACAGTATGGCTAGAAACACCAGACCTGAATAGTCCTAGAAACCACACTGCACTGATATACAACAAACATTTCACAGCAACAATCCTACGTGTAGCTGTGAGAACTGTCAGCAGAAGAGATCCCTTGTGAGGCACAGCTAGTTGCTGAAGAGCCATAGTAGAGCAAAATACTCAAGAAATGCCCGGAAGATGAACCGGATACTTTTTGTCAGCAGAAACATATGGACAGGGCGAGATAGCAGACCACATCTTGGATAAGGGTGAGGAGACACAGAAGGTAAACTGGAAGAGTCGGAATCCTGACAGTATCTCCTCATGCTAGGAATGTTCCGGAAAGTTGACAACTATGAAGTAAAGTTGTAAACTCGTAACTCCTGCTATTACAACATTAATGGTTCAGTGATAACAGACAGACTGGCATTTGTCTCTGGTGTCTGCAAAACATGCTCAACTGGCTAGGAGGAGGCAAAAGGGGACTTTGAAACTTGCGGATTGGATTGAGGCGCTGATACCATTCATGCCTCCAAATGTCAGTCTGAAATCTGCAGGGAATAAGAAGCACACTCCTTATTTCTGTGGAGCCACCGAAAACAATTTTGCTATTGCATGTGAAAACGGCTGCAGAAATTCATGCAATCTATGTCAAATCAGACATGTGTTGTCTTTAGACCCATTTAGAAGTTTACACTTGTGCCTGAACTCTTCTCAATAAAATCCTATATACACCCAACCTCATCTTCCCAAATGCCCTAGTCTTCTTTCCTCTGACATCTTCTTTTTGGGTCTGTCAGAAGGGCAACATACACATTAGTTAATTGTAATAACATTTTACTTAATGCATAAATCTAATCTTATGGTACGTATAGAGTTTTTTTTTTTATCGTATAGACTGCTTCATGTGCATTCAGTACAAGTACATTCTCTTTCATATTCCACCCAAGGTGGCTGCGACAGAAGTACCATAAGTTATCTGGTCATGTTTGATATCTCTCCATACCTTGAAGGAGAAATTATGGGACAAAACATTTCTTAAAGACTTTATGTAACATCATTATTATCATTATAGTGCTAATTATTCCATGGTGCTTTACATGTGAAAAAGAGTCATACATAGACAAGTACAATAATAGAGCTATATCTGGCACCCCATAGTTCGGATGCCACTGTGTCATTATCTCCCTTGGGGGGTAGTGTTATACCTGAGAGAAACAGAGGGAATTGACACCAGGCAAACCAAAGCACACAACACCTTTCTGCCTCCAGGCCTGAAACGGGACATCTAAATCCGGGTTAAGGGTAGCTCCCCTAAAAATTCTGGTCTGGGGTGGAGTTAGTTCAGTATGGAGCAGTATTGAGGATGACATCCTGTGGACTTGAGCAGTGCTAAGCTCATCCCAGTATAGCTATGCCTAGCTAAGGGACCTAAGGCAAGGGTCTGAGGAAGTCGAGGAGAGCCTGGGGAGCAGAGCAGTGTCGAGCTCACCCCAGAGGAGTAAGTACCATGAAATGGACACCAGAGTCTGAGACTGTGCAGAGCCTAATGAACTGGCAGCCAATACAGGAGGGTGGGGAATTCCAACCACCCTATACCAGCCAGGAACTGCATTTTACAACTGAACCCAGGGTCATGGAAGTCAGGTCTTGACCTCTGTGACTCCCCAGAAGTGCTAAACAGCCCAGTTCCGAGTACCCCACAGGCATGGGGTGCATTAGTTGTTGGTGTCATGAACAGGATCCAGTAGCCCGGTGCCTTCAGGTACTGGGACCTAAGGCAAGGGTCTGAGGAAGTCGAGGAGAGCCTGGGGAGCAGAGCAATGTCAAGCTCACTCCAGAGGAGTAAGCACCAAAAAGCGGACAACGGAGTCCGAGGCTGTGCAGGGCCTAATGACCTAGCAGCCAATACCAGAGGGTAGGGAATTCCAAGTTCCCCATCCACACCAAGTGCTCAGAGGCAAAGCAGCGTCAAGAGCCCAGGAGTAGCCTCCCGTGAAGTTGGGCTAATAAAGGACTCGAGCTGCCTCTCATACTGGCACACGCAGGAGAGAAAGGGAGAGAGAGGGCCACAGCTCAGCTTCAAGCAGCAGGGACCCACAAGAGAAAATGCAGTAGGGAGGCCTCAGAATTTGCCAGGTGAGGAAATTCTGAGTTGCTTCCAGGTTACATGGACTCAAAAAATTATCACCTGTGGCTGAAATTGTATTGCCAGTAAAGGATTTGAGGAACCAACAAAACCGTCAGTCTTTCTTTCAATGCGCACCCTCGACCCTTCAACATCCACTGCCCTGGGGATCCGCTGCACCTGTGAGGAGCAAATCCATCCCAGCTGCATGTTCATTGTCCCCAGAGGTTCTGCAGCAGCAGTGGCTACCCATAGCCACAAACCATAGGTGGCGTCATGAATAATCTTTATAATTTTCCCCAAGAACTTTTTAACACTGAACCCAGGGTCACGGAGCCGGGTCTCGACCCCTGTGACTCCCCAGAAACACTGCAGCTCGGTTCTGAGTACAACACGGCTTTGGGGCGCATCATATATAAGGCACACACAAGTACAGGAGGAGAGAAGAGAGGAGCCTGCCCGCGAGGGCTCAGTCTACAGGGGATTAGTAAGGATACAGTAGGTGAGGAGAGCGGACCCTGCCCACAAAGGCTCACAGTCTACAAGGAATGGGTGAGGATATGCTAGTAGAGAAGAGAAGACCCTGCACATGAGGGCTCACAGTCTACAAGGGATGGGTGAGGATACAGTAGGTGAGGGGAGAGCACCCTATCAACAAGGGTTCACAGTCTACAAGGGATATGTGAAGATACACAAGGAGAGTGTAGAGCTGGTCATGCTGCGGTTTAGTAGACAAAGGATCATTGCAGGATGTAGGCTTGTCAGAAGAAGGGGGTCTTCAGGTTGCTTTTGAAGGTTTCCATGGTGGGCAGCAGTCTGATGTGTTGGTAAAGAGAGTTCCAGATTATGGAGGATGCACGGGAGAAATTTTGGATGCAGTTGTGAGAAGAAGAGATAGGAGGGGAGGAGAGGAGATCTTGTAAGGAACACAGGTTGCGTGTAGGTAAGTTTCGGGAGACCATGACACAGGTGTACATAGGAACCAGGTTGTGTATGGCTTTGTATGTCATTGTTAAGAGTTTTGAATTGGAGCCTATGAGTAATGGGAAGCCAGTGAAGGGCTTGGCAAAGAGAAGAGGCCGGGGAATAGCGGGGGGACAGGTGGATTAGTGGGGCAGCAGAGTTTAGGATAGATTGAAAGAGTGCAAGAGGGGAGGCCAGAGAGTAGGAGGTTGCAGGAGGTAAACAATTCTAAATTGTTGTTAGGTTTGTCTTGTACTGAGGTTATTACAGGTCTGGTATTTCAGGTCAATTAGTAGCTGTATACGTAGAACAATACTCTGTACATGTGTCCTGCAGTAATAAAAGTCCTAGACAACAAAAAAGCAGTTATGAGTCCATCGGGCTGTTGTCAAGAATTAATCTTGTGTTTGTCATCTGCAATTATGATTTTTTAAATAATTGGGATTAAAGGGGTAATATGAGAAAAACAAAACCTTTTACAGGATGGGAGGTTTAAAAATTAACAAACTCAGTCAAATGCAATCATTAAAAGCCGCTTCATAGTCTGTACAGAGACAGGAAGCAGTATTGTCACCGTCCATCAGACCGCTGCAGCCCTCTTATTGGCTGCATTAATCAGATAAATTTGAGAATTGCATCCAATCATAAGACTCTAAAGGTACCGACCGCTGCAGACAATCACAGGCTAAGTACCCTAGGTTCAATTCCCACCAAGGACGACATCTGCAAGGAGTTTGTATGTTCTCCCTGTGTTTGCGTGGGTTTCCTCCCACGTTTCAAAGACATACTGATAGGATGTTTAGATTGTGAGCCCCAATGGGGACAGTGCTGCAAATGTATGTAAAGTGCTGTGGAATTAATAGTGCTATATAGTGCTTGCTTTTTACTTTTATAGTAATTTTGGACGTTTTTTACACTGTCTTTTTTGTGATATAGACAATCACAGGCTGCCGCAGTGCTGCTGCTGGTGGATTGGTAATATCTCCACCTCTATAAGCACAGATCAGTCTGTGCTTGATTTTAGTAGGTGTAAATAGGTAAAAATAGGTATTTTTTTAGAACTATAAGCCACACTTGAGCTTTTCATTTTACCTGGACAACCACTTTAAATCCAACTGAAAAGAGGGTGTAAAACTTTAAATGGGTTGGACACTTTCTCTTGTTTTCTTACAAATGTCTGTCCAACAAAATTGCTGCTGATGAAGAAGTACGTATCCAGACCTAATCATAAACCTCCTCCAAGAGAAAGCAGCTTTCCCATGTCGGGTATTTCACGTGTTCCTGCACCAGTAGACATTGTAGGAACAATTGTGTTTGTGAGGAAATCTGCACTAACAAAAGTAATTAGCAAGCCTCTTTAATACAATATCAAATTTTGGAGAACATAAATTAAAGTGAACCTGTCAGACCTGTTTCCCTGCTTGAGATCTCATACATATCTTGTTAATCTTGGAGAGGACATATGAACAGCGCAGTAATGTCATGATGACTGTGGGAGCCGACCATTGCTCTGCGCATGCGCAGCTCCTGAGATTACATAGTAACATAGTATTTAAGGTTGAAGGAAGACCTTAAGACCATCTAGTTCAGTGTGTCTCAACTCCAGTCCTCAGGACCCATCAACAGGTCATGAATTCAGGATTTCCTTAGTATTGCACAGGTGTTAGAATTATCCCCTTTGCAGGTGACTAAACTAACACCTGTGCAATACTAAAGAAATCCTGAAAACATGACCTGTTGGTGGGTCCTGAGGACTGGAGTTGAGAAACACTGATCTAGTTAAACCCATAGCCTAACATTTTGATCCAGAGGAAGGCAAAAAAAAAAAAAACCCATGGGGCAACACTAAACTCCACATTGGGGAAAAAATTCCTTCCGGACTCCAGATACGGCAATCAGACTAATTCCCTGGATCAACGCCCTATCAAGGAATCTAGTATATATAACTGGTAATATTATAGTTTTCAAGAAAGGCATCCAGGCCACTCTTAAATGTTAGTAGTGACTCACTCATTACAACATCATGTGGTGAGAGTTCCATAGTCTCACTGCTCTTACAGTAAAGAATCCGCGTCTGTGATTATGATTAAACCTTCTTTCCTCCACACGTAGAGGATGCCCCCTTGTCTCAGGCCTAAGTGTAAAGAGATCATTAGAAATTTCTCTGTACTGTCCCCTCATATATTTATACATTATTATAAGATCACCCTAAGCCTTCGTTTTTTCCAAAATAAATAACCCCAAGTTTAATAACCTGTCTTGGTATTGCAGACTCCTCAGTCCTCTGATAACCTTGGTCGCTCTCTTCTGCACCCGCTCTAGTTCAGCTATGTCTTTCTTATACACCGGAGACCAGAACTGTACACAGTATTCTAAGTGTGGTCTCACTAGTGACTTGTATAGAGGTATAATTATGTTCTCCTCATGAGCATCTATGCCTCTTTTAATGCATCCCATTATTTTATTTGCCTTTGCAGCAGCTGCCTGACACTGGCCACTAAATGTGAGTTTGTCATCTACCCATACACCCAGGTCTTTTTCAGTGACAGTTTTGCCCAGTGTTTTACAATTAAGCACATAATTATACATTTTATTTCCTCTGCCCAAGTGCATGACCTTATATTTCCCCATTAAAGCTCATTTGCCAGTTATCAGCCCAAGCTTCTAGTTTACATAAATCCTCCTGTAATAAAAAATTGTCCTCCTCTGTATTGATTACCCTGCAAAGTTTAGTGTCATCTGCAAATATTGAGATTACAAGGTTATCAATAAATATGTTAAAAAGAAGCGGGCCCAATGCTGACCCCTGTGGTACCCCACTGTTAACTGTGACCCATTCTGAGTGTGATCCATTAATAACCACCCTTTGTTTCCTATCACTGAGCCAGTTCGTAAACCACTTGCACATATTTTCCCCTATCTCAATTGACTCATTTTTGTATCAACCTTTTGTGTGGCACCGTATCAAAAGCTTTTGAAAAGTCCATATACACCACATCCGCTGCATTTCTTTGGTCCAGTCCAGAACTTACCTCTTCATAGAAGCTTATCAGATTAGTTTGACAGGAACGGTCCCTCATAAACCCATGTTGATATTGGGTCATGGGGTTATTTTTCTTCAGATACTCCAGTATAGCATCTCTTAGAAAACCCTCTAGGATTTTACCCACAGTAGAGGTTAAGCTTATTGGCCTATCACTTCCAAGTTCAGTTTTTGTCCCCTTTTTGAATATTGGCACGACATTTGCTATACGCCAGTCCTGTGGTACAGACCCTATCATTATGGAATCTTTAAAGATTAAAAATAATGGTTTATCTATACGGTACTTAATTCCTGCAGTACTCTGGGGTGTATCTCATCAGGGCCCGAGGATTTGTCAACTTTAATGATTTTTAGGCAGTGCCGTACTTCCTGTTAAGCAGGTTACATTTAATAGAGAGTTTTTGTTATCACTGATCATGTTGTCTCTCATGGGATTTTTTTGTGTAAAAAAGTCAATTAGCATATTGGCTTTTTCCTTATCCTCATCCACCATTTTACCCAGATTATTTTTAAAGGGGCCAACACAATAATTTTTTAGTTTCTTACTATTTATGTAGTTAAAAAGTATTTTGGGATTTTTTTTTACTTTCTCTGGCAATGAGTCTCTGTCTCAATCTTTGCTGCCTAGATTTGCTTTTTACAGATATTATTTCATTTTCTGTATTTATTTAATGCTTCATCACTACCTACTAGCTTTAATTCCCTAAATGTTTTCTTTTTGTCACTTATTACGCCCCTTACAGCCTTACTTAGCCATAGTGGTTTCCTCCTATTTCTAGCATGCTTATTCCCATAGGGTATATATTGTGCACAGGTCCTATTCAGGATGCTAATAAACATCTCCCATTTGTGTTGTGTACCTTTATGTTTCAGGACATCGTCCCAGTTTATTGCACTAAGATCATCTCTCAACCGCTGGAAATTCCCCTTCCTCAAGTTTAGTGTCCTTGTAGTCCATCTACTACTCATTTTATTAAAGGATACTTGAAACCGTATTATTATGTGATCACTATTACCCAAGTGACCTCCAACCCATATGTTTGATATGCGGTCCGGCCTGTTGGTTAATATTAGGTCCAGCAGTTCCTCCCTTCTTGTTGGGTCCTGAACAAGTTGTGAAAGGTAATTGTCTCTCATAGTTGTCAAAAACGTATTACCTTTGCTAGAATTTATTATTTTTTCCCCCTCCCCTTATCTCCACCCACAGGGACTCTACATTTCCATTAGATTCACCTATATTATCACACAGGATGGGTTTTAAGGATAATTTTACATATAAACACACACGCTCCCACTTTTATTTGTACGGTCATTTCTGAACAGACTATAGCCCTGTAAATTAACAGCCCAGTCATGGCTCTCGATCAGCCATGTCTCCGATATCCCCACCAGGTCAAAATTATTTTCCAACAAAATTCATTCTAATTCCTCCATTTTGTTGGCGAGGCTTCTGGCATTAGTGTACATGCACTTTATGCATCTCTCCTTCCGTCTATTCTTTCCTACTGTTATTGACTGTTCTAACAACACCCCCCATGCCAGCCCCAATTTCATTATTTGTGCCAAGGTTATTAGTTACATGATCTTCCCCTCCTGTACAATAGATACCCTCTCCCCAATCCCTATTTTAAACACTCCTCCAACCTTCTAGCCATTTTCTCCCCCAGCACAGTTGCACCCTCCCCATTGAGGTGCAGCCCGTCCCTAGCATAGAACCTGTAGCCAACAGAGAAGT
>JARQOC010000003.1:784578615-784627270 GCA_033576535.1 Allobates femoralis
CCGACACTTCCGTTTGCAACCGAGGGAAAGGCTACGCTTAACTAAGGGGGAGCGACCATGAGTAACCCGGCTCCCGATCACGCGGTGCCCCCGCTAGACCAAGCGGTACCTCAAAACATTCCTTTTGATGGACAGCAACAAGTCGGCGGTATGCTACCACAACCCGCCCCGATTATGCCGATGTCTCTACCCTACGTTCCTAGTGCGACCTGGTTACCCAAATACAGCGGCGTACCCAGCACCTTGGAAAACTTCCAGAGGAAGATATGCCAAGCCCTGGACATGTACCCGATGACCGGTAAGCAAAGAGCTTCAGTTATTATGGGACAATTAACCGGTGCAGCCGAACTGCAGAGCCGCAGCTGGCCTGTAGAAGTTCAGGAATCTGTGGAGCAGATATTCGCTAGATTAACCCGGGTCTTTGAGTGCCATACCGAAGCTGGATTAAGACTGTCATTCTATCGTTGTAACCAAGGGGCACAAGAAAGTGTCCTTGATTATTCACTGCGCTTGCAAGAAGCATACAGACTGTTAAAACAAGTCGACCCTGACAGTGCTCGAGATGAGAACAAAGCGTTAATTGGACAATTTATTGTGGGCCTTAAACTATCTGAGGATAGGAAGCAAGCAAGCTGGTGGTCCATACAGAATCCAGGCGCAGAGTTTGATACCTTGAGAGACTTAACAGTTTGGGGACAACGACTCGCTGAAGTACCTGATCCCGCTTCGCAGCAGCAGCAGTACGCTGACACCCCTTCCGTGCCGGCAGCAACATCTCCAGTCCCTGCGATTCAGTCCAGCGCACAGACTGTAACACCTGACCGGTTTGATCAACTGTGTGCTAATGTCGAGCAGCTGATGAAAGACGTGGCCAAGCTACAAGCTGGGAGAAGACCCAAGACAGAAGCAAGGCCATCGGACAAGATTCAACTCGCCGACAGCCCGGATGACGTCCCCTGGATGAGGAGAAAGACACAGCCGTCGCGAGGAAAACCTGCAGACCTCCGCAGTCCTGACAGACGCCGCAACAGTCAGCAGAACGACTTAGGAGGACGCAACCTGCAATCCCGTCCTTTAAACGAGCGACCCCTGGGCGAGAAGGGCCAACCCCAGGAGTAGACTGTGCAGGCCCTACGTCCAGCTGGGAACACAAGTATGTGGGAGACTGTCCATACTTACCAATCGTCATCGATGGCATCGCTATCTCCGCCTTGATAGACACTGGATCCCAGGTGACATCCATCCCCAGTACCCTTTACAAGCAGTTCTGGCCAGATGTTAAGTTAGAACCCCCAAATCCCGAGATGAACCTTGAAGCCACTAATGGTATTCCGGTTACCATAGAGGGACAGTGGGAAGCTACAGTAAAGGTGGGGAGGGTGCAGTTGAAAAACCAGGGTATCTTAGTGGTTCAGGATAAGCCTAACCACAAGGATCCATATGTCATATTGGGTACCAATGTCATGATCAAATGCCTCGATGAAGTGTTGTTTTTGCTCCAACAGAGTGCTGAAGCCGGTAAACCCAGAGAAAAGAGGGCTATCCAAAAGCAGATCAGAGCTCTGGTGTATAAACAACAGGTAACCTTGTCAAATGGTGAGATTGGCAGAGTAAGGGTCACAGATCCCATTCCAATTGTGGTACCACCCAGAAGTGAAATGATGATCTGGTGTCGAGCAGCCATAGGCCTCAGAGGGCAGGACTACCAAGCTGTAGTAGAACCTGTAATGTCTGACAGTAGTCCTACGCTCTTGACAGCCAGAGGGTTAGTCGATGTGAGAAAGGGGAGAGTCCCCGTACGCATATTGAATTATGGTAATGACGAAGTCAGACTACCTAGATATGCAACTGTTGCAAAATTGTACCAAGTAAAAGATGATGCTGTGATTGATGTAAAATCCTCAAACCAAATAGTCACTGATGAACCCCCTCACTCCAAAGATCAGTTAGAGAAATGGTGTCAAGACCTCAGTGTAGGGACTGACAATACACCCTCTCACCAGAAAAATGGAGTATACCGGGTAGTTCGGGAGTATGAGCAAGTGTTCAGCAAACACCCACTTGACTTTGGGAGGATTAAAGGGGTACAACATCATATCCCCACAAACAACCATGCACCTATCAAAGAAAGGTACAGGCCTATACCACCCACACACTACCAGAAAGCAAAAGAGATGCTTCAGGACATGAAGAATGCAGGAGTCATTAGGGATAGCTGTAGTCCCTGGGCCGCACCACTAGTCCTGGTTAAAAAGAAAGATGGTAGTATGAGGATGTGTGTAGATTATAGGCAAATCAACAAAGTCACACACAAAGATGCATACCCGTTACCCCGCATAGAAGAGTCACTAGCTGCACTCAAATCTGCCAACTATTTCTCCACATTAGATCTTACTAGTGGGTACTGGCAGGTTGCCGTTGCAGAGGAGGATCGTGAGAAGACAGCCTTCACTACTCCCATGGGCTTATGCGAGTTCAACAGTATGCCATTCGGTTTGTGCAATGCCCCAGGAACATTTCAGAGACTTATGGAGTGTTGTTTGGGCCACAAGAACTTTGAGACTGTCTTGTTATACCTTGATGATGTCATTGTCTACTCTCAGACCTATGAAGATCACCTCCAACACCTGAGTGAAGTGTTCGAGTCACTGTCCAAGTACGGGATGAAACTGAAACCGTCCAAGTGCCACCTGCTGAAACCCAAGGTCCAATACCTAGGACATGTGGTCAGCGCTGAAGGCGTAGCACCGGATCCGGATAAGGTCACCGTCATCAAGGACTGGCCAGCACCAATCAACCACAAAGAGGTACGTCAATTCTTAGGACTGGTCGGGTACTACCGACGATTCATCAAAGGCTATACCAAGATAGCCGCACCTATGCAAGATCTCCTAGTAGGTCAATCCAAAAACGGCAAGATCAGGGGACCCCCGTTCCACTGGGGCCCAGAGCAGGACAAATCCTTCCAAACGTTAAAAGATGCTTTAACTGGAGAAGAAATCCTGGCTTACCCTGACTACAATCTACCGTTTCTGTTGTACACTGACGCAAGTAATGAAGGTTTAGGAGCAGTCCTATCTCAACGTCAGCAGGGCAAGGAGAAAGTGATAGCCTACGCAAGCAGAAAGCTCCGTCCCACCGAAAGGAACCCGGAAAACTACAGCTCCTTCAAGCTGGAGTTCCTGGCCCTGGTCTGGGCGATCACAGAGCGTTTCAAGCATTACCTGGCATCCGCCCCGTTCACAGCTTTCACAGACAACAATCCTCTAACACACTTAGAGACTGCAAAGCTGGGAGCCCTAGAACAGCGTTGGGTAGCAAGACTCGCTAACTACGACTTCACTGTAAAGTATCGGGCAGGTCACAAGAACGGCAATGCTGATGCCCTGTCCCGAATGCCCCATCTTCCCGAAGATGGAGAAGACATAGATGACCTAGAAGAGATTGAACTACCTGCTTTCCACCGTTCCGGTACAGCAACATGTCATCAGAGAAACCAGACACGTGTAGAGAGGACCGTGAACCCGTTACCTCACCATGACTGGAAGGAGGCTCAAGCCAACGACCCAGATGTCAGCCTGGTAAGGGATCTCATCACTCAAGAGCACGCCAATATGGACTCTGATGCCTCACCAACTGCTAAACGCCTGTGGAAGGAGAAAGGGAGGTTGTTCGTCTACCAAGGTAAACTATGCAGAAGATACCTCAATCCGAGAACCCATGAACTCATCTGGCAGATTGTAGTTCCCAAGACTGAAGTCCAAATGATCCTTGAAGCATACCATGATGATGCCGGACACTTTGGATGGAAGAAACTGGAGAGACTCCTGAAGGATCGGTTCTACTGGGTCGGTATGAGAGGTTCCATTGACAAATGGTGTAAACACTGTGGACCATGTCACCTTCGAAGAAAAGACCATCTAACTCAGAAAGCTCCGTTGCAACCAATTGTTACCACCAAACCTCTTGAAATAGTTGCTCTCGACCACGTGAAGCTTACCCCAAGTCGAACCGGGTACACCTACGCTCTCACCATCGTTGATCACTACTCAAGATTCCTGGTAGTCGTTCCAGTTAAGGATTTAACTGCTGAGGTAGCAGCAAAAGCGTTCCAGAGTTACTTCTGTCGCCCCCATGGGTATCCAGACCAGGTCTTAACTGACCAAGGGCCAGCCTTCGAATCAGCTCTGTTCCAAGAATTCTTAGGGCTGTATGGGTGTAAGAAAATCCGCACCACACCCTATCATCCTCAGACGAACGGTTTATGTGAGAAGATGAACCACATAGTCATTGATATGCTCAAGACCTTACCAGTTGAAGAGAGAAATCAATGGCCAGAGAAACTTCCAGATCTCGTGGACATCTACAACCACATACCTGTCAGTTCGACAAATTACACACCTGCTTACTTGATGAGAGCAAGACCAGGTAAACTGCCTATTGATTTGCAGATGGGAACCATTGAACCCACAGAAGATTCTTCTGATGAAGACTGGGTCAGCCAACGCCAAGAAAAGTACAGAAAAGTACAGGAAAGCGTGGAAAGGAACCTTGAAATCAGTAGAACCAAACAAGAAAAAGACTTCAACAAGCACGCCTCAGCTGAACCACTAGCTATAGGTGATGTAGTGCTGAAAAGAAAGCGAAAAAACCAACAAATTGGATAACAGTTGGGAATCCATACCCTACACCGTTATGCCGTCACACTTTGATAACTCAAAAACGTGTGTTATTAGCAAAGACAATGGGAATACTATTGCGACTGTCTCAAGGGATCATTTGAAGAAATGTCCGCCACAGTTAATCCCACAAGCAACCAGTTACCCTACTGTAACTCAAGATGAAGAAACAAAAGAAAATCTCGTCCTTACAGAAATTGGATACTTACCAGCTGATTGGCCACAAATAGGTGATGCATTCCTCATACCAGTTATGCACTTCTACCAGCCTACAGAAGGTCAGCCAAAACCAAATCCAATTCCACAAGTCCAACAAGAAGAAGTCCAAGTGCAAGAATTGCAGCCTGTTATCATGGAACCTGAGATTCCTGTAATCGGTCAGCCTACTAGTCCCACAGTAAGAGAAGCCATTCCTAATCAACTACCTACAGAGGTCAGTCCAGTTGATAGACTCCGCACTTACTATGGTCTTACACAAAGCAGACATAGAGAAGTACCAACCACTTCGTACACTACACCAACAGCTTTGGAAACACCCACACTACGCAGATCCACACGTAGTACATTAGGTCAACCCCCACATAAACTTGGAGAATGGGTTTAAAATGTAGTGGAAAATATAACCTGTAAGTGTTTGTATATAATACTGTTTTTCAAAACCTGTAAAAAGTAGTGTACAGAAGGGTGGAGGAACTGGGCTATGTCCCAAGTATACTAAGTTGGGAACAGAAAGCGCCTGGTAAGGTATAGAAGGTTAGTACCGGCCTCCCAAGCAGAGACACCCGTAGGGAATGTATAAAGTTTACCGTGTATCCCTGGACTTTACCTTTTTCCCTTTCCATAAACTTTGAACAATTGTCACAGGACTTGTGTGACCACTAACTTTACCTTTTTCCAGCCTGCGGCAGATGGACTAGTGCCGTACGGACTGCTTTTCACCTTTTCCACATTTTTCACTTCCTTTTCAGTGATTTTTGTGTTTTCTTTAAGACTTTGTAAATTGAATGTTATAAATGCTTAGTGGTAAGTTGTAAAAAGAACCTTTTGCTCAGCCGGGAGAACTGAGGTTAACTAAGGGGGAATGTGGCACCCTGGCACCTGTTGGGCACCACAGAAATCCTTAGGTACAAATGGAGTAAGTAACAGCACAGCAAAACCACAACACAAACAACACTTAGAACACCTGGTTTCACCCCGAGCCTCTAGGGGGAGCTAACACTGGTGACTTCTAACCAGTTCCCCCTATAAAAAGAGTCTTGGAGGGAGAAACTTCAGAGTGTGGTAGACGCTACAAGAGCTGCCTGCCTGTGTGAAACCTCCACCCTATGAGGAACACACTAGGCCCTGCTAGCCTGTTAGCCAGTGGAGATCCCTGCAATTGGGATAATAGGAAGAAGGAGATCACCTCTCAGGAATACAGAGTTAATCCAACTCTTTCCAAACCATCCGGTTACTGGAACCGAAGCTGTGGAAGCTACAAAGCCCTCACAGAGAACCAGCACATCCAACAGGAGGTTTAGCCACCTGTTCCACCTGATGCACCTACCCACGAGAGCCCAGGGAAGAGTACTGATCCTGCTCAGACCCTTTTACAGTGCCCTCAGTGCTGACAACCAGGTGAAGCAAGTTCCATTGAACACCCTGCCCGGTCCGGCTGGATTCCACATCCACCCGACCTTAGCACCAGAAGTAAAGAAAGGAAGCCTAACACTGCTTGCTGTGAAACTCCATAAGTGCCAACTTCACTATCCCGGTCCGAGTGTACCTGACTATCATCCAGTAAAGGTACCTCAAAGAGACTGTGCGTGGTTGTGCATTATTCCTGGATTCAGCGCAGCGTCCCTCAGCTGCCTCACAACATCTTGCGCAGCTCCCGGCTCCGGGGATTCCCGCTCATCCTGTGGGGGGCGTTCCATCTCGCTGTGTACCATCCCCCGGAGACCCGAACAGCGCTGGTAAAGTTACCAGAACACCCGCAGGTGGCGTCACGAAGACAAATCACCCCCACTGTTCCGCCATTCCCCTATTGATCTGGACCACCGGGCCTACACCACCGCAGGCGCGGTTCCGTGACTGGAGGAGAAACAACGCCCGCTACGTGTACCCCCCGGCTACGGTGAGTCAGATGTCTTCACCTTTTAGAAATTTCAGTCTCTGTATAGTTATATACATCCCCTTTAAGAGCATTAAATGAGCAATGTGAAGTAATGACATTCAAGGGCAGTACAATATATTTCTTTTTTTCTTTATAGAAACATAGAAGTATATTGCCCTAAGTGAAATACTGCCCAGAGCACCCGAGTTATTTCAAATCTCTGATCTCTATCTGTTTAAAGAGGGCAGTAAAAGTCATGGATCTCCAAGCTGTAATGTAAAACTTGTGTAGAATGTGTAAGGACATTTTGTACACATACCATTGAGAATGGAAAGTTTTCTGTTCTTTATTCTACAGCCAGGTGACACAGGGTGAGATAAGATCTCAGGGACCATAGCACAAGTATGTTCGGCTGAATGCTTAGGTTGATTAATTAGCTGCTGTCTGTAAATATCCTTTGGTCTGTGTTTCAAGGTTCCCAATTAGCGAAGCTTTGCTATTCCATGGGTTAAAAGAAAAATCCTTCAAGCAATTTATTACATTTATTTGAAAAAAAATAATAGAAATGTAAATTTTCGTAGGAGGTGAAGAAAAAAAAAAAGCCTTGAAAGAAAAAAAATCTTCTAGCCGGACCAGATTCACCTGCTTGAACACATTTTTGGCAGCGTAATTGCCATGTCATGTGATGTCAAAGTACGTGCATCATGTTGCAGACAGATTACTTACTGTAAGATGATAGTTTGATGATTTTGCTCTAAGAATTTTGCATGTGTAGAGGAGGTCTCCTCAACACATGCTTATGGCAAGTCTTCTTATTGGCAGCTTTCTCTTTTGCTCAGGTTTTTCTTTAACAGGTTACCGTATTTGCCGTCATACAATCACTACGGGCCAATTTACATCTAAGCCTGATCTGCGTTTTGCTGCATTTGCGTTTCTATGCGTTTTTAGCGGAGAAAAACACATCCAAACACATGCATTTTTGCCCCCATTGATTTCAATGGAAAACGCATGCCAAAACACATGCGCGTTTGCAAAAATGCATGCGTTTTTGCAAATGCAGCCCTACACGCAACAGCCCACATTTTTGGCTGCGTTTGCGCACATGCGTTTTTGGTTGTGTTTTCAATGCGTTTTCACTTGAAATCAATGGGGGCAAAAACGCATTGAAACGCAAACGCAGGCAAACGCAAACCAGCCTTAGATGTGAACAAGGCCTATTTGTAAGAAACATTATAGGATACAGAGTACAGACTGTCCCCCTGCTCTTCACCTATCAGCTGTAGTCTATTGAAAGTCCTGCAGTATGGCGAAGTTCAGACAGAACGTTTGTGCTCTGTTTTTTATTGATCCATTCTTGGTGCAGTGTCTGAACCAAAAAAACAGATCCTCTTTTTGCAAAACAGCTTCACAAATGCATCACCTGTTTGCGCTGCTTTTTTGCTCTGTTTTCGGGGGACACAGACACACAAGACACACAGGCAGACGCACACACACTTTCTTACCCTCCCCGGCGATCTCACAGTGACCTCCGGTGATGTCTTCCTCCCGGGCACCGGCAGGCCCTGTCTGTGAATAAACGGTATAGTACTTACAGGGTCACATGGCACCTCATGAGACTTTGTCACATGCTCAGATTCTAGAAGTACCATACCAACTACTCACAGATCCTGCCGATGCCCGGGATGCAGACATTACCGGGTCTCACCATTGGATTACCGGGGAGGGTGAGTAATTGGATGTTAGTGGTGCAGAAAGAGCACCAGAAAAACAGCACAAATTGACATGCTCAATATTTTCTGGATGCGCTTTCTGAACTAACGGAGCAGTCAAAAAACTGAGGGTGTTTTCACATCTAAGGTTGGTGTGCGTTTTGCTTAATTTGCATTTCTAGGTGTTTTTACTACTAAAAACACCTAAAAAACGCTAGCGTTTTGGCCCCATTGATTTGAATGGAAACGCATGTAAAAACGCATGCAAAAACGCCAAACGCATGCGCTTTTGCCAACGCAGCACAAAACGTCTTCCCCGACGTTTTGGGCAGCGCACCGCCATAGACCTAATGTTAATGCTTTCAGGACCAAGACAAGCGGCTCATACAGTATGTACACATTACGTACTGTATCTACTACACAGTGAGGAGCCGCCGGGTTCATTCACAAAATTGAAAATGCCGACAATAGCCGGCAATACTATAATTGCACATATTAATCCCTCACATGCTGACCTGTGTGGACAGCAGGTCTCTAGGGGGTTGGGCACCCCCTAGAGACATGTTGCCCACATCTATTATTAACATTTAACTCTTTGTTCATCCCTGCAGCAGCATGGATGAACAAAGCATTTGGCTGCCGCAGGCATTCACATGTGCCTTGAGGCAGCCGCATAGGCTCCCATAGGAGCCCATTATAGCAATCCACCTGCGGTTTGCAAACCGCTGCAAAAACTGCACCCTGCATGAGGCTGCAATTCCACAAGCGGTAACCGGATTGCATGTAGTGCAATCCGGTTCCTATAATGGGCTCCTATGGGCTGCGGTTTCTGATCCAGTTTTGAGCACTTTTACTGCTCAAAACTGGATCAGGATCCACAGTGCCCTGCCGCAAATGTGACCCTAGCCTAACAAGCTAAAAACTGGCAACATCGGAATTCTATGGCTATATACAGTATGAGATAATACAATACACTTTATTGATCCCATGGTAAATTAGGCTAGGGTCACATTTGAGTTGTGCCATCCGCTAAAAGGATGCATTAAAAGGATGTGTTATTTTCCCTGGCATTCACATGACATGTGTGTTCATGTTTGAAGCATGCATTAGTACATGCGTTAATGCATGGTATATGTATTATGTAGATGCTATCAAGGATCACTTTCTATGGATGGTTGGCAAGCACTGACAAAAATGTGATCATTTGTGCTATGTCCCAAAGTGCTACTGCTCATCGGGATATAGAACAGCACTGTGGTGCCCTATGGGGCACTGTACAATAAAGTAAAAATAAAACAATTAAGTTTTTAATAATATGAAAAAAAACACAAAAGTTCAAACCACCCCCCTTTTGTGCCATTCAAAATAAAAGTATTAAAAAAATAAAAAAAATACACATATTTGGTATTTCTGCGTTCAGAAATGCCCGATCAAGCAAAATATAACATCAATTAATCAGAGCTGTAAACTGCATAACGTAAAAATAGGTCCAAATGCCAAAATTATGTTATTTTGCTGAATAAAATTTCAATAAAATGCAATAACGGGTGATCAAAACAACACATCTACCCAAAATGGTATTATTAGAAACGTCAGGTCAAGACACAAAAAAATAAGTCGTCACACAGCTCCAGATCCCATAAAATTAGAAGATGGCGCAAAAAGTGCAATTCTTTTTTTTTCAAACTTCTGAGTTTTTTTTCATCACTTAGATTACAGTAAAAATATATATGTTTGGTATCTATGAACTCGTACCGACCTGAGGCATCACACCGACATGTCAGTTTTACTATATAGTGAACATGGTGAATAAAAAACCCAAAAAAATAACTTTTTTCCCATTTTCCTGTACACTATATGGTAAAATAAATGATTTCTTTTGAAAGTACAACTCGTCCCGCAAAAACAAGCCCTCCATTGTCTTTATTGACAGAAAAATAAAAAAGTTATGACTTTATGAAGAAGGGGAGGAAAAAATGAAAACAAAAAACGAAAAATCGCCAGGGGAGCAAGGAGTTGAAACAAGGTGGTAAAGTTGACAGAAGACTGTCATACATTACTATTATTCCTGACTGGTAATACACGGGTTATACACAATTCGTACACCAATAAAACAACATTAATTTTAAGGATTTAACACTTACCGTATATACTCGTGTATAAGCCGACCCGTGTATAAGCTGACCCCCCTACTTTTGCCCCAAAAATCTGGAAAAACCTATTGACTCGTGTATAAGCCGAGGGTAGACCCGAGCACAGGTACACAGCCCCCAGCAGTGTGGTATACAGGCCCCCCCCAGTGGTATACAGGCCTCCCCAGTGGTAGTATATAGCAGCCCCAGTGGTAGTAAACAGCAGCCCCAGTGGTAGTATACAGCAGCCCCAGTGGTAGTACACAGCAGCCCCAGTGGTAGTATACAGCAGCCCCAGTGGTATACAGCAGGCCCCCAGGGGTACATATAGCAGCCCCCAGGAGGTACCCAGCAGCCCCCAGGGGGTACACAGCAGCCCCCTGGGGGTCCCCAGCAGCCCCCAGGGGGTACACAGCAGCCCCCTGGGGGTCCCCAGCAGCCCCCAGGGGGTACACAGCAGCCCCCAGGGGGTACACAGCAGCCCCCTGGGGGTCCCCAGCAGCCCCCAGGGGGTACACAGCAGCCCCCAGGGGGTCCCCAGCAGCCCCCAGGGGGTACACAGCAGCCCCCAGGGGGTACACAGCAGCCCCCTGGGGGTCCCCAGCGGCCCCCTGGGAGTACACAGCGGCCCCCAGGGGGTCCCCAGCAGCCCCCTGGGGGTCCCAAGCAGCCCCCAAATGCTGGCACTCGCCCCCCCTTGCAAGGGCCCCCCCGCTTCTCTTACCATTCCGGACTTCTGATCCGCGCCGCTCCTCGGTGCTTCATCCTCGCTGCTTCATCCTCGCTGCTCCGTCCGTCTTCTACATCCGGGATCCCCGGCCGCGCGATGACGTCATATGCCTGCGACGGCCGGAGATCCGGATGTAGAAGACGGACGGAAGCAGCGAGGATGAAGCAGCGAGGATGAAGCACCGAGGAGCGGCGCGGATCAGAAGTCCGGAATGGTAATATAACCATCGGGGGGGGGGCCCTTACAAGGGGGGGCGAGTGCCAGCATTTGGGGGCTATATGCACTGGTTCCCCCTGCCGCTGATTGACAGGGGGAAGCAGTGCATATTTAATGAGCGGCCCCACGTGACGGGGCCGCTCATACAGCAGCCTCCCCCCGCCTCCTCCAGCCTCCACAGCCCCGGACACAGCCCCCCCCCCCGTATTGACTCGTGTATAAGCCGAGGGGGAGACTTTTCAGCCCAAATTTTGGGCTGAAAAACTCGGCTTATACACGAGTATATACGGTAAGTAATTGCTGTACATTCCCATAGCAGTCAGCACAAACGATTTTCTGTAGTTTTCCTTCTTGCATCTTAGTAGGAGTAGACAGTTCCTAAAGGTGCTCTCTCATGAACAGCTCATATAATGGGTATGAATTATTGTTCATCATCACGATATACTTCTTCAGAGTTCTTTTCTCCACTAGACAAATTTCAAAGAAAGTTCAGCACACCGGGTCCATATTTCTTCAAATGGATATTCCTTTATTTAGTGCTCATATATAAAATATTAAAAGCAACATCTTGCGGGGGCAACCCGGTCAGACGCGTTTCGATAGACTTTATCAATGACAATGACTTCAAGACATATAGACAATATATACATAAACAATTAAGAAACTACATCTGGACTACGTGGGATGTACTAGCCGTCCTCTAAAAAAAAGGATATCGGAGCATGTTACGGCTGCTGATCCTTCTACAGCCAGCAGCCGAAGGTCTCCCTCAGGTTTGTCCAGACATTTTTTGGAGAAGCATAATGGCCGGACAGATAGTCTAGTGGTTAGAGGAATTGAACATGTCCACAAGCCCACCCGCGGGGGAGACTGGGATCGCAAACTTCGGAATACAGAAAGTTTGTGGATCCTACGCCTAGGAACGAGATTTCCAGCCGGTTTAAATTATAAGAGTGATCTTATGTATTTTTATTGATTCCTCTTTATTGTTTCCTCTGGGTTTTTCTCTCTAACGTGTATACGTTTTATGTATGCAAAGAAATAACGAATAATGCTATATCTTCTTTGATCCTCACTATGAATTATACACATTGTGTGTTGCTTAATTGTAAATGTTCTATGTGGACTGCACACCATAACAACAATTTATTGTTATAATATAAAGGCAAAAAAAAAAAAATAATAATATTTTTTTTTTGGCCTTATAATCATCCACTTTATTGTTATTGAATTAGTATAAGGAGGATGGTGTGCATGTCTCATATCTTGAATATTTTGAACAAATTTTAGTAGCTTTTCCTTCCTTTTGGGAATTTTCTTCCTTTGAGGAATCTTCTTATTAGGAGTTTTCCTTTGGGAGTTCTCCTTCAAGGAGTTTTCCTTTGGCATTTCTCTCTAGCCTTTCTTTGGATTGCAGGTTACAATTTATAATGGGAACACCATGCCTTAAATTACCTTGCAGGATTTGAGGTTTCACATGTGTGCTCATTTGTTTCTTAATTGTTTATGTATATATTGTCTATATGTCTTGAAGTCATTGTCATTGATAAAGTCTATCGAAACGCGTCTGACCGGTTATCCCCCGCAAGATGTTGCTTTTAATATTTTATATATGAGCACTAAATAAAGGAATATCCATTTGAAGAAATATGGCCCCGGTGTGCTGAACTTTCTTTGAAATTTGTCTATGGACCTGGTGGATACCAGCCACTCTGCACACCTGGGATCGGTTCATTGGAGGCGAGGGCGAGCTCCTGTTTGCATTCATTTACTCAACTTCTTTTCTCCACTACCTGCTCAAAAGTGTCAAGATGGCAGCCAACAGCTGACCTTGTCTTCTTGATAAACTTATTGAGCCTATTAGCATCAGACACTCGCACACTACTTCCACAGCATATGATCGAAAAAAAGATGACACTTGCCACTATGGACTGGAAGAACATTGTTAACATTTTGCTGCACATATTAAATTACCTTTGTTTCCGTAGGAAGTACAGTTTGTACATATTATAAGCAGCGTGAAAACTGATGGCAGCATTCAGTCATTCAAGAGGCTTACAAGTCGCAGCAAATTTAAGTCTGTCAAATAGGTTTTTGTTGAATATGTCATCAACATCCCACAGTTCGTCCTGGTCCAGGAATGATCCTGATATTTCTGTTACATTTGTGGTTGTTTTACAACACCCATTCAAACGACAAATATGGGTGACTGGGGGTAAACAATTATCATGCATATTGTGGGACTCAACTGGGTGGTCAGGATAAATCTTAAGCACCAAGTCTGCAGGACATGTGGAAAAACTGATACAGTGGATTAATGGCCACTTTACACGTCCCGATATCGGTGTACAACTCTGACAAAAAGTCACGTGGTTCGTGCATTGGCCCCGATATCGTTCGTGCGTTGTATGGTATAAATGTCCAATACGATGCACGAACGATGCCAAAACGATATCGGGGATCAAATGAGCCTTCTCTCCAACAGCCCGATATTGGATGGACGTTGTGGCAGGATCGTGGTGTGTAAAAGCCCAACAACGATGTGGAGTACAACTTCCCCTATTCTCTCCCATGTTAAATGGTCGCTCTTGGGTCGGCCATACAAGGGGGCGTACACATCGCTGTTGCGTTGGCTGCCGATATCGCGCTGTGTAACATCTCCTAGGCGATCTTGGAATTCTGCCCAGAAAAAGCGCGCTCCCGCGGCGTTGTGTCCAATATCGGACCGATGTTGGGACGTGTAAAGTGGCCATAAGTGTCAGAGGAAAAGTTTCATCTTTGAAGTACCAATAGAGTGGTGAGAGCCTCAAAACCATGTTAATAATAAGATTTATTCACTTACATAACACCATTAATTCCACAGTGCTTTACCTACATCAGCATCACTGTCCCCATTGATTGGGACTCACAATCTAAGTTCCTGATCAGTATGTCTTTGGAGTGTGGGAGGAAATTGGACGAAATTCACGTAAACACGGGGAGAACATATATCCTTGCAAATATCGTCCTTGGTGGGATTTGAACCCAGAACTCCAGCGGTGCAAGGCTGCAGTGCTAACCACTGAGGAACAATGCTGATGATGATTGTTATTTCTGCATGGTAAATATTACAGGCATGAACACAAAGACTAAATATTCCATACATGCAATACCAAAATCTTCCCTCTCACTACTTTGGAAATTTCCAACTATGATAAATTCTATTAAGTCAATGGGATGTGACACTTATCTAGATGAAGTAAGGAGATTTGTTTTTATTGATAGTTCAATGAGAAGTCTAAAGTACCGTGTATACTCGCGTATAAGCCGAGTTTTTCAGCCCAAAAATTGGGCTGAAAAGTCCCCCCCTCGGCTTATACGCGAGTCACTGTATACTGTATACAATGTATACAGTATACAGTGCCCTCCCATATCAGTATACAGGCCCCCCCTTGGGTAGTAATCCTGTAAAGGAAGAGATTAGTATACTTATCCCTCCGCTGTCCCGCTGCCGCTGTCCCGCCGCCGCCATCGTGCTCTTCCGTCTTCATCCAGCATCTTCCGTCTTCTTCCGGCTTCCTCCGATGGTCGCAGGCAATGACGTCATTGCCTGCGCAACAGAGGAGGATGCCGAAAGAAGACGGAAGACGCTGGATGAAGATGGAGCAGCGTGATGGCGGCGGCGGCGGGACAGCGGCAGCGGGACAGCGGAGGGATAAGTATACTAATCTCTTCCTTTACAGGATTACTACCCAAGGGGGGGCCTGTATACTGATATGGGGGGGGCTGCTTTATATACCTCTGGGGCTGCATATACCTCTGGGGCTGCATATACCTCTGGGGCTGTATATACCTCTGGGGCTGCATATGGGGCTGCATATACCTCTGGGGCTGCATATACCTCTGGGGCTGTATATACCTCTGGGGCTGCATATACCTCTGGGGCTGCATATGGGGCTGCATATACCTCTGGGGCTGCATATACCTCTGGGGCTGCATATACCTCTGGGCCTGCATATACCTCTGGGGCTGCATATACCTCTGGGGCTGTATATACCTCTGGGGATGCATATACCTCTGGGGCTGCATATGGGGCTGCATATACCTCTGGGGCTGCATATACCTCTGGGGCTGCATATACCTCTGGGGCTGCTGTATACTACCACTGGGGCTGCTGCTGTATATACCACTGGGGCTGCTGATGTATACTACCACTGGGGAGGCTGCTGTATACCTCACTGCTGGGGGTTGTATACCTGTGCTGGAGTCCACCCTCGGCTTATACGCGAGTCAATAAGTTTTCCCAGTTTTTGGGGGCAAAAGTAGGGGGGTCGGCTTATACACGGGTCGGCTTATACACGAGTATATACGGTATGTGTTTCTTCACAACGGCAATAAACAACTTCCATTCTTATTGGTCACTCAGTAAATATGAAAGAAACATTTAGATGCATGAGAACCATTCTCCAAAAATATCAAATATAATGATAATTGCTAGATTTTATGTGGCAACCAAAAGTTTATATCGAATATTGTAGGACAATAAAGCAGATACATAACATTTCCTTGCTTCTTGTGCTTTTGGGATAGCCAAGCAAAGGCTGAACATTATACAAGGAAAGCATGGCCCTCTAGAGAGAGATTTTTGATCGGTGAAAAGAATATCAATAATGGAGCACTTTTTAATCCTCAGAAAGTGTTGTGTCCCCCGCTGCATATAGAATTCAGACTCATGTAACAGTTCGTTAGGGTTCTGAGTCATGATGGTGAGTGGTTTCAGTGTGTTGAGGTCACAGGGCCGTTGTACTCAGCCTCAATGTCCGGTCAGTCAGTATCACAGTAGCCCTGGTCCACATAAAAAAGGGAGAAAGGAAAAGTGGAGAAAACTAAAAGGCTAAGTTCACATCTGAGCTCTACATTGCATTTTGATGCATTGCATTTTTCACTGTGTTTTTGCATAAAAGGCTACTTTCACACACAGTGTATTTGTGAAGATCTGTTTTTGGTGCAAAACTACACCAAGAATGGATCTTCACAGAACACATCATTATGTGTGTGAATTGGCCTGCACTTTCTTGCTGCACTTTACCTACCTCGCCGCGCTCCCTCGGTGACCCCCAGCAGTGTCTTCTGATTCCCCGCTGGGTCTGCAGTGAGCGCGAGCTCTGGGACCCTGCAGCACCATGTGACCAGTGATGTCGCCTGGTCACATGGTGCTGTTTAAGGTCCTGAACGAGGTCCTGTGCTGTCAAGATGAGCGATCACTGGGGAGACGCGGCGGGATGAGTAAAAGCGCGCTGAAAAAAGTGCCAAGAATTAACATGGTCATTCTTTTTGTGGTTGCGCTTTGCAGCCATCCTTTGCAGCTATCCGCCATCCTCTGGAACTCTCTTCCCCACCACATCAGGCACTTCCCCACCCTGGGAACCTGCAAAATAAACCTGAAGACCCACCTCTTCCTTCAAGCCTACAACCCACACTGAGACCTAACTGACTGCTCCACCTCACCCTCACCTCTCCCCCTCCTACTGTCTTCCCACCCATTCTTTATAGACATTGAGCCCTTGTAGACAGGGTCCTCTGCATTACTGTACCTATGTGAGTTGATTATTGTCTTTTTACGCTCTTGTCCTCGTCTGCCCTTACACGTGTAAAGCGCCATGGAACCTAATGGCGCTATATAAATTAATAATAATAAAATTAATGTATTTATTTTTCAGCCATTAAGATGTACTGTAGATTTGATGGGGTGCATAAGGATCATTATCTGTTTCAGTTTCATAACCCAGTTTTGGACAAATCTAACCATTTGGATAGATGGCCTCACTTTTGATTCATTGAGTTCATTGTCGTTCAAAGACTGACAAAGGCCCAGGACCTGTGGCTGTAAAACAAGCCCAAATCATCACCCTTCAAGATATCAAGCTTGACAGTCTGTATAATGTGTGTCACAGGGCATAATGGCTAAGCGTTGACACTGTGGTGTCATCTATCCAAAGGATATTGTTCAAATGCAACTTGCAAACTCCAGCTGTGGTGTCAGTATTTTGTAAGGCTTTCTACTGGCAATCCCTCCAAACAAGCCATATTTGTTCAGTCTTTTCCTAACTGTACCCATCATGAATATTTACATGTAAAATGCTAACTGGGGCTTTTAGAGTGTGAGCGGTAGATGTTGGGCTTTTTCAGCTTTTCTGATAATTCCACAGTCAGAATTAAGGGTAAACTTGCTGGGACACCCACTCCTGGGAAAATTGTGAACTCTCTTGAATGTTTTCCACTTGTGAATCATTTTTCTCACTTCTAATGGTCTCAGTGATGTATTTTTTTTGTCTCACATTGTCTGTATTGTATTATATTTGTACTGTCCCACACTGTCTGTATTGTGTTATATCATATTATTGTATTGTATCGTATACCTTCTGAATTGTAAAGTGTTGAGGATTATGTTAAATTAAGGAATGGGGAGGGCACTGTGAAGGTACCATCACACGCCGCATATGGCTTCCATATCGCAGGCAATTTGATGTGAGCACGCACGTTTCAGGCACTTTTTTCTGATCGCTGTGGAACTGTCACACGTAGCAATCTCGCGTGCGATCCTGCGTTTCGAAAATTGCCTGCAGGAGACCGGAAGCGATCTTCCCTTCACACATCGTCGCGTCACACACCACAATCGTAGAAGCAATGTGGGCATACTGTTTCGATAGGGGCATGCTGGAGTATGTTTCGCCACGCCCCTATCACTGAGATTGGTGGACGGAACTGCGTTCCCATTGGTCAGCCTTGCGTGAACGTACGGGTGATCAAAAAAGGCGCCTCGGACACGGCCAGCCAATCGGAACGCAGTATCACCCACCAATCGCCGCAGGTGTGGTGCAAAAAAACATCATCCAAGCATGCCTACAGGATTGATTCAGGATCGCTGTGTACGTCGCTATCGCTCTGTGACACGCCAGTATGCTCTGATATCGCCTGGTGGCTCCACTTGCGACTTTTTGCTGTAGAACCGCCCAGTCACACGTCACTACGCACATGCGATGTGGTTTCCACATTGCCAAATTCGGGAATTGCCAGCCATCTCGCCGGCGGTATGGCGGCGTGTGATGGTACCTTTAGTTATATCAAATGTTCAATAGGGATCGCTAGATTAACTAAGGCAAATAGATATGAAGGAAAAAAGGGAAGTCTAAAAAGCGATACAACCTCTAGCAATTTTGATCATTTCAAACTAAATTTATTTAGTGATAAGCAGCAAACAGGAACAATCACAAGAGACATTTAAAAACAATTAAAATAGCTAGGTTCAGCTATAACATTCCACTTGAAAATAATGTATCAAGGGAAGCCTCTCTGCTAATTGCAGACACCGGAAAACCAATCAATATATATAGTGTTACCAGGGGCGTTGCTAGGGTCAAAAAACATCCGGGGCTCGGGCCCACTGAGCTGCATTTTTCGGAATAAATTTAAATAAAACCCAAGTAAAATGTACTTAAATAACCAGTGACACTCTACATATATAATATTAACAGTTTTAATGCTTTAAAACATTATAGAGATTGCCAACATGCACTCAATAAATACACAAAATATAACAGTATTAGGTCAACATCCAAGTAATCCTAAGGCTTCTTTCACATGAGCGCTTTTCTGGCGTTAATACCGTGATTTTAAAGTGCATGAATTTCGCTGTCAAAAAACGCCATTAAAGAACATGTTCTATAATGACGTTTTTTTAGCAGTCGCTTCTTGACCCCATTGACGTGAATGGGGTGTGCTCTCGGCGAAAATTGGGTGCTTTAAAAGCACGCGATTAGTGTTCGGGGAGAAGCGCTTATCTGAATAAGCCCTAAAGGGTTTTTCTTACTACTTTGATCCACTCCTCTAGGATACAGTTCTATCTATTGTGTTAAGGAAAAGATAGCACCAGTGGTATATACAGGCCCCAGCAGTATTACAGCAGCCCCAGTGGCATACAGCAGCCTCCCCAGTGGTATATACAGTCCCCAGCAGTATTACAGCAGCCCTAGTCGTATACAGCAGCCTCCCCAGTGGTATATACAGGCCCCAGCAGTATTACAGCAGCCCCAGTGGTATATACAGTCCCCAGCAGTATTACAGCAGCCCCAGTGGTATACAGCAGCCTCCCCAGTGGTATATACAGGCCCCAGCAGTATTACAGCAGCCCCAGTGGTATACAGCAGCCTCCCCAGTGGTATATACAGTCCCCAGCAGTATTATAGCAGCCCCAGTGGTATACAGCAGCCTCCCCAGTGGTATATACAGGCCCCAGCAGTATTACAGCAGCCCCAGTGGTATACAGCAGCCTCCTCAGTGGTATATACAGTCCCCAGCAGTATTATAGCAGCCCCAGTGGTATACAGCAGCCTCCCCAGTGGTATATACAGTCCCCAGCAGTATTACAGCAGCCCCAGTGGTATACAGCAGCCTCCCCAGTGGTATATACAGGCCCCAGCAGTATTACAGCAGCCCCAGTGGTATACAGCAGCCTCCCCAGTGGTATATACAGGCCCCAGCACTATTACAGCAGCCCCAGTGGTATACAGCAGCCTCCCCAGTGGTATATACAGTCCCCAGCAGTATTACAGCAGCCCCAGTGGTATACAGCAGCCTCCCCAGTGGTATATACAGTCCCCAGCAGTATTACAGCAGCCCCAGTGGTATACAGCAGCCTCCCCTCAGTGGTATATACAGGCCCCAGCAGTATTACAGCAGCCTACCCATACTTTGAAGTATATGAATGTCAAAGGTGGTGAAAGGGTTAAATTACATTATATACAGCACACATGTACTGGACAACACATGCTCATTACATACATCATACATGTCCAGAGTACACACATACTATATAACAGATGCACAGCAGGTACACATCATATACACAGAACATGTGTATATGCACACTTCAGTATACTCAAAATATATCCTAAATACACAAAGAGACACAAAACCCACACACACACACAAAAAACCCACACACACATACAGAGACATGACCCGCACACAGAGACACAACCCGCACACACACAGACACAAAATCCGCACACACACACACAACCCGCACACACACACAGACACAACCCGCACAGAGAGACACAACCCGCACAGAGAGACACAACCCGCACACACAGACACAACCCGCACACACAGACACAACCCGCACACACAGACACAAAACACACACACAGACACAAAACCTACACACAGACACAAAACCCACACACAGACACAAAACCCACACACACACACAAAACCCACACACACACACAAAACCCACACACAGACACAAAACCCACACACAGACACAAAACCCACACACACACACAAAACCCACACACACAGACAAAACCCACACACACACAGACAAAACCCACACACACAGACACAAAACCCACACACACAGACACAAAACCCACACACACACACAGACACAACCCGCACACACACACAGACACAACCCGCACACAGAGACACAACCCGCACACAGAGACACAACCCGCACACACACATAGACACAACCCGCACACAGAGACACAAAACTCACACAAAGAGACACAAAACCCGCACACAGAGACACAAAACCCACACAGAGACACAAAACCCACACAGAGACACAAAACCCGCACAGAGACACAAAACCCGCACAGAGACACAACCCGCACAGAGACACAACCCGCACAGAGACAACACACACACACAGAGACAACATACACACACAGAGACATCATACACACACACAGACAACATACACACACAGAGACAACATACACACACACAGAGACAACATACACAGACAACATACACAGAGACAGCATACACACACACAGACAACATACACACACACACAGAGACAAAACCTACACACAACCCACACACAGACACAAAACCCACACACAGACACAAAACCCACACACAGACACAAAACCCACACACAGACACAAAACCCACACACACACAAAACCCACACACAGACACAAAACACCACACACACAGACACAAACACCACACACAAAACCCACACACACACGCAAAACCCACACACACACACACAAAACCCACACACACACACACAAACCCACACACACAGACACAAAACCCACACACACAGACACAAAACCCACACACACACACAGACACAACCCTCACACACACACAGACACAACCCGCACACACACACAGACACAACCGCACACAGAGACACAACCCGCACACACACATAGACACAACCCGCACACAGAGACACAAAACTCACACAAAGAGACACAAAACCCACACAGAGACACAAAACCCGCACAGAGACACAAAACCCGCACAGAGACACAACCCACACAGAGACACAAAACCCACACAGAGACACAAAACCCACACAGAGACACAAAACCCACACAGAGACACAAAACCCGCACAGAGACACAACCCGCACAGAGACACAACCCGCACAGAGACAACACATACACACACACAGACAACATACACACACACAGACAACATACACACACAGAGACAACATACACACACAGAGACAACATACACACACAGAGACAACATACACAGAGACATCATACACACACACACAGAGACAACATACACACACAGAGACAACATACACACACACAGAGACAGCATACACACACACAGAGACAACATACACAGACAACATACACAGAGACAGCATACACACACACACAGACAACATACACACACACAGAGACAAAACCTACACACAGACACAAAACCCACACACAGAACACAAAACCCACACACAGACACAAAACCCACACACAGACACAAAACCCACACACAGACACAAAACCCACACACAGACACAAAACCCACACACAGACACAAAACCCACACACAGACACAAAACCCACACACAGACACAAAACCCACACACAGACACAAAACCTACACACAGACACAAAACCCACACAGAGACACAAAACCCGCACAGAGACACAACCCGCACAGAGACACAACCCGCACAGAGACAACACACACACACACACACAGAGACAACATACACACACAGAGACAACATACACACACAGAGACAACATACACACACAGAGACAACATACACACACAGAGACATCATACACACAGAGACAACATACACACACAGAGACATCATACACACACAGAGACAACATACACACACAGAGACAACACACACACACACAGAGACAACATACACACACAGAGACAACATACACACACAGAGACAACATACACACACAGAGACAACATACACACACAGAGACATCATACACACACACACACAGAGACACAAAACCCACACAGAGACACAAAACCCGCACAGAGACACAACCCGCACAGAGACACAACCCGCACAGAGACACAACCCGCACAGAGACAACACACACACACACACAGACAACATACACACACAGAGACAACATACACACACAGACAACATACACACACAGAGAACATACACACACAGAGACAACATACACACACAGACAACATACACACACAGACAACATACACACACAGAGACAACATACACACACACAGAGACAACATACACACACAGAGACAACATACACACACAGAGACATCATACACACACACAGAGACAACATACACACACAGAGACAACATACACACACAGAGACAACATACACACACACAGAGACAACATACACAGACAACATACACAGAGACAGCATACACACACACACAGACAACATACACACACACACACACAGAGACAAAACCTACACACAGACACAAAACCCACACACAGACACAAACCCACACACAGACACAAAACCTACACACAGACACAAAACCCACACACAGACACAAAACCCACACACAGACACAAAACCCACACACAGACACAAAACCTACACACAGACACAAAACCCACACAGAGGCACAAAACCCGCACAGAGACACAACCCGCACAGAGACACAACCCGCACAGAGAACAACACACACACACAGAGACAACATACACACACAGAGACAACATACACACACAGAGACAACATACACACACAGACAACATACACACACAGAGACAACATACACACAGAGACAACATACACACACAGAGACAACATACACACACAGACAACATACACACACAGAGACAACATACACACACAGAGACAACATACACACACAGAGACAACATACACACACAGAGACATCATACACACATACAGAGACAACATACACACACAGAGACAACATACACAGACACAGAGACAACATACACACACACAGAGACAACATACACAGACAACATACACAGAGACAGCATACACACACACACACAGACAACATACAACACACACAGAGACAGCATACACAGACACACAACCCAAACACAGACACATGGAGACACATACTCCTCTGTGTTGCAGGAGTGGAGGCTAGTGTACATGTGCTTTACCTGCTCCCAGCAGCTGAGCACCTCCCCCACTCTCTGCCAGGACTGTCCAGCAGGAGAGCTGTCATCTGGTGGATTAGAGCTGCTTCTCCTCTGGATCTTCCAGCAGAGGTGACTGCTCCTATGTGCCGTCTCTCACCTCTTCACTTCATAGGCCGCTCCATGCAGGAAGAGAAGAGCACTGGCTAATCAGCTCGGCTGTCACTCAGTCTGATGTAAGAGGTTAATTGGCCAGTGCTCTTCTCCTGCAGGACACGCCCCCTCTGTGACTTGCTGGACCCGGAGGAGGGTAAAAGCTGCTGCACACACAGTGCACACATAAAAGTGCAGGTTCCCGCAGCATAGAGCGGCAGAGGCCCCGTAGGAGAGATAGGATGTCAGGGAGAGAAGAGCTGCCAAAGGCAGTGTCTGATAGAGCGGCCCTTCAGTTTATCAGCTGGTAGCGGTGCTGGGTCCGGGGCGGCGAGATTCGGGGCTCTATGCGAAAGAATCGGGGCTGCAGACCCGATTCTTAATGCATAGCGACGTCCCTGAGTGTTACACAAATGTTATGGGTAACAATTCCTTCTTCATATAGAGTTATACATGCGGGAAAATCACAATGTACATCACAAGGTTTAGCTTGCAGTCATTTTTGAGTACTGTGACCAATTACAGAGACCAGTTTTTTACTTTCTCTTTTTCCCTTTTTGCTTTAATCAGGATTATATAGAGGGTTACACTGTATGGGGCACTTGTAGTAATCAAGCAGTCAAAATCTCCTAATAAATTTCATACCTTGCCTTGTTAGGGAAAGAGTCTATAAAGCTGGATATAGTTTTAGCACAGATATATTAATCAATTATAATCATTTTGTGCAGAACATAGACCCTAATGGGCACGCAATTTGGTAAATAACCAGAAGAGTGACTCCCAATGTGGTTTTCCTTATAGCAGTGGTATGTAGGATATATTATTTATCCCTCATAAGGCCACGTTACACACACAGATATCTGTTGAGATATTGGTCACAAATCTCTGGTTGCAGTGAAATCATGGACACATTGCTCCATTTTGTACACGGCAACAAAATGTAACAATGTGTCCATGATTTCACTGCAACCAGAGATCTGCAACCAATATCTGAACAGATATGTGTGTGTAACGTGGCCTATACAGATACTATAAGGTGGTCCCTCAGGTTATGTACTCATGATAGCTGAGAGTATTCAATAGTATTCAGTTAAACCCCAACTATGTGAAAATCCCTATTACATAAGTATAAAGTTAGTTGCAGCAATATTGATTTATATCAGGGTACATTCACACACAGCAATATTGCTAGGCAATTTCACTGGCAATTTGCTGGTTGCAGTGAAATCATGGACACATTGTTCTATTTTGTTGCCGTGTACAAATGTAACAATGTGTCCATGATTTCACTGCAACCAGCAAATTGCCAGTGAAATTGCCTAGCAGTATTGCCGCGTGTGAAGGTACCCTCAGGGAAGTTACCCAAGCAAAATAGTACCAGTGCAGACTGGCTTTACCGGTGTATGAACGGCATAGTAGCAGGAGAGATGGCACTCCCATTTGAGTAAGGGCCGCTTTACACACACCAACGTCTGTGACCAACTTCTGAACAGATCTCTGGTTACAGTGAAATCAGGGACACATTGTTCCATTTTGTGGCTGTGTACAAATGGAACAATGTGTCCATGATTTCACTGCAACCAGAGATCTGTTCAGAAGTTGGTCACAGATATCTGTGTGTGTAAAGCAGCCCTTACACTATATATATTAATTGGTTTTCCGGTGTCTGCAATTAGCAGAGAGGCTTCCCTTGATACATTATTTTCAAGTGGAATGTTATAGCTGAACCTAGCTATTTTAATTGTTTTTAAATGTCTCTTGTGATTGTTTCTGTTTGTTGCTAATCACTAAATAAATTTTGTTTGAAATTATCAAAATTGATAGAGGTTGTATCGCTTTTTAGACTTCCCTTTTATCCTTCATATCTGAGGATTATATTGGCGCTATATAAATAACAATTATTATTTCTCACTTTAGAATGATGAACTGCAAATGGACTTATAACCCTTTCTCAGAATGATGGTCAACAACATTCACTGTTATAAGATCATTGGGGAAGTCTTTCCTCCTCGGCATCGTACGAGCCCAGCCAAATGTCAGAACTTTTGCTTTATTAGAGATGGTCATACAAAATATTAAGACATGGTAGAATTTGTTATATGATGTTGTCTATCTGTAATAAGATTTACTTAATTTGTCTTCTAAGAACCAGATTTTTTCATCTTCGAACGACATGAAAAAACATAGAATTCAAAATGAGTTGTACTAAGTTTTCCTTGCGACTGTAAATTGTTGCGAGACCAAAACTTAGCAATATATATATATAACCTTTATTTATTTATGTAGCGCCAACATACTCCGCAGCGCTTTACATATATACATATTCAGAGTCTCGGTATGGATACACGTTCAAGAGTCGAAGTACTATCAGCCACCTTCTTTACATGGATGACATCCAGCCGCATGTGAAAAAATGAACGAGATATCAACTCAGTGGTCGACCTGACAAGACATTGGGATGTCCTTTGGATTGGAGAAGTGAGGCAGGTTAGTAATAAAGAGAGGCATGGTAGTAAAGACTAATGGAGTAGAATTTACAGCAGGGCACATAGCAGATGTAGAGACTTGCTACAAGGACCTCGGCATCCCACAGGGGTACGGTAACCATTATAAATAGGCAAGGAAAGCAGCAAAATCCAAATACCATCGAAGGGTAAGCTAAGTCCTGAAAAGCCAGCTCAATGGGAAGAATAAGATCTGAAGTATCAATACATACGTTCTGCTAGTCATCAGATAACCTGCTGGTATAGTGTGCTGACCAAAAGATGAGATGGAATCGCAGATGTGAAGACCTGAAGCTCCTTACAATGTACAGAGGTTTCCACCCTAAGTCCAGCACACAAAATTGTATAACAACAGAAAAGAGTGTGGCCGAGGCTTGATAAGGGTCCAAGCCACCTTCAGGGATGAAACAAAGAGTATCCAAAAATACATCAGAAACATGGCATTAAAAGATGAGATACTGAGATAGAGAGCTTAAGTCATCAATAATAACAGTCCTGGAGGGATGAGGAGATGCAGGAAGTGCCATGGCAAGGTAGGATTCTGCATGGCATGTACCATCAACAGATAACAAAGGTGGCTGATAGGATTTCCTCATCCAGTCCTAAGGGGTACACGTGTGGGGAGATTACACGTGTGGCATCTCAAGCAAAGTGGTATTGAATGCTAAATGGCTTGCAGTGTCTTCATGGCAGTTGACTAACATTCGTCCTCTCGTCTCATCTCTTCATACAGGTAATATTCCAACACCGTTTGCTGTCATCTGCATTTGCTAAACTCATTGTAACAGTGCATGTTAAATATATTTGTGTTTGCTGCAGTGACCTCCATTGCAATATCAGCCTGACTCACATAGGCTAATGGTAGTATTCCACCTCTGCATTTATTGCTAAGTCTCCTATGTCATCTGTATGCATTACATTCTTTACTCACAAGTATATGACTATTTGCCACATTGTAAATGTTATCTTGTTGGAGGTGTGATAGTGTGGAGGATGTTTTGCCTAATGTCTGTGGCCTTTCATCATCTATTTCACCCCTGCTGTTTTGTGTAGCTGTTAATTATCTAAAGCCATGTGACTTTCCACAATCCCTCTCACCTGATTCTTTAGTGTGTCCTATGAATTTAGTTCAGTCCTAAGGGGTACACGAATAGGGGGCTTACATGTGTGGCATCTCATGCAAAGTGGCATTGAATGGATGCAGTTACTTCATGGCAGTTGGTCAGGGCGAGAGTCAGGTAAGTCACTCTCTTTAAAAAATAAAAAGGGGAAAAAAAATATTATATTCTTTTTCTTTCTTTTTCTTTCCCTATCATCATATCCTTTACTTCAATATCTATTGTTGCCACTTACCTTCACCGCACCATCCGCCTTCCATCACCCCTCATCCACATACATCCCTCTCTCCTTAGTTTACTTTATTGAGCTCCCATACTCTGTTCACCATATTGAATAATCTCAGACCACCATGCTCCAGGATATTGCATTAGAAACAAAGTCACCATTACAAAAACTATTTGCCTTTCCTCTTTTTACTGCTTCTCCTGTCAGGTGACACCTCTCCAAATCCTGGTTTACCCTCCACCAACTTCAACCCCTCTCCCACCACACATAGAAACCCCACTAACCTTATAAACATTTCTTGCATACTTGCATCTCCCTCTTTTAATTGTGCTCTCTGAAATCCACGGTCTGTATGTAACAAACTTCCATTCATTCATAACTACTTTCTTACTAACTCCCTTAATCTGCTGGCCCTCAATGTAACCTGGATCCAGGATTCAGACACAGTGTCCCCAGCCGTTATTTCTTATGGCAACTTACATTTCTCTTATTCCCCGAGACCTGGCAGGAGACATGGTGGTGGAGTTGGCTTACTCCTGTCTCCACAATATACTTTCCAGGTCATTCCCATAGCTCCATCACTCTCATTCCCCTCTTTTGAGGTCCACACAATTAGACTCTTCCATCCCCTCCCCCTCAGAGTAGCACTGGTATACCACCTCCCAGGGTCACCCACCCAATTCCTTGACCATTTCTCCGCGTGGCTGCCGTATTTCATATTCTCAGAATTACCAACCCTTATTCTGGGAGATTTCAACATCCCCACAAACAGCCCCATCTCCTCATCTGCATCCGAGCTCCTATCTCTAACCACATCTCTTGGCCTCTCTCAGCTCTCAACCTCGGTGACACACAAGGATGGTAACACCCTTGACCTGATCCTTGCCTGGCTCTGCTCAACCTCCTCCTTAGATAATTCACCACTTTCCCTCTCTGACCACAACATTCTCTCATTCATGCTTACCAACCCTCGCCCACCCGAGCGCATTCCTACATATCACAGATTCAGAAATCTACAGGCCATTAACCCTCATACACTCGCAGACTACACTCATCACTGTCCCCAATCTCCTCATTCTCCTGTCCTGATTTGGCAGTCAATCACTTAAATGACTCTCTCAGAAGGACCCTGGACCAAGTAGCACCCCTCACCCTGAGAACCTCCAAACACAGAGTAAAACAGCCCTGGCTCACATCACAAACTCGATTTCTCCAGCGATGCTATAGGAGTACTGAATGTCTATGGAGGAAAACCCGCACTCCAGAAAACTTAATTCCCTATAAATTTATGCTGAGAAGTTACAACTCTGCCCTTCACTTTGCCAAACAAACCTACTTCACCACCCTGATCACTATCCAACAACCCAAAAAAACTCTTTGACACCTTTCACTCTCTCCTCAGTCCTAAAATGCAGGCCCCTATCACTGACCTCTGTGCTGATGATCTGGCCTCTTACTTTATGGAGAAAATAGAAAACATCCGTCAGGAAATCAACTCCCAACCTCAAATTGTTGTTACCCCTACCTCTCCCCACATTGATCTTTCCTTCACTCCACATATACATTTTCTCGCCGGCCCTTGCAGCTTGCACCTGAAGAACATCTCTAGAATTCACCCCTTTCTCACCTTGGAAACACCACAAAAACCCTCACTGTGGCCCTGATTCACTCCCGCCTTGACTATTGTAATTCTCTTTTAGTTTAACTCCCCCGCACTAGACTCTCCCCTCTCCAGTCCATCCTTACTGCAGCAGCCAGGATCACCTATCTACCTATCGGTTACTCAGACCCTTCTGCTCTATGCCAGTCATTGCACTGGCTGCCTATACACTGTAGGATCCATTTCAAACTGCTTGTTCTCACAGACAAAGCTCTTCACAGTGCAGCACCCTCCTACAACTACTCCCTCATCTCTGTCTATCACCCCACCCATTCTCTTCACTCTGGAAGTGACTTTAGACTCACTTCTGCATTAATCCGAACCTCCCACTCCAGGTTCCAAGACTTCTCCCAAGCTGCACCAATTCTCTGGAATGCTCTACCCCAAGAAATTAGGTGTATCCACAACTTAGATAGCTTTATCTTTTTAGGGTGGCCTATCATGATCCCTAGTCAAAGTCATCTAGATATAGCCTATCCGCACCACCAGTCTCAAGTGGATCACAAATAATGGGTGGTGGCGACTTAAACTTCTCCTATCTGTTCCCATCTCCTCAAGTTGACCATACCATTATTGTAAATAAGCACCTATACTTTGTCATCCCCACCTCATTGTTAGAGTGTAAGCTCTTATGAGCAGGACTCATTGTTTTTGGTATTGTATTGTATTTTCTAATTGTTTGTTATGATTGTTTAAATGTGAACTTTGTATTGTGAAGCACTGCAGAATATGTTGGCGCTATATAAATAAAAATTATCATTGTTATTATTATTACCGTATATACTCGAGTAGTATAAGCCGAGTTTTTCAGCACAAAAATTGTGCTGAAAAGTGCCCCCCTCAGCTTATACTCGAGTCAGTGATGGCTCAGTGTGGGGAGGGCGGTGTCTGGGGGCTGGAGCAGGCGGGGGAGGCTGTAATAGGAGCGGCCGGTGACGTGGGGCCGCTCATTAGTGCAATGCAATATTCACTGCATCCCCTGTCCATCAGCGGCAGGGGGAGCGGTGCATATTACATTGCACCGTCAGCGCTCCCCCCCAGTGGTATATACAGGTCCCCCCCAGTGGTATATACAGGCTCCCCTTTGCTGCCGCACACCTGTAAAAGAAGAGCTCTTTCATACTTATCCTCCTCGCTGTCACCGCGGTCCTTTGGTCTTCTTCCTGCTTGTACCCGGCGGGCGCAGCAGCAATAACGTCATTGCTTCTGCACCGTCACATGATGCCGGGTACAAGCAGGAAGAAGACTGGAGGACGCGCGGTGACAGCGTGTGCGGCAGCAAGGGGGAGTCTGTATATACCACTGGGGGAGCCTGTATATACCACTGGGGGAGCCTGTATATACCACTGAAGGGGAGCCTCTATATACCAGTGGGGGAGCCTGTATATACCATTGAAGGGGGCCTGTATATACCACTGAAGGGGGCCTGTATATAACACTGAAGGGGGCCTGTATATACCACTGAAGGGGGGCCTGTATGTACCACTGGGGGGGGCCTGTATATACCACTGATGGGGGCTGTATTTCACTGATGGGGGTTGTAACCTCTGATGGGGGGAACTGTATACCAGTGATGGAGGTTCTATATACCAGTGATGGGGGATTATATACCAGTAATGGGGGCCATTTATCATGATGAGAGGGGCTGTATACCATGATGGGGGTCTGCTTCATTTATCCCCCTAGGCTTATACTCGAGTCAATAAGTTTCCCTAGTTTTGGAGGGTAAAATTAGGGGCCTCGGCATATACTCGGGTCGGCTTATACTCGAGTATTTACGGTATATCAATGGCTGGAGAAAGCTGGACTCCAAGACAGCACAGGGGCACTGATCAAAGCAGCATCAGCACAGGCGCTTAGTAAAAGAACCATAGAATCAGGGATCTTCCACACAAGACAAGATCCAAGGTGTACACTATGTAAGGAAACCCCGGAAACAGTTCAAAACATAGTGGCAGGATGCAACATGCAAGCAGGAATGGCATATACCAACATCACAACCAAGTACTGCATATGCGCTTAGTCCACCTAAGTCCAGATTGGAGATCCCAGAAAATGTGGTGGAGAATGAAAGGGCTAAAATTTGTGGGACTTTAAGATCCAGACAGATAAGCAGATGTTGGCTAGCCAACCAGATATCATGATAGCAGATAAGAATCAGAAGACAGCAATGATAATAGATGTGGCAGCGCGTGGATAGCAATATCAGAAAGAAGGAATATGAAGAGCTGGTGAACTACCAGGCCATCAAAGAAGAAATGGAGAAGATGTGGAAGGTGAAGGAAACAGTGATTCCAGTGGTGATAGGAGCGCTTGGAGAAGTGACCCTGGTGGACCTATCTAGGCGCGCACAAGATCCATCTTCCTACAGAGCGTTCAGCCATTAAATCGCCATGGATCGACATCAAGATGAAGGCCTGTAAATATAGTTATCAACTTATCAATCTTTCATCTGCAGTTTCTCATAGGACTGTAGGAAACATCTGCTACATTATCAATATTTTTATTCCAAAAGATATTTTCCACTCACTTCATGTTGAAGAAAGCCATCAGAATCAGAGGAGAAACCAATAATCTCTACAAAATTGTAACTATGATCTCTAGTCTAACTGCTGCTGCTCCAACCATTTAATGTCCAAAACAATGTTTACACCATCGTCAGTCAAAAATGGAAATAGGATGCAGCATCGGACAGGCATCAAAAGTATTTATGAAACATCTGAACTCACTAAGGGGAAGCAATATAAATAAACTAATGAACTAGGATGCACCGTAGTCTCTGGTTCCATGGAATTTGACATAAGTATTACATTTAATTGTACCTACAAATGTCAGGTTCATCCAATACATACGATACATTTTAATTAGGGATGAGCGAGTCTACTCGCTAGGACTCGTTACTCGGCGATTCTTAAGGGACTCGCTGGACTCGGTAATCGGCGAGTCTTTTAGCGAATACTCGCTCAGTAGCGAGTCCAATGCAAGTCAATGGCAATCTTAGTTTTGTCAGAGTTTACTTTCTCTCACTCGCTAGACTCGCTAGACTCGCTCTATCACATCGCTATATAGCTTGAATCTCCCCAAACAGCAGCGAGTCTGAGCGAGTCTACGAGTCCGAATCCTAGCGAGTCTGCGATTCCGAGTCCTGTATTCTCTATTCGGGACTCGCGAATCCAGAATCTTTTATGTTACTAGTCAGCATTGCGTGTTAGGTCAGAAAACTTGTGAATAAGGACAAGCATCTTAGCCAATCATAGTCAGTAATGCCATAGCAGCTTTGGTTGTGTCAGGACTATGATTGGCTGCTGTCCATCGTGATGCCTATGTCATCTATGACAGGCAAGGCAGTATATAAGGCTTGCCCCCGCCATTTTGGGCACATTCCTGAGAAGAGCTGACCTAGTGCAGGGAGACTTGGAGCAGATCTAGGGACAGTTAGGCAGTGTAGGAGTCACATATAACCCAAAAGTTCTTTTCAGAACTAACAGGACGGAGTGTAGGAGTCAAGATTCCTCACACATAACCCAAAAGTTCTTTTCAGAACTACCAGGACGAAGGATTGCTGTACAGGACTGTAAGGAAGGGGAGATAGGAGCAGCCTTACAGTGAATACAGCACCATCCTCAGAGCTTAGTTCACCCAGCTTTCCGCAGAGCTGTAATCCTAAGCTTTTTCTTATTTTTGGCACTAGTCTACCAAATAATTTTGGTGCCATTTTTCCACAAAAAATTTCCTGTGCCAGTGCGTTGCTGTACGGTGTCCTGCCTGCAGCTCGCACGGTACTTGTAAACTTGCACGCAGCCAGCACCGCAGCCTAACAGTGCCTGGTTCTGCGTACTAAACAATTTTTTCCTGTGCCAGTGCGTTGCTGTACGGTGTCCTGCCTGCAGCTCGCACGGTACTTGTAAACTTGCACGCAGCCAGCACCGCAGCCTAACAGTGCCTGGTTCTGCGTACTAAACAATTTTTTCCTGTGCCAGTGCGTTGCTGTACGGTGTCCTGCCTGCAGCTCGCACGGTACTTGTAACATTTTACGCAGCCAGCACCGCAGCCTAATAGTGCCTGGTTCTGCGTACTAAACAATTTTTTCCTGTGCCAGTGCGTTGCTGTACGGTGTCCTGCCTGCAGCTCGCACGGTACTTGTAACATTTTAAGCAGCCAGCACCGCAGCCTAATAGTGCCTGGTTCTGCGTACTAAACAATTTTTTCCTGTGCCAGTGCGTTGCTGTACGGTGTCCTGCCTGCAGCTCGCACGGTACTTGTAAACTTGCACGCAGCCAGCACCGCAGCCTAACAGTGCCTGGTTCTGCGTACTAAACAATTTTTTCCTGTGCCAGTGCGTTGCTGTACGGTGTCCTGCCTGCAGCTCGCACGGTACTTGTAACATTTTACGCAGCCAGCACCGCAGCCTAATAGTGCCTGGTTCTGCGTACTAAACAATTTTTTCCTGTGCCAGTGCGTTGCTGTACGGTGTCCTGCCTGCAGCTCGCACGGTACTTGTAACATTTTACGCAGCCAGCACCGCAGCCTAATAGTGCCTGGTTCTGCGTACTAAACAATTTTTTCCTGTGCCAGTGCGTTGCTGTACGGTGTCCTGCCTGCAGCTCGCACGGTACTTGTAAACTTGCACGCAGCCAGCACCGCAGCCTAACAGTGCCTGGTTCTGCGTACTAAACAATTTTTTCCTGTGCCAGTGCGTTGCTGTACGGTGTCCTGCCTGCAGCTCGCACGGTACTTGTAAACTTGCACGCAGCCAGCACCGCAGCCTAACAGTGCCTGGTTCTGCGTACTAAACAATTTTTTCCTGTGCCAGTGCGTTGCTGTACGGTGTCCTGCCTGCAGCTCGCACGGTACTTGTAACATTTTACGCAGCCAGCACCGCAGCCTAATAGTGCCTGGTTCTGCGTACTAAACAATTTTTTCCTGTGCCAGTGCGTTGCTGTACGGTGTCCTGCCTGCAGCTCGCACGGTACTTGTAAACTTGCACGCAGCCAGCACCGCAGCCTAACAGTGCCTGGTTCTGCGTACTAAACAATTTTTTCCTGTGCCAGTGCGTTGCTGTACGGTGTCCTGCCTGCAGCTCGCACGGTACTTGTAACATTTTACGCAGCCAGCACCGCAGCCTAATAGTGCCTGGTTCTGCGTACTAAACAATTTTTTCCTGTGCCAGTGCGTTGCTGTACAGTGTCCTGCCTGCAGCTCGCACGGTACTTGTAAACTTGCACGCAGCCAGCACCGCAGCCTAACAGTGCCTGGTTCTGCGTACTAAACAATTTTTTCCTGTGCCAGTGCGTTGCTGTACGGTGTCCTGCCTGCAGCTCGCACGGTACTTGTAACATTTTTTACGCAGCCAGCACCGCAGCCTAATAGTGCCTGGTTCTGCGTACTAAACAATATTTTCCTGTGCCAGTGCGTTGCTGTACGGTGTCCTGCCTGCAGCTCGCATGGTACTTGTAAACTTGCACGCAGCCAGCACCGCAGCCTAACAGTGCCTGGTTCTGCGTACTAAACAATTTTTTCCTGTGCCAGTGCGTTGCTGTACGGTGTCCTGCCTGCAGCTCGCACGGTACTTGTAACATTTTACGCAGCCAGCACCGCAGCCTAATAGTGCCTGGTTCTGCGTACTAAACAATTTTTTCCTGTGCCAGTGCGTTGCTGTACGGTGTCCTGCCTGCAGCTCGCACGGTACTTGTAAAACTTGCACGCAGCCAGCACCGCAGCCTAACAGTGCCTGGTTCTGCGTACTAAACAATTTTTTCCTGTGCCAGTGCGTTGCTGTATGGTGTCCTGCCTGCAGCTCGCACGGTACTTGTAAACTTGCACGCAGCCAGCACCGCAGCCTAACAGTGCCTGGTTCTGCGTACTAAACAATTTTTTCCTGTGCCAGTGCGTTGCTGTACGGTGTCCTGCCTGCAGCTCGCACGGTACCTTCCATCTGTCTTAAAATATCTTAGCCTCTAGTGTGTACCTTTCACGAAATAGTACCTGCTACTTGTTTTACAAGCCCCCAGAAAGCCACCAGAAATTAGAAAATGTCACCCAAAAAACCAAATCCCAAAAAAAGTGTTGCTAAGGGACAGGGACGAGGTACAGGCATTGGTAGTCGTGGCCAACTATCCACCAGTTCGGGCAGACAGACGAGGATTGATCGATCGTTCCTCCTGTCTAACTTTCCCCGTCAGGTTAGTAAACGAGTATTGAGGCCGGAAGACGAACACCATCTAACGTCTTGGCTGGCAGACAAGACCTCAACAACAGGTTCTTGCAGCACTCAAGGTTCCTTGAGCACTGTGTCTACTGTTGGTACATACCATGCTGGGTCATCTAATCCACAACCTCTTCACAGTTCCTCAGACCAACAGCAGCCCCATGAAAATGTTGACACAGACATGGGTCACTCAGATGACTTATTTGGTACATATAATCCTTTACATGAATCCGGTTTGCCAGACTCCGTAGTAGATGAGATACTTGATGAAGAATTGTCCAATCATGGACAAGTTTTAGAGACACCCCGGCCACATGAACGTGTCTTTCAGCAAAGTCTTAGACCGTCTCAGGAGTTGGAGGATGATGATGATGAGACAGTGACACACTTGTCATCTGGGGAGCAAAATCAATCTTGTTATCGGGAAGATTTAGAAGAGGAAGTGGTTGATGATGAGACAACTGATCCCACGTGGAATGTTGCGATGCAGAGCCAGCAGAGCAGCACGGAGGAAGAAAGTGTGTATGTCCCACCAACAAAGGCACCAAGGCCTACTCCTCCCACCAGAACTGAAAGAGTCACCACTGTTGCCCAAAATGTGTCCACTGTGGCTCAAAATTTGTCAACTGTTGGACAAAATGTCTCAAATGTGGGCCTGAGTAATCCCTCAGGGAGTACAGTCAAGCCTAGAGGTCGGTCAGCCACTGTGTGGAAATTTTTTAAAGATGGGCCTTCTCAAGAAAATGTGGTCATCTGTACCATCTGCCATGCAAGGCTAAGCAGAGGCCACGGGAAAGGAAGCCAGAGCACCAGCAGTATGCGGAAGCACATGGCTGGTCAGCACCCTATTCAGTGGTCAAAAGTGCAGCCTTCCACAACAGTGTCATCTGACCCAAAGACTGCCACGGTAACTCAGATCCGTCCGTCACAATCAAGTGTTGCTGAAGCTGGTCCAGCTCATATGTACTCATCACAAGCAGCGGTTGCAGAGAGACTGAACATGAGTGCAGACAATTCTCGGTCAGCAACATCCTTACAGTTATCAGTGACACAGCTGTACGAAAGGAAGCAGAAATACCACTCTTCCCACCCATTAGCCAAAAAAATAAATGCCCAGATAGCTAAGTTGTTAGCAGTCGAGATGTTGCCGTTTAGGCTTGTGGGTACAGACTCTTTCCGTGAGCTTTTGGCTGTGGCAGTACCACGCTACTCGGTTCCAAGCCGCCACTACTTTTCACGTTGTGCCGTCCCCGCGTTACATGAGCATGTCATTAACAACCTCAAGCGTGCCCTCACCAACGCTGTAACGGGAAAGTACACCTTACTACGGACACGTGGACAAGCAGTTCAGGACAGGGCCGGTACATCTCGCTCACCGCGCATTGGATCAACGTTGTGGAGAGTGTGCCAAACGATGTTAGTGTTACATCAAACATCCTACCCACGCCACGGATAGCTGGCACAACCTCATTCAGGGTCTCTGCATCATCCTATATGTCCACTACACCATCTTCCGCTTCCTCGACCAATCCTCAATTGCCCTCAACATCACGGCCAAGTTGGGAGGTTTGCTGCAGTGCTTCAGCAAGACGCCAACAGGCTCTGCTGAAGCTGATCTGTTTAGGTCACACACCGCACACTGCAGTAGAGCTGTTGAAAGGTCTGAAGCAACAGACAGATGAGTGGCTATCCCCACTCCAACTCCAGACCGGTCTCGTGGTGAGCGACAATGGTCGTAACCTAGTGGCTGCACTAAAGCTCGGAAACCTTGTGCACGTGCCTTGCATGGCTCACGTGCTGAATCTAGTAGTGCAGAAATTCCTGCGTACATACCCAGAGCTATCTGACCTACTGGAGAAGGTGCGTCGAGTTTGTGCACATTTTCGTCATTCGCCAACAGCGGTTGGAAAACTTTCATTGCTTCAAAAGCAATTGAATTTGCCCAACCACAGACTCATTTGTGACATGCCGACACGATGGAACTCTACATTCCATATGTTATCGAGGATCAATGAGCAGCAGAGGGCAATATCCGAGTATCAGTTGCAACATGCCCGTCAGACCGGCAGTCAGCCACGACATATTAGTACAATGGAGTGGGTGTGGATCGCTGACACATCTGAGGTTCTTGATAATTTTGACTACTGCACAAAACTGGTGAGCGGTGATCAGTCCATCATCAGTGTCACTATACCCATGCTGTGTCTGCTGAAAGAATCCTCATTAATCAGAAAAATGAAGCATTGAGAGCCCAGCAGATGGCTATGGAGCCAGATTTAAACAGCGCAGTACCTAGCCAGCAAAGCCAGTATGACCAGGCAACATTGGCTCCTGAAGAGGAACAGGAGCAAGACGATGAAGAGGATTTATTTTTTGTTGGTGCCGATGTCAACCCAGATGGTACTCACAACCCCAGCTTTGTGTCTGTCCACCATGGGTGGCCTGGAGAGGAGGAGGCGGAGACAGACTTTGCGGATACAATGGGTATTGAACATCGTTCTGAGGACACTGAAGACATGACTCTATGCAGCTTAGGACACATGGCTGACTTCATGTTGACTTGTCTGCTAGAAGACCCACGAGTGATTAACATATTGCACAACGACCTCTACTGGTTGGCCACCTTTCTGGACCCACGTTATAAAGATAAATTCACCTCGCTACTGTTTCAGTCACCACGTGGCTTGACAATTGACTATTTCAAGAGGGTTCTTGTGGATAATATGCTTCTAATATCACCGTCAGACAACACTCTGCCCATAGTTAGCAACTCTGTGCAACAGCAGCCTTTGGTCGGGGCACAATCATCCACGCTGTCCAGAAGAGATGCTGGAAAGATGTCCGCAAAGTGGGCTATGTTCAATAAGCCATCGAACCTGCAGCGCCATGTTGCTCCAGTAACCATCTCTCGGAGACAGAAACTTACCAACATGGTACAAGAATACTTAAGTGACAGTACCTGCTTCCTGACTGATGCCGCAGTCCCGTTTAATTACTGGGTCTCCAAGCTCCACACTTGGACAGAGCTCTCGTTGTATGCCTTGGAGGTGCTGGCATGCCCTGCAGCTAGTGTGACATCAGAGCGGGTTTTCAGTGCCGCTGGGGGTATCATAACTGATACCAGGACACGTCTTACTCCAGAGAATGCAGACAGGCTTACTCTAATTAAGTTTAATAGGAACTGGATTTCACAAGACTTCTTGAGCCCTGAAGACGACAGTACTCAGAGCTGAAGTGCCACGTTCAACATCAATATGATATAATTAATCATTGTATTATATTGTGTCTTTTTGGTACAAGCAGTATGTACAAGACCAGTAACGATTTGCGTAACCATGTTCCTGCAACCTGGTAATGAGGCTGCTTCATCTTAAACCAACACTATACCTTAACTTCGGTTTCATTAACCATCACAACACCTTTTGACAAGGAAACAACCTTTATTTTCTGTTAGCAAACATTTAAAAGCCCCTTGGGCTTATTTTTGGAGCCACCCTGGCTAACAAGCTTATCATGGCCCTTAGGCCTGCATTTATACCCAATATGCAAAACAGCCCCTTGGGCTAATTTTTGGAGCCACCCAGGCTAACAAGCTGATCATGGCCCTTAGGCCTGCATTTATACCCAAAATGCAAAACAGCCCCTTGGGCTAATTTTTGGAGACACCCAGCCTAAGAGGCTTATCATGGCCCTTAGGCCTGCATTTACACTCAAAATGCCAAACAGCCCCTTGGGCTAATTTTTGGAGCCACCCAGGCTAACAAGCTTATCATGGCCCTTAGGCCTGCATTTATACCCAAAATGCCAAACAGCCCCTTGGGCAAATTTTTTTAGCCACCCTGGCTAACAAGCTGATCATGGCCCTTCGGCCTGCATTTATACCCAAAATGCAAAACAGCCCCTTGGGCAAATTTTTGGAGCCACCATGGCTAACAAGCTGATCATGGCCCTTAGGCCTGCATTTATACCCAAAATGGCAAAACAGCCCCTTGGGCTAATTTTTGGAGCCACCCAGGCTAACAAGCTGATCATGGCCCTTAGGCCTGCATTTATACCCAAAATGCAAAACAGCCCCTTGGGCTAATTTTTGGAGACACCCAGCCTAAGAGGCTTATCATGGCCCTTAGGCCTGCATTTACACTCAAAATGCCAAACAGCCCCTTGGGCTAATTTTTGGAGACACCCAGGATAACAAGCTTATCATGGCCCTTAGGCCTGCATTTATACCCAAAATGCAAAACAGCCCCTTGGGCAAATTTTTGGAGCCACCATGGCTAACAAGCTGATCATGGCCCTTAGGCCTGCATTTATACCCAAAATGGCAAACAGCCCCTTGGGCTAATTTTTGGAGACACCCAGCCTAAGAGGCTTATCATGGCCCTTAGGCCTGCATTTACACTCAAAATGCCAAACAGCCCCTTGGGCTAATTTTTGGAGCCACCCAGGCTAACAAGCTTATTATGGCCCTTAGGCCTGCATTTATACCCAAAATGCAAAACAGCCCCTTGGGCTAATTTTTGGAAACACCCAGCCTAAGAGGCTTATCATGGCCCTTAAGCCTGCAATTATACCCAAATTTCCAAACAGCCCCTTGGGCAAATTTTTTGAGCCACCAGGGCTAACAAGCTGATCATGGCCCTTAGGCCTGCATTTATACCCAAAATGCCAAACAGCCCCTTGGGCAAATTTTTTTAGCCACCCTGGCTAACAAGCTGATCATGGCCCTTAGGCCTGCATTTATACCCAAAATGCAAAACAGCCCCTTGGGCTAATTTTTGGAGACACCCGGCCTAAGTGGCTTATCATGGCCCTTAGGCCTGCATTTACACTCAAAATGCCAAACAGCCCCTTGGGCTAATTTTTGGAGCCACCCAGGCTAACAAGCTTATTATGGCCCTTAGGCCTGCATTTATACCCAAAATGCAAAACAGCCCCTTGGGCTAATTTTTGGAAACACCCAGCCTAAGAGGCTTATCATGGCCCTTAGGCCTGCACTTATACCCAAATTTCCAAAGAGCCCCTTGGGCTAATTTTTGGAGCCACCCAGGCTAACAAGCTTATCATGGCCCTTAGGCCTGCATTTATACCCAAATTGCCAAACAGCCCCTTGGGCAAATTTTTGGAGCCACCATGGCTAACAAGCTGATCATGGCCCTTAGGCCTGCATTTATACCCAAAATGGCAAACAGCCCCTTGGGCTAATTTTTCCAGGCACCAAGCCTATGCCTCCATCGTGGGCATTGCATGTACTATGCTCCTAGTACAAGCAATTATATTGTATGGGCCAAGCACCCTGCTTTCTGAAAAAAATGTATATGAAGCCCCTTGAGCTAATTTTTTTAGGCAACAAGCCTATGCTTGCATCGTGGGCATTGCTTGGACTATCATCCTGCTGGAGCCTGGAGAAAGGTCCCACTGTACGCTCTGTAGAAAACGCGTAGACGCGATGTGTAGCAGGTAGATGTCCCAGCCTCTCACATGTGTGTTCCTAGTCTTGTTGCCATAGCGAGGCATTAAGTAACCCCCCAAACACAGGCACTGTTTATTTGTCAGCAACATTTGTATGTGGAGTCATGATTTTACACTTAGTAACCAAGGTGACTTCAGGCTCCATGCGGTCCGTAAAGTACTTGCTAATGATGCTCTCTCTCCCCTGTCCTCAACGCCAAATGTCTCGGGGTAATCCTTGACTCCTCCCTCTCCTTCAAGCCCCACCTCTAGTTCCTAACCAAGTCCCTGTCACTCCAACTCAAAAATATTTCAAGAATTTGCTCGTTACTCAACCCTGACACAGCTAAAACACTCATTAATGCCCTCATCATCTCCCGCCTTGACTACTGGAACCTCCTTCGCACAGGCCTCCCTGCCAACTCTCTTGCACCTCTCCAATCTATACTAAACTCTGCTGCCCGACTAATCCATCTGTCCTCACGCTACTCACCTGTCTACACCCTCTCCCAAGCCCTTCACTGGGTCCCCGCCCCACAGAGAGCTCACTTTAAAACACTGATCATGACATTCAAAGCCTTACACAACCTATCCCCACCATACATCTCCGACATGATCTCCCGATACCATCCCTCACGCTACCTGCGTTCATCCCAAGAACTTCTCCGACACTCCCCCCTCATCTCCTCTTCCCACAACCGCATACAGGATTTCTCCCGGGCATCAACCATGCTCTGTAACTCGCTGCCCCACCTCATCACTCACTCGCCTACCCTGGGAACCTTCAAGAAACACCTAAAGACTCACCTCTTCCGACAGGCCTACAACCTGCCATGACACCCCGCTACACGCCCCACGACCGACACCTTCCCCACCCTATTGCATCCCCACCCACCCCTCGTAGAATGTGAGCCCACGCGTACAGGGTCCTCTCCTGTTGTACCTCTACGACCTTATTGTCTATGTTTATTGTACTTCTCCTTGTGTACCTTATCCTCATGTAAAGCGCCATGGAACCTATCGGTGCTATATAAATAAATAATAATTATAATGATGATGACTTTAAGCCCACCCACAAAACAACCTACACATCCATTCCCTGAAAAAAGACAGACACAAAGCAGTTTTTGTAAACTGGGTATTATTCCGCCATAATGGTAAAGATGTCAGAATTTTTTTTTTTTTTTTGTTACAACTTTGTAAACAGTAGGAAAATATAAGAAATAATAACATAAAGAAATTGTGCAATGCACATGAACAAAAAATAAAAAACAAAAAAATAAGGGGTCTACAGCTGGTGGTAGGTTGCCGCATCCTCCGGCCTTGCCAGTAAAGTGACATCATCACCCTGGTCCTGCAAGAGGTCAAGGGCCCCATGAATGGCCTCCGGCAACCCTTGAGGGTGGATCCTCTGGGCAGGTGTGGGGAAAAATGGTAGGTCCCTGTTAGGTGGCCAGTGTGGAAAGGGAGGTACAGGCCTCTGGGGTGGCACATGGCTGTCCCGGGGTGTGGGCCTGTCTTGGAGGTTGGAGTGTCTGAGTTGCCACCCCTCCAAATACTTGAAAACCTCACCTGGGTGGTTTGGTGGGCGACTGGCGTCAAGCACAATCTGTAATGCTGACCTTGCCCGCAGTAGCCTGTCAAATGGAATTACATCCAGGAATGGTATCAGACTGTGGGCAAAGTCAGCATTATTTTGTGCACGCCGTCGATTAGGTGACCCCGGGATCAGACCATGGCTGCTGTGAGGTGGGCATCCAGGTTCCTCCTCTTGCGGCCGGACATGCCCCAAAGCTGGGGTTGGTGCTGGTGGCGGCGGTGGTGGTGGTGTTGGTGCTGGTGGCGGCGGTGGTGGTGGTGCTGGTGCTGGTGGTGGCGGTGGTGGTGGTGCTGGTGCTGGTGGCGGCGGTGGTGGTGGTGTTGGTGCTGGTGGTGGCGGCGGTGGTGGTGGTGGTATTCCACCAGCTTGGCCTTGCTCCTCCACTAAAGGGGCTTCAGGGGCCTCCCTCGCCTGTTCAGGCAGCTGTGGTGGTGGACGGTTACCACGTCGCCTGCGGTAGTGAACCTCTCTGTGGGTAAAGGCCAAAAAAGTTTGGTGAATGCATTGCATTTGGAAACAAAAACATAGGTCAAACATTAAGTTGCACACTTTTTTGACTATGTGTATCAGTGTATTCTGAATCAGAAATTTTTTATTATTATTAAAGAATAACTAACTGTACATAACATAAATGAATACGTCACTTTGTTTGCTAATTCCCTAATAATACATAATTTTTCCCCCCTTATTAACCCCCACCCCCCCCATCCCATTTAATCTAGACGATCAATAACACCAATGGTTCACATGAAAAAAAGTCCCCCTGACTTCACTGTTAACTTGACATACTTAATTTACCAAACTTTTATGTTATATCATCTATGTAAACCAGGGAATGGGTTCAAACGTATACAATTTATATATATAATATAATATGTAATATAATACAATCTATATAATAATGACTATTCAGCCACTATCTCCATCCACATCTTTCTCAACCCTCCTCCATGGCTCCCATATCTGTGTATTCTGTGTTTTCATTGTTGACTTTAAGATTTAATTGCAGCCAATAAATTAGGACATTTTGGCTCATGGCTCAACCAATATTCTATGTGTGGGTAGTGTTGGTACTCGATTTTTTGACATTCCATTTGAAATTTAAGCATTTGTCTGCCCAATTACACTGTGCCCTGCCTTAGGCAGGACAGCTATTTAGGCACTTGAAGACACATTAGTGGCCACAAGTATAGCATTTACTTTTTGTTGTAACTAGGGATGAGCGAGTCCTAAATTACTCGGAATCGCTAGACCCGCACGAGTCCGAGCCCAGGACTCGCTACTCGTTGCGAGTCTAGCGAGTCCAATGTTAATGAATAGGGAACCGAGTAATAACGAATAATGCTATTTCCAAATCGCTGATGTGTCTCTGAAAGTGTGCGAGTCCAAACTCGCAGGTTTTTCTCCTATTTGGAGCCGATGATGGGAGGGGGAAGCGATTCTCGGGCACACACCATGCTGTAAAAGCAAACATTTTATAATTTCTGGTGGCTTTCTGGGGGCTTGTAAAACAAGTAGCAGGTACTATTTCGTGAAAGGTACACACTAGAGGCTTAGGGCCCTTTCACATCTGCGTTTTTCGTAATTCGCGACAGATGCGGTGAAAAAAACGCATCTGCCGCGTTTACCGCATAACCGTTCCACTTGCGGCGCGGTTGCAGTTTTTTCTATGCAAAGTATAGGCATACTTGCGGCAGGTGCGGCTTACTGCGGTTTTTTTCGCGGCCGCACCTGCCGCAAGTGCAAAACCGCACTTGCCGCACCTGCCGCAAGTATGCCTATACTTTGCATAGAAAAAACTGCAACCGCGCCGCAAGTGGAACGGTTATGCGGTAAACGCGGCAGATGCGGTTTTTTCACCGCATCTGCCGCGAATTACGAAAAACGCAGATGTGAAAGCACCCTGCGATATTTTAAGACAGATGGATGGTACCGTGCGAGCTGCAGGCAGGACACCGTACAGCAACGCACTGGTACAGGAAAAAATTGTTTAGTACGCAGAACCAGGCACTGTTAGGCTGCGGTGCTGGCTGCGTGCAAGTTTACAAGTACCGTGCGAGCTGCAGGCAGGACACCGTACAGCAACGCACTGGCACAGGAAAAAATTGTTTAGTACGCAGAACCAGGCACTGTTAGGCTGCGGTGCTGGCTGCGTGCAAGTTTACAAGTACCGTGCGAGCTGCAGGCAGGACACCGTACAGCAACGCACTAGCACAGGAAATTTTTTGTGGAAAAATGGCACCAAAATTATTTGGTAGACTAGTGCCAAAAATAAGAAAAAGCTTAGGATTACAGCTCTGAGGAAAGCTGGGTGAACTAAGCTCTGAGGATGGTGCTGGATTCACTGTAAGGCTGCTCCTATCTCCCCTTCCTTACAGTCCTGTACAGCAATCCTCCGTCCTGGTAGTTCTGAAAAGAACTTTTGGGTTATGTGTGAGGAATCTTGACTCCTACACTCCGTCCTGTTAGTTCTGAAAAGAACTTTTGGGTTATATGTGACTCCTACACTGCCTAACTGTCCCTAGATCTGCTCCAAGTCTCCCTGCACTAGGTCAGCTCTTCTCAGGAATGTGCCCAAAATGGCGGGGGCAAGCCTTATATACTGCCTTGCCTGTCATAGATGACATAGGCATCACGATGGACAGCAGCCAATCATAGTCCTGACACAACCAAAGCTGCTATGGCATTACTGACTATGATTGGCTGTCTTCACAAGTTTTCTGACCTAACACGCAATGCTGACTAGTAACATAAAAGATTCTGGATTCGCGAGTCCCGAATAGAGAATACAGGACTCGGAATCGCAGACTCGCTAGGATTCGGACTCGTAGACTCGCTCAGACTCGCTGCTGTTTGGGGAGATTCAAGCTATATAGTGATGTGATAGAGCGAGTCTAGCGAGTCTAGCGAGTGAGATAAAGTAAACTCTGACAAAACTAAGATTGCCATTGACTTGCATTGGACTCGTTACTGAGCGAGTATTCGCTAAAAGACTCGCCGATTACCGAGTCCAGCGAGTCCCTTAAGAATCGCCGAGTAACGAGTCCTAGCGAGTAGACTCGCTCATCCCTAGTTGTAACTTTATGTGGACAAAGCTATAGCCTCACACTTTGAGGCAAACACATTCTTCAGGGTTGTTTGCCATCAGATGGACACAAAAAGACGCAGTGTGGGCGGCCTTGGTTTCAAAGCACATAACCCAGATCTATAGGGCAGGTGAGCAAGACAGTAAATGGAGTCCTGCAGCATAGGTGACACATGAGCATTCGGCGTTAGTGCCCTACACTCCTTGTTGCTGCCATGTATGCTAATCAGGAATGTCTCGGTAAATAAAACCCACAAAACATATGGCTTGGATTTTGAAATGACTGTAATGGACATAGAGTATGGGGTTGTTTTTGATCAGCAGGTCACACATCGTTGGTGCCAAACAAGGTGGTATTCCCAGATGGACAGTTTTACAATTATTCCAACGGGGCCGAACACAAAGCCGGGAACAGCAAGGGCAAACTTCTTGTTCCCTAAAGTACCTTGGACATAAAAGCCTGTTGCACTGAAAATATGGCCCCTTTAAGTTTGATTTTATACAGCATTAATACACTATGTTTTTCGGAGGATTCTTAATGTGGCCATCAGTTAACAACAAAACAATTAAATTCACATGTGGGCCCTAATATCTACACCATCACCTTGCAGGCCCAAATATACCCATGGGAAAACTGAACCACACATATTTGTAGTGATACAGAGTATGTCCTCTAATGTGTATGACTGTGTCAACAATTTGTGATGGTGTACAAACATTTTAGTGCAAAAGGGGTATATCCTTACAACGTTATTTACCCTAAAAACACCCACAATTAAACGTGTAGGGATGTATGTGGCCCTTATGCAAGTGGAGGGAGGCCATTAGGAACACATACAAATGATGCTTACGACAGGCAAACCAGACAAGGCCACACACCTTAGAGGCCATTGCAGGGAAGAACATGGCTTTGTTCCACAAACATGCCAACAATAATAGCTAATTGTGAGGTCACGGAACATTGTGTCTGCCCACCCTGCTTATTTGTCCCAACGTCAGAATGTGACTATAAATGTGTATGTCCTGGATCATTGCCAAAGGTAATAGAAATCTGTTGCACCATGGCAGAAACAAACCCCAGTGTGGGTATGTAAACCAGCACACTCATTATAGAGCTTCATACGTACACTGTGTGCCCTCGTGGACAGGGTCCTCTCCTCTTGTACCTGTACAACCTGATTGTCTTCCTTTACTGTTTTTTGTAGTTAACCATTATCCTCATGTAAAGTGCCATGGAACCTAATGGCGCTATATAAATAAATAATAATAAAAGTAGACAACAGTGCTGCAGACACATACCTTGGCATACGGGCCACCGGTCCAAGGAAGGACAGCCGGTCGTAATGTTTGTAGATCAGCTCTGGAGCTGCTCCCGGGTCCCCCTCTGCGATCTGTCGATGTTGTTTGCGATGTTGATCGCGGCAGCTCCTCCAACGTTTTTGAAGATGGTCAACTGTGAAATGATTTCAAACCGGGTTTAGACATGTGTAATATTTGAAACACCAAAAGTATGGGTACAAATCAACAATAACATTTTATTCATGTTGTGTGTGTAATGTGTATACAAGTCACAGTGACACGACAGTGTGGAACATCATCAACAGCATTACGGACATTGAGCTCACGTGGACACTATCACAAATGAGGCAGGACACATGTCGACGCATCGAGAAGGTAATAGTGCGGGCACCAGACTCTGCTCATTAGTGGTATTAATATACACCCAACCCCCTGGCCGTAAGAGCCAGGAGCACCAGCCCTTAAACTAAGTGTAGTGTTGTGACCCCATCCAAATATAGGCAACTATGCGACGGCGCATGATAACACATTGAGGGTCCTGTATACCCTGCTATGGGGGCCTGTATACCCACGAGGGCCCTGTATACCCACTGCTGGGGGCCCTGTATACTCACTGCTGGGGGCCCTCTATACCCACTGCTGGGGGGGCTGTAGACCCACTGAGGGCCCTGTATACAGGGACTGACTGGCACCCTACAGTTTGGGTGCCAGCCCTCCCTCACCGGTCCGACACAGGTGAGGACGGGGGTGGGGGGGGTGATGACTGGCGGCCGCCTCACAGTCACCGCTGCTCCCGCAGTCTCCTAGGGCTCGCTCCCAGCCGCAGCCTCGCGCTCCTCACAGCCGCTCACTCCCGGCCGCAGCCGCGCGCTGATGACGTCATCGCGCGGCCAGGAGCTTGCGGTTCCGGCTGCTGCTTCGGGGTCATGCGCTGCTTCATGCTCCTGCAGCCGCATGACCCGTGCCCCTGCCTGTATACCATAATATGGGGGCATGTATACTCTGCAGGGGGAGCTGTATACTCTGCTGGGGGGCTGTCTACCAGTGATAGCCGCTGTATACGAGGATGGCGGTCAATATGTTTTCACAGTTTTTGGGGGCAAAAATAGGGGGGTCGGCTTATACACAGGTCGGCTTATACACGAGTATATATACAGTAAATCCAATATATTACGGGTGAACTCATTTAACTTACTCATATTGCTCTGTTCATCATGGCCACTCAGATGGAACGCAGGGAACATCACTTGGGCGATCTCTCTCCAGGCAGTAGTCCTCATGATGTTATCCCCATAGTCAGGGTCTGTTGGGAGCCATAGCAGTGGCCGAGCCTCCACCAGAGGAATCAAACGCAGCGTGTTCACAGTGACACGGCCGGCCATGA
>JARQOC010000003.1:784627370-784688985 GCA_033576535.1 Allobates femoralis
AAAGGCACCAAAGCATCTAGTCCCCCTACACTGGCTCACATGGAGTTCTCCCTGCCGCACTGTCCCTAATTTAATTCCCTCAACTGCATCTGATGATGGGGGAAATTCTTCGATTGTCTGAAAGAAAGACCCTTGGGTATCTCCCCTAAACTGATACTTCCATCTGTCAAAGGATCAGCTTCTTAACAAAAATAAGTACCAGATGAGGCTGCCTTGGTGATAACCTTTTTGTATAGGGGAATGGCACAACAGAGAACCATAGACCCAACCAAGATTAGAGCAACTAGTATCAGGCAGGCCTGTTGAAGAAACCCTTTAAATCCACCCAACCAACTGGAAAAGAAAGATGTATCTACCCCAGCATTAGCTTTTAATTCTGCTGCCAACTTAGTAATTTTCTTAAGGGCTATCATGGTTTTCCCATTTTCCCCTGAATTTTGCGGGATATATGTACAGCATTCCTCCTCTCCCACCATTCCACAGATCCCGCCCTTTTCAGCTAGGAGCATATCAAGGACCAACCTGTTTTGAAGAGTCATTCTTCCTTATAATTCACATGGAGTTGATCAACGCTTCTCCTTTTCTTAGTAGTCTCACTGGAAACTCCGGGTCCCATGGTGAAATTTTGAACTGCATAGCCAATTTAATTAGAGTGCATTGACCTGTTCAGGCATCAGGCAACCTGGATCGGAGCTTACCATCCCCACACAACCAGTAAATACCATACATATATCGTATATGTTGGCTAAGTAAATTTATACTTACAGAACTGTTTTCATTACAAAATCCCAATTTAAAGGTTCCTACTAACATATTGCTGTTATTGTCGGAGATATAGCATATATAATTGTCCTTCAATATAATTACTCCTTCTGGAATTCTCATCTTCGGCTCCTTGTGGATTAACGGAACATATTCTGGACAGTCAGTTGTATCTCTGCCTTTCAAAAAAATTCATTTAGATTCTACAGTTAAATTAATTTCGCTATTCATTGGCTGTTTCCAGAGTCCAATCCGTTGAAGGGGAAAGAAACTTCAAACATATTAGAAACGGCCTGGGGAATTGTGTATCAGTTTTACACTATTAGTAACATATAACCTTAAAAGTACAAGAATCATCCTCCCTTAAACATTTTATCATATACCACTATCATTATGGAGGGCGTACAAAGGATATGAACTTCTTAAATATCTGCAAATAAGCACAGTTATCCACAAGCGAAAGATACATTACAAAAATCATAACCCATTGATTTGTAAAGAGAATGTACATAAGAACAAAAACATGAGATATACAGCCCTTTGACGATTGACCTGACCACTCATAATAGTCAAACAGATATAATAATATCAGACAATATAATTATACTTTAAACAATATAAGTATACTTATCAATGGTCATCCAACTTTCCTAAAAAAACAGATCAAAAGGGAAATAACAAAACAGCATAGCAAAGAACATACAGCTATTCACTTGTCATAATATGATTAGTATACATTTAAGCAGGCAAAAACCACATTATTTACTCATTTATTTATTTACTCTACTTAATAACATTTTAACCAGTATATATTTGACATCTATAATAGCTTGGATAGAAGAAAGAGATTTACACATATATTAGGACAATTTTTATACAGTTTTCTTGGTTTCCTTGTCCGCTCACTATTTGCAATTTCCAAACCCATGGAGCGATCGCCGCTCGAAGCCCGTACCTTTCTGAGTTGTGTTGTGTGCAAGAATAATGCAGGATAGTATACACAGCTTACCTGCACCAGGAGCGAACTAGGAGGTACTCACCCAATCTCACCCGTGACCTATTTTGAGGCGTAAAGTGAGGCCAAGCAGAAACCAGTCTAACCTTTGCTGATAAGAGACATCATGGCCTGCCCTGTCCCCTCTCACGACTCCTAGTTTAACACTGTTAGTGGTTCTGTCAGTCCCTATAAGGCAGTCGACTATAGAGAGAGCTCACGCCGCCAGACGCAATCCGGCTGGGATGGGGCAACCACCCGCCACTACCTTTCCTACCTTTTGTGGTAGCTTGCCTTCTACCTCCGAGAGGACAGGACACCTGTGGTGATTGTCAGTATTATACCATCCTAGACTGATAACATGGTGTCTACCTCACCGTAATATACCAATACTGCATTTAGTAGGCTTACCGTATTGTTAAAGAATTCTTCAACCGGAAATCGCTCCATTCGCTCAGAAAGTGCAAGTCAGAACCAAACATTCTTATTACCTCATGCGAGGATTCTACCTGCGTCCAATGTAAGAAATCATATCTCCTATACCTGAAAAACAACTCAAAAACCTATTAATGTCAAAGATCAGAAAATTCTTATTCAACATTATAATTATAATTTTCTGCTAGTTATTTTGAATATATTTTTTTTATTATTACCGGACAATAAATGGTAGAAAATACTATATGGGCGCTGTACATCAGAGCAGACATATGTAACATCACCTTTAATTCAAAATTCCTGCTATCAGCATTTTCTCTAGAAAGCCTCCGATAACGGACTACAAGAAATATTCTCACACAGTAGGGAACAAAGACTGCTCTGGTAGAAAGAATTTAAGGAGGTGTGGAGGAGTGGTTCACTCCCTTCCATATTTTCAAATCCTTTGGCCTTGATATACCTACAAAATGTCCATAAAGAATACACTCAGAAATATCAGTTCACCTTCCCACAGCATTAATATATATATTATTTCCCCTTGGGCGCTCAGTATATTAATCTTCCCTCTAGGTAGCTTAATTTTTGAAAGGCCTGAATCATAAGAATATATTTGAGGATATCTTTGTTATCCTGATATTACGTCTTATATTTCAGCATATTACAGTTTACACAAACCTTTGTAAGATAATTTGAATACAAGAGAGTCCTAATTACAGCTTCATTTAATACTATATATATTAGTTATATCTCCCTAAAGCAGTTAAATCTACCTGGCGTCATACACACACACGCATAAGCATTGGTCTAGGACACTGGTCAAATTATTCCTAGACACAGGTTTAGCTACTTGAATCCCAGGGCAAACCAGGCATCCCCAGGGATTGACTCCTCAGCACATATTCTACAGGTCACCAGCCGCTCCCAGGTCTGCCATCACAGGTCCAGACCTCCAGAACAGCTACTGCACCAGAACACACCATCGCAAATAACTTCAGGTTTAACCCGTCTTCCCCACTGGAGGGGCTACAAGAGCCTCAGTCTTCTAACCTCATATCTCTATACACACGAGCTAGGCACTACTTTTAGTACACATGCATACAAACTTTTTTTTTCTTTTTTTTCCGTATAAATCAATAAAAATCTGATTATTATTATTGCATCTAATATTAGGCATTATTTTTAGTATTCAACTACCATAAATGTGAAAAATTCATTCTTGCCATTCAGGATCCTTGGAAAGATGGATAAGATTCCATTGTGCATGTCACAGTGTGCAGATTCCACCCTTCACTCCCTCCCTCTCTGGCTCTCTCCCTCCCCTCCTTCTAATACAAGCAAGTTCTTTACAAGATTACGTGCACAGCTGCCTAGATAAGAAATTCTGAGATTCATACAAAAGAAAAAGAAATCCTTCTCTCCTAAACAGGGCTCATAAATTTGATTAACTGTTTCACACTTGTAGTTATATACAACTAACAATTCTAGCCATTATCTGAGACCCCGTAGCTTAATATCTAACTTTTCATTTATTCTTTATCACTTCAAGAACTTTCTATGACAGGAAAAATAGTAAAATATATTGATAGACGGACTGTGAATAGAGTGTAGTGGCAGTCGGTGTGACTTCAATAAACAGAATGATCTCCATAAAATTATATACACCTTATTCTAATTTATCCTAACCACTTTGGAGCTAGAAACTATTTAATAAACCTCAAATAAATCCCAACCCAACACACCCACACATCCGGGGACCCCGCACCGCCATTATAGGGTGGTGGCTGGGATGGCGTATTTACCAACAAAGGCACGGCGGCCATTTTACACTGTATAAAATTATTGTTAGGAAGCAGCTTATAACCAAACACAGGCTCTGCATCATCGTTTCCCCCTTCTCCATTAACTTCTCTCCATTCCTCACTTTTCAGACTACGTGCAACCCGAAAATAAGCTTGTGCCTGATCTAGCAGCCCTTGGTCTTTCAGCTTGCCTTTTTCTCTCTGGATAAGATCATTTTATATAGACGGCTGCAATCTCCTTGACAAAGCAATTCTACGTACTTGTATAACTTTTTCACATTCTTAACAGCCTGCTTGCCTTCCCGTGATTCTACCAATTCCTTCATTTCCACAGCATCCTCATCTAACTTATAGGGTACGTTTTTTTTTTTTCCGCTTTAGGAGACGCAATCATGACGCACAGAATACTACGGCCTGCTGCAGCTCAGTCCGCTGACAGCGACAATCAACACTGTGCCCCTAAAGCGTGGCACGGCTCTTCACGCTTACTCCAAGCGTGGCACAGCTCTTCACGCTTACTCCAAGCATGGCACGGCTCATCACGCTTACTCCAAGCGTGGCACGGCTCATCACGCTTACTCCAAGCGTGGCACGGCTCTTCACGCTTACTCCAAGCGTGGCACGGCTCATCACGCTTACTCCAAGCGTGGCACGGCTCATCACGCTTACTCCAAGCGTGGCACGGCTCTTCACGCTTACTATATTCTGCCCCTAGGCTAGACACCAGTGCTTACAGATTATCCTGTCACGATATTCCAACCGGGAGGCAGTCTCCTCTCCCAAAATATAGGTGCCCAAACACCTTAGTCACGTGCAGATATAATAATGTCTCCTATTTTCCTATCTACACCGTCCCCAATCTATACCCTTCTCAGTATCTCACAGTGTCTCTAGATTGGAATTTGAACAATGCAGTTATTTATTATTATTATTATTTATTTATATAGCGCCATTGGGTTCCATGGCGCTTTACATGAGGATGAGGGAGACAAGAACAAGTACACTAAATCTAGGCGATCAGGACGTACAGGTACAGGAGGGGCAGGGACCCTGTCCACGAGGGCTCACAGTCTATGAGGGGTGGGTAAGGATACAGTAGGATGGGGGAATGTCATGTATGGGGCGTTCGCCTGGGTCTCATGGCAGGTTGTAGGCTTGACGGAACAGGTGAGTCTTCAGGTGACACTTGAAGTTACTCAGGGTAGGAGAGTGTCTGACGTGTTCGGGTAGGGAGTTCCAGAGTAAGGCAGATGCCCGGGAGAAGTCCTGGACTCGGTTGTGTGAAGAGGTGATGAGGGGGGAGCAGAGGAGGAGTTCTTGGGAGGAGCGGAGGTTGCGTGAGGGTAGGTATCGGGAGACCAGGTCGGAGATGTATGGTGGGGCCAGGTTGTGTATGGCTTTGTAGGTCATGGTTAGTGTTTTGAATTGGGATCTCTTGGAGACGGGGAGCCAGTGAAGGGCTTGGCAGAGGGGGGAGACAGGGGAGTAGCGGGAGGACATATAGATGAGTCGGGCAGCGGAGTTGAGGATAGACTGGAGAGGTGTGAGGGAGTTAGCCGGGAGGCCATTGAGAAGGAGGTTGCAGTAGTCAAGGCGGGAGATGATAAGAGCATGGATGAGTGTTTTAGCGGTGTCGTGGGTGAGGAAGGAGCGGATCCATGAGTTAAACAACAGTTAAACAACAGTCACGGGCCATAAAGTTACACCTCAATTCACAAGCTAACAGCAGGCACAGAAAGGGTTAATTTGCAAGTGAGGAATGAATAATGACCGTGGAGGAGGCGTGGTGCATGAGCGAGCACGTGCATAAGACAATATATCTCGCGTTGCTGGTTCGGAACATAGCTCTGGATCACGCTTAGTCTCACCACTCGACAGGTCACCCCCCTAGACCCAAAGGACACCCCAGACTTAACCAATATCGGCTGAAACACTGTAAGGGCGACACACATATGAATGCGATCTCCACTTACCGTGTTTGGAGGTCAACCAGGGGTCAGCCGATATGGGCGTCATCCAGGGGCATCCGGGCACGGGTCCGTGGGGGTCGCGGATCACTGGCTATGTCCCATCTGGGGTGCCAATTGACGGGGCAATTTAACTCTTCCACTCCTCCACCGGTCACTCCAAATCAGACTATGAACATATGGTACCAGATAAGAGTAAATCAGACGGAGAATCTGGTTCAAACTTATAATATGTTCGTTGCTTTATTAAGCAATGGCAAGATATACACAGCAACTGAACTACATATCCGGGTACATCATCTTTTATAGTCCAGAAGATAAGCATGTAAATGTCCAAAACGGGGTGTATTTATGCTAAGAGTTTAGGTGGGATTACGCTAATGTCTATTTGTTAGTAAGAAGTAATTCTTTGTCTTTCGTAAGTCCATCCTCCAATCAGTCCAGGTGTCATCTGGTATGCAGCCATCTCCAGTTTTCTCATGGCACAGCCTAGTACCAACAAAGCAGGCCTCTCTACTTCAAGGACAACTTGGTACATGGCATCTTGTTCCTTCAGCAGTCTTACATACATCTGCAAAACACCTTGTTTAGAACATATTCATGGATAGGGGGAAGGGAAGCCAAAGGAGAGAGGTGAAAAAGAAGAGAAGGAAAGAATAAGAGAGAGAGAGAGAGAGAGATGAGAGAGATAAATAGATATATATATTTATCTTGAGTACATACCTGAACAGAAGAAAAACTTATTGTTCCATTTAATGCTATAAGCCAATATATTAGTTATAAAAGAAAAAACAAATATAAAAGTATAAATGACATAGATATATATATATATACTATCAAATATAGGTAAAAATATATCTTTACCATATCTTTACCTCGACATTGTAACAAGACAATAATCTCCCCTAGACAATTCTCAATAACATTAGTGCCTAAGGTTATCAATGGGTTACTTTCTTGTCGATCAATATCAACAAGTATCAATCCCTGGGCATTCAATTCCACCCACCCCACCTTTATGGTCACCTCTTTGAATCCTATCTGTGACACTGGCTGACCATTACTAGCATATATAGTAGGGATGAGCGAGTCTACTCGTTACTACTCATTATTGTACGAACGAATAGTACGGTACTCGCTCTACTCATTACTCTGCGAGTTTCCTAGCGATTACTTGCAGAGTAATGAGTCCAATGTAAATCAAGGGAAATGCAATTCCTCTGCTGCTGGACCCTATAAAGAGGTCTAGCAGCAGAGGAAAAACCTGCAATTCCCCATTTTATTGTTTAAAAGCCAGCGGTAAAAAGCCGCCGGCTTTTAAACAATGCTGACAGCCGCTGACAGCTTCCCTGCCGCCCGACAGCAGGATCCTCTGCTCCCCTCACCGCTTCCCCACCCTATCCTAACTTAGGATTGGGTGGGGGGCTGTGGGTGGAGCGGAGGACCCTGCTGTCGGGCAGCCGGGGAGCGCAGAACCGACCGCGGCCAGCAGGGAGCTGGCCACGGTCATGCATTAAGTGAAAACCGGATTCTCCCGGATTGCCATGGTCCGGAGCAATCCGGGACCATAGAGCCCCATGTTATGGGGCGTCGGATTGCACCGGACCATTACAATTCGGGAGAAACCAGTTTTCAAACTGGTTTTCAAACCAGATTCTCCTGGATTGTACCCGTCCGGTGCAATCCGGCGCCCCATAACATGGGGCTCTATGGTCCCGGATTGCTCCAGACCGGGGCAATTCAGGAGAATCCAAGTTTCCTTGTGAATACTCGCTAGAAGTAACGAGTACAATGTAAGTCAATGGGAAATGTGAGTAATTTCTCAGCTGGACCCTATACAGTGGTCTGGGGGCTGAGGAAAAGACTGAAATGGGTGCATGATCGTTTAAAAGCCGGCGGCAAAAAGCCGCCGGCTTCTAAACAATCATTCATGCCGATCCTCTGCCTCCCATCCCGATCCTCCGCTTCCCCCGCCGAGTCTCACCCCGATCCTGAGTTAGTCCCGCCCCAATCCTGGCTGGCATACAAAAATACGCCGAAGCCCACGTCAAAATTGTTGCGAAAAATTCATTAAAAAAATATTTATTAGGGACTGCATCTTTATTAACCCCTCAAGTGGGTGTTTTTTTTTTTTATGAATTTTTCCTAAATATTTTGACGTGGGCTTCGCCGTATTTTTGTACGCCAGACAGGTACAGCAGGCAGGAACTGGCTGCCCCCAACCCCCAGCTGCCTATTTGTACCTGGCTGGGCACAACAATATAGGGAAGCCCTTTTTTTTTTTATTATTTCATGAATTTCATGAAATAATTAAAAAAAAAAAAAAAAATATGCGGGGCTTCGCGCTATTCTGTATCCAGCCAGGTACAACTAGGCAGCTGGGGGCTGGAATCCGCAGCCCAGGGAGGCCCAAGCTTTCTGGGTGCCCCCCTGCTGCGATTTGCAGTCCGCAGCTGCCCCAGAAGATGGCGTGTTCATAGTAGCGGCATTTTTTGGTGCTATACCTAGCTCATCCAGGGCCCTGGTGCGCTGGCTGAGTGGGCGATAAAGGGGTTAGGGCCAGCTTTGTATTATGAGCTGGCCCTAAGCCCGAAATTCATGGGATCATGCCAATATTAGACATGACCACCATGAATTTCTATTAAAGTGTTAAAAGATTTTTCCTCTGTTTTGGGTTTTTTTTATTAGAAAAAAAAACAAAACAACACTTAGAGACTCCATCTTTATTCAGAAGATAATCTTCCGTTCGACGTAGTCCAACCCTTTTTTGTTCTTTAGCTCATCTACATCTCTGGTAGAGAACCTCTACCAGAGATGTAGCTGAGCTGGGTGGCCGTGGGAAAATTCATGTGAGTTCACACAGTCAAACATGAATTCACATGAACCCTGACAGCTATTTCAAATGAACAGCTGATCAGCATCAGCTGATACCTCAACTGTTCATTTCAAATAACCGGCGGGAAAGCCGGCAGTGAGAAGTCTTCACCGCAGGCTTTCCTGTGCGGTGCTGCGCTCCCCGCTCCCTGATGCCCCCTCCCCGCTCCTCCGCCGCATCTCCGCCCGATCTTAAGTTAGGACTGGCCGGGGAGTGCAGAAACAGGGAGCGGTGGGGGGGGGGCATCAGGGAGCACAGAACGGGAAAGCCGGCGATGAAGTCTTCTCACCACCAGCTTCCACGACCAGGTCCTGTGCTCCCCGCACCCTTGTGCTGCGCTCCCCACCCGGTCCTAACTCAGAATCGGGGTGGGACTCGGTGAGGGGAGCGGAGGATCGGGATGGGAGGCAGAGGATCAGCCTGAATGATTGTTTAAAAGCCGACGACTTTTTACCGCTTGCTTTTAAACAATCATGAACCCATTTCAGCCTTTTCCTCAGCCCCCAGACTGCTGTATAGGGTCCAGCTGAGGAATTACTCGCATTTCTCATTGACTTATATTAGACTCGCTACTCGTAACGCGTACCCGAGTATCAGGACCTACTCATTATGAGTATAGCAAGTCTGAATATTTCGCTACTCGCTCATCTAATCACTAGTAATGACACCTCCTGTATGGAGAAACTAGTCGCATACATTGCTCAGGTGGATTTTGGTCCATTCCCCACACAAACACTCTTCGCATCCTGAAACTGCCTCCTTCTATGAAATCTGGGTTTTAGTTCCTTTAATACATTTTCTATTGGATTCGGTCAGTTGGCAGTGCCATTCACCCTTTCTTCAATTATATATTGTTTTCTCTATAATCACACCTCCACACTTCAGTGTTATTATGGTGTTTTTAGGGTGATATGTCTTTTGGCCTCCAAAAAAGGTGTGCATTATGGCATCCAAAAAGTTCAATTTGAATCTCATCTGACCAGGCTATATTTTCTCAGCATTTCACAGGCTTCTCTAAATGTTGTTGAGCAAACTTTAAACACTCTTCTTTTTGTTCAGCAATGGAGTCTTGCGTGATGAGTGTGCTTACAAGACCTTTTCATAGGTCATCAGTTGAAGCAGTTGATATTATTTTTCACTAAGTGGCAGGATTGCTTTCAAATTACTGATAGATTTCACATGGTGTCATGAATTTCCATAAATTTTTGCTACTCTCTTTATTCATATGTTCCTTACTTTTACCTGTGTTATCTCTCATTATTACACATCACTAAATTTATGGACAACTATGGTTTTATCTCTTTGCCTGTGGGGATTGGATGGGTGGTTATCAACATCTGGTGAGAAATTCATGGCAAGAGCACCTTTAGAAATATATTTACTTAGAAAACTGTTGATCTTTCCAATACTTATTTCAACCACTGAATATATGACTGTGTGCTACTTCTGAACATGAGCTATAGTGAGAGATTAGGGCAGGTAGAAGCAAGAAGATATCCAGCTTGTAAAAAAGAAAGTTTTAATAAATCTTCCTAAAGTAAAAATACATGGAAGGTAAAAGCATGAATGGTGTTAATGAAACGCTCTTCAGTTGACTTGATGACCAAGAGCGCATCAAGTCACCTGAAACACGTTGCGTTGATGCCATTTATGCTTTTACCTTCTAAGTATTGCACTTTATGAAGATTTATTAAAACTTTCTTTCGTATGAGCTGGATATCTTCTTGCTTCTATCCTTATTATTATTATTATTATTATTATTAATAATAAATATTTATATAGCGCCATTAGGTTCCATGGCGCTTTACACGTGTAAGGGCAGACATGGACAAGAACATAAAATGACGACACTTGAATCATACAAGTACAGTAGGGTAGAGGATCCTGTCCACGAGGGCTCACAGTCTATAGGGAATAGGTGGGGAGACAGTAGGAAGGGGAGCGGTGGGGTGAGGTGGTTCAGCGAATTACTTGGCAGATTTACTTGGCTATGGCAGTGCCTTTGTCCATGCTGTACATGTAGGATTGACAGGCAAAAGCGGTGAGCTGGATTTTGCTTTATTGTCTTCTAGGAGAGCAGGATTCTCCTATGTTTAAGTATTGTGTATATGTGAGTCATTACGGCAACTAGTTAGTTGTTTCCAACCAGCTGACAAATAGAAACAGAGCCGGCAGTGTGGAAACATTGAGAAAATTTCAGGAAAAAAGTTATAGTGCCTTGAAATATAGTGGAGGAAATAAGTATTTGATTCCTTGCTGATTTTGTAAGTTTACCCACTGACAAAGACATAATTATAAGTGTAGGTTAATATTAACAGTGAGGGTACCTTTACACGCCGCTACAACATGGTAGAAACAACCGGGTGCTTCACGTGCACGAGCACGCAGCAACGGTTACAAACTGTACCCGCATCGCCTTTACACGCCGCTATAAGGTGCACTACAGAAGGTTGAATCTATCTCTGGATGCACCGCCGGGTGCCTAAAGTCACCTTCTGTAGAGCACCTTACCTCATTTACACGCCGTAACAGAAGGTAATATGGGAGGACCTGGTGCAGCAGGGACAACACATAGGCGTGCCAGAATTGTGGATTACGAGAATTTCGTACGCTGATAGGACAAAGCAATAGCATCATGATTGGCCAGCCAGCGCAGGAGGCTGACTAATACATGACGCTCGAGCAATTGTGTAGTGTGACTGGTCAGCTCATTAAATATGCCGCCCTATGCAGCGACTACCAATCGTAACGCAGGAGCTTCCTCCAATGATCGCTGATGGGGCGCGGTATCCCGGAGCTTGTGTCACGCCCCAGGTAGATAGCAATGTCGATGTCGATGTCGAAACAACCCTCCTGTTCCTTATTTACACGGCAATACAGGATGCTACCATCGGGTTGAAATCAACCTGTTTTAGAGCTTGGCTCTGAAACAGGTGCTGCAAGTGACGGGTGGAAACAGCCGCCTTTACACGCCGCTACCTCGGGTTGATTTGACGGTGCAAGATACATTTCTCTAATCTACCCGGTTGTTTCTACCATGTTGTAGCGGCGTGTAAAGGTACCCTGAGGGCCCCTTTACACACGGCTACATTTCTTGGGTGGCTACAGGTAACTTACTGGTTGCAGTGAAATCATGGAGACATGGTTCTATCTTGTTGCTGTGTACAAATGGAATCATGTATCCATGATTTCACTGCAACCAGTAAGTTACCTGGTGACAAGCTACAAATGTAGCCGTGTGTAAAGGTACCCTGAGAGTTAGAATATCAAAAATAAAAATCCAGAAAATCACATTGTCTAAGTTATATAAATGTATTATATTTATTTATCATTTTCACCTGAATTCCACTTTAAAGAAAGCTTGACAAGAGATTTATGTTGCCTTAACCATGGCTAGCATGATTCAGAGACTGGCAATGTCACTGCAGCCCTGAAATGTTTCTGTGAAAATATACTTTGAAGATCCATCCAGCGACTATGTGTCAGAGAGGACTAGTCTGAGATAGATCTTCAGCAGCATCTACCTGCCTGGCACCACGTTACGGGTTATCTCACTATGGGTGTATAGATAGAGGTCTGTCACTATAATGGAATATGGTGGGGATAAGATGTAGACTTGCCGTGGACTAGTCACCTGAGACAACTAATCCCTGGCTCTTCAAAGTGTGTGTTTTCTGAAATGCCAAAAATGTTCAGAGTAATACATATCTACGGCTGCAATAACACAGCCAGGTTCTGATTCATACTACCCATGGTTCGGGCAGCATTATGGTCAGTAGGGGCGTAACTACAACAGGTGCAGGGGTTGCAATTGCACCTGGGCCCTGGAGTCTAGGGGGCCCAAAAAGTCCCATTGCCCTATAAAAATAGACTACGACTATTAAAGATTTCCACTAATAGGGGGCCCCCATTGGAGCTTTTGCACCGGGGCCCATGAACTCCAAGTTACGCCATTGATGGTCAGGTTCACTTTAATGACTTACTAGTAAAATGCTTCAATATTTCTGCCTCACTGTGATATATTCCATAACTTCACATCTGCAAGCACTTCTCAGGATATTTTTTTCCCTTTCAATTGCTCTGTCATGGATTAATGCAGCTGATCATATTCTCATATAATCAGCTGTCTGGACAGGTTTTGAAGATGGTGGCGGTGAGCACGCAACATTGCAAGGAGTTTGGTTTGGACTTAATTAGCTGAGGAAAGACAACATGGAACATTGTGATCTCGCAGTGAGTGCCGGCGTTGACAGCAATTAATGAGGAAAAACAAGTCAGCAAGAATCTGAGATTATTTAAATCGATGTCACGTCGCGCATCAAAATAAAATAAAACCTGCGTGAGGTTGTCCTCAATCAGTAAGAATACATAAAAAAGTTTAATCTCTTCTCCATATGTCGAGGAATTAATGAATGCATTTACACCTTTTTTCTTAATTGATTCCAAAAGCCGCTCGCACAATAATATCTAGTGTTCCGATAAAGTGCAGGGAAGGGTCAAGGCTGAATAGCCAACAGAAGCATTATAATTATCCCTTTTATCGCCAGCCGGATAGCTCTCATTTCACTCAAGCATTCAAGCAGAAATTAACACCATTGCACAAGACTGGTGACAGATATCAACAGCTATAAATAATAAGCCTTAATCTCAATCAATAAGAAAGAGTTCAAAGTTTTAGATTCTTCGATGTTTGGTAAGTCAAAGATTAGTAGTATCAACACAAAATCCATCTTTAGGAATAAAGTGTTCCCATGCTCCTAACTGAGTTAGATCAACCATACAATGAGAGCTTATCACCCTGGGAATTAGGGGAATTACATATTATTTGTTATTATTGCACAGTCGACTTTGGATGTTTGTAGGTCGCTTCTCTGTTCTTATTTTATTAGGATCATATAGATGAGCAGATTGATCTGTGGAGGATCAATCTTCAATCGAATTTCCTGAAATTCTAAGTTTCATGCAAATTTGAACACTTAAGATTTCTGGCATCATTTTCCCCACTGCTGAGGTATCAGTGAGCTAACCTCCTTTTATGTTGCCATGCTGACCTCTCCATAATGCGCTGCAGCTTTGACATCTTACAGATTGTACAGTGGTGGTCAGAACTTGGGCCAAAACAGATACGTGGTTCCCAGTAGAGCACAGATTATATGGCAAATATGTTTTAAGTCCTCCCTCATCTGTAGAGTAGAGTGTAAGCTCTTATGGTCATCAATCTCTCTCATTCCTGTAGAGTATAAACTCTTATGGTACCTTTACACGCCGCCACCGAAATGTAGAAACCGCCAGGCATCGGACACAATTGTGCCTTTTCCTTTTACCTTGAAAAGACCGCGATTGGCGACGTGTAATTCAGGAAGTTCCTTCCTGTGTCTTTGGTTACCTGTGTTTGAGCCGTGCTCAAAAACAAGCAGGCATAATCCCTATGGTGGTGGCGTGTAATCCGAGCAAAGGCAAGGTATTTGCGTGCCCTAGTGAATTCCCTGGGGCGTGCCACAGCGTCATGTATACCACGCCCCATCAGCTATCATTGGTCGGGGCGACTGTGTAGCCATTGGCTATCCCTGCACAGGGCGCCATATTCAGCGAGCTGACCAGTCACACTCCACATTTGCAATGGCGTCATGTATTAGCCAGCCTTCCTGTGCAGGCTGGCCAATCATGATGCTATTGCATTGTCCAATCACCGTACGAGCGTCTCGTAATACACAACTCTGTCACGCCTATGTACTTACGCCGCACAATATGTACGCCCATATTTCCTTGTGGTGAAGGATTGTAAATCAGGGAAGGTATTCCACAGAAGGTAACCTGCGGCACCCATCGGCACTTACGGGGAACGAAAATACCTTCTGTGGAGCACCTTGTGGCGGCGTGTATATGCGGCATCAGGCACCATTAGGAACCGTTGAAAACGCACGCGTGCACGTGCGATGTCTGCCTGTTGCTGCCCTCTGTGGCGGCGTGTAAAGGTACTGTTATGGTAAGCAGGGTTTTCTCCTTCTCCTATAGAGTATAATCTCTTATGGTAATGAGGGTCCTCTCTTCCCTGTAGAGTGTAAGCTCTTATGGTCAGCAGAGTCCTCTCTCTTTAATGTAGAGTGTAAGCTCTTATGGTCAGCAGAGATCTCTCGCTCTCCTGTAGCCTGTAAGCTCTTACATAAGCAGAGTTCTCCAGCTCTCCTGTAAAGAGTAAGCTCTTATGGTCAGTGGGGTCCTCTCTTTCTCATGTAGAGTATAAACTCTTATGGTGAGCAGGGTTCTATTCTTTTCATGTAGAGTATAATCTCTTATGGTAATCAGGGTCCTCTTTCACCTGTACAGTGTAAGCTCTTATAGTCAGCAGTCTCTCATTCCTGTAGAGTATAAACTCTCATGGTAAGCAGAGTTATATCCTTTTCCTGTAGAGTATAATATATTATAGTACTCAGGGTCCTCTCTCACCTGTAGAGGGTAAGCTCTTATGTTCAGCAGAGTCCTCTCTCTTTCCTGTAGAGTGTAAGCTCTTATGGTCAGTAGAGATCTCTCGCTCTCCTGTAGCCTGTAAGCTCTTACATAAGCAGAGTTCTCCAGCTCTCCTGTAAAGTGTAAGCTCTTATGATCAGTGGGGTCCTCTCATTCTCCTGTAGAGCGTAAAACTCTTATGGTCAATGGGATTCCATCTGTCTCTCCATCTTCTCTCCCCACACATATTTTCTTTTTTTATAAGCTTTCCAGTATTGAGATTTGAGCAAATTAGTTTGCTGAAAATCTAATTTTGGGGACATTTGAATTTCAAATGATACACTAATCTCTAATCATAAACACATGTAGTCCACCGTATAACCAATATATTTTCTGAATTACTCGTCCACAGATCAATTAGCCATGACTGCTCAATGTGAATAAGTTAAGGCATCACTCTGGCATTTTTTTTACTGTCAGGTTGGTATCACTAAATCATGCTCCCTACCATTTTCTTCTGTTATCCTCTCCGCTCCAGTCATCTTCTACTGGTTGTTACCAGCCAGATCATTCCAGGGTTTTTGGAGGGATGCAGAGGTCACTTTTTCAAAGTAATTGTATGAAAACCATGATTATTATTATTATTTATTATTATAGCGACATTTATTCCATGGCGCTTTAAATGTGAAAAGGTGCATACTTAGGCAAATACAATAATTATGAACAATACAAGGCACAGACAGATACTGGAGGAGAGAGGACTCACGAGGGCTCACAGTCTACAAGGGATTGGTGAGGATACAGTAGGTGAGGAGAGAGAACCCTGCCCATGAGGGTTCACAGTCTACAAAGGATTGGTGAGGATACAGTAGGTGAGGAGAGAGAACCCTGCCCATGAGGGTTCACAGTCTACAAGGGATGGGTGTGGGGATGCACTAGGAGAGGGTAGAGCTGGTTGTGTGGCAGTTTAGTAGACTGAGGGTCACTGCAGGTTGTAGCCTTGTCAGAAGAGGTGGCTGTTCATGTTTTATCTGAAGGTTTTCAGGGTAAGCAAGAGTCTGATATGTTGGGGCAGAGAGTTCCAGAGTATGGGGGATGCATGGGAGAAATCTTGCATGCCGTTGTGGGAAGAACAGATGAGAGGGGAATAGAGAAGGAGATCTTGAGAAGATCGCAGGTTGCATGTAGGTAGGTACCAGGAGACTATGTCACAGATATATGGAGGGGACAGGTTGTGGATGGCTTTGTATGCAATGGTTAGGGTTTTGAACTGTAGTCTCTGGGCAATGGGAAGCCAATGAAGTGCTTGGCAGAGAGGACAGGCTGGGAATAACAGGGAGACAGATGGATTAGTCAGGCAGCAGTGTTTAGGATAGATTGGATGGTGCCAGAGTGCTAGAGGGGAGGCCAGAGAGTAGTAGGTTGCAGTAGTCGAGGCAGGAAATGATGAGGGCATTCTGAAGTGTTTTTGCAATATCTTGGTCAAGGAATGTACGTATTCAGTAAATATTCTTAATGAGGGTGAGGCTTTCATAGACGTAGCCAAAATAAACAAATGTATCCAGCTGTTTGGATATAAAATACCAAATTATTATTACAGCTTAAAAGATTGCAGGTAGTTTAAACATAACCACTGTGTTTTGGGCATACAACTGTCCTTAGTCACATAGGACTTAAACTGAGAGCTTGTGACCATTAGCGCTATATTCTGGTCAGTCAGGTGCTGCTTTCAAAAGATGCCTGAATGGGACCAGAGTGGAGCCTAAAAGAGCAGAAGATGGAACCTCTTAAATATTTTTAATAGGGGCAGAGAAATAAAAAAATGCTGGAGTGGTGCTTTAAAGCATATATCACTATGGTTAATTTATCACATTAAGCTGTCATATATAGAGCTCAGCATAAATGACTACAACCCCTTGAAAAGTAAGATTAGAGCCTGAATGCTGAGTGTCAATTCAGAATTCTCCATAGGTACTCGGTTGGGTTCAGATCAGGAGACACACTTGAATCACTTTCATCCTCTTGTTATACAGAATAACAACAGATGTATGTAGAATCATTATCATGTTGGAAAAGCGCACATTTACCATAGAGTGATGGTAAAATCTTCACTTTCAATATAGAGCAGCACATCTGTAAATTCATGATGATATCTATGAAATGTCGTGCCCTGACACCAACAGCACTCATGGAGCTCCACATACGGTCACTGCCACCACTAGGTCTCACTGTAGGCTCTCTACATATCTTCCTTGAACTCAGCTTATGAGTACCAGGTGATCTAATGTAAGTTTTCTTACCATTTCTGCCTGCTGTAAACCTTCTTCTCTGATTGATGTAGTTGACACAAGCCAACCCCTCTGTCTCTCAATGATTTAGATGACACACGCTAGCCCTTCTCTCTTTGATTAATAAAGTACAATACAAAATAATATTGTGGTACCGTGTTAGCCAGAAAAATCGATGTAAATACTTAAGTCTCCCAAAAATTGAGAAAAGTTTTCTAAGAGTAATACCTTTATTGGCTAAGCTCACATGCCCCCTTCATCAGACAATATTACAAATGAATTACTGAGACATTTAAATAAGTATTACAGCAGGACATGAGGTGATGCTAAGTAGAGATGGGCTAAGGAAATTAAATGAAAGTCTTTGTTACTAATTCAGATGAGGTGGAAGTGATCTTTAAGGCTGCATTCACATTGTGATTTTCTTACATCGGACAGCCACGATCCGATTTGGGCCCCATGTTATTCTATGGGGGTTGGTTCGGATTTGGCCTAATTGCCATCCGATTTTGTGGGATCCGATTTGTTGTGTCAGATTTTTGCTGTACCCGAAATCGGAGACTGCTCTGATTTTGGGCACAGAAAAGAATCGGATCCCACAAAATCGGATGGTAATTAGCCCAAATCCGATCCGATCCTCTGAGTTTAACATGGGGGCCTATGAGCGTGGGTCCGAGGAAATAGCTGATCGTTCTTCGGACCCGATTTTAGTGTACTGAGCATGCTCAGTACACTAAAATTGCTCCTAACCCTCTAATTTAACTTGTATATACATACATTGCAGAAGTGAAATTAAGCAAAAGAAAGAGTTAAAAATAAAAAATCAGTATTCTCACCTATCCATGATCCACCTCCAGCAAGGTCCGGGTGCTTACAGGACCTATGGTGATATCACAACCCGGCAGCGTCATCGGGTCACATGATTGCAGTTACTGCGGTCATGTGACCCGATCAGCTGATCAGCTTGTGACATCACCGCAGGTCCTATAAGCACCCGGATCTTACTGGAGGCAGCGGTGGATCGCGGTTAGGTGAGAATACTGATTTTTTTAAATTATTTTTAACTCTTTCTTTTACTATATTTCACTTCTGCAATGTATATTATACATTGCGGAAGGGAAAGTGCCAACTGTGTCCGTGATAATCACGGACACGGACACAGAATAGGTCACCCCCTGTGGTGTCCCTTTCCTGTCCGTGGGGTCCTACAAAAACACAGGACAGGAAAAAATATGTAATGTGAAAGCAGCCTTAGAGGTCTGAAGACCTTCTTGTGAAGGTGTTATCTTTTAAGTCTGCCATGCTGTGTCCAGGTTTAGAGAGGTGTATTCCTGCAGGCGTATCCAGCCCGTTTTTTTTATCGTATGTCTATGTAGATTCATCCATCTTTGTAGCTTTTGTTTTGTTACCCCAATATACAGGTAAAATTAGTGCTGATCTTCAGCCCATATTCCACAAAGATCACAGACTGAAAACCATATTCCCAGAACTGCTACTGCTCTCCTACAGACAGCCCCTCAACTTAAGGAATCTCCTTGTCAGAAGTGTCCTCTCATCACCATCACAGACGGGCACATTCCCCTGTAACAGTAAGAAATGCCAAACCTATGCCCACATATCACCAACAGATAAAGTTTCTATACTCAACACAAACCAGGACTATAAGATTATGGACTTTTTTTATGTACCGTATATACTCATGTATAAGCCGACCCCCCTACTTTTGCCCCAAAACCTGGGAAAACCTATTGACTCGTGTATAAGCCGAGGGTGGACCCCAGCACAGGTATACAGCCCCCAGCAGTGTGGCATACAGGCCCCCCAGTGGTAGTATACAGCAGCCTCCCCAGTGGCATATACAGGCCACAGCAGTATATACAGCAGCCCCAGTGGTATACAGCAGCCTCCCCAGTGGTATATACAGACCCCACCAGTATATACAGCAGCCCCAGTGGTATATACAGACCCCACCAGTATATACAGCAGCCCCAGTGGTACATACAGACCCCACCAGTATATACAGCAGCCCCAGTGGTATACAGGCCCCACCAGTATATACAGCAGCCCCGTGGGTATACAGCAGCCTCCGGGGGTATACAGCAGCCCCAGTGGTATACAGCAGCCCCAGGGGTATACAGCAGCCCCAGGGGTATACAGCAGCCTCCCCAGTGGTATATACAGACCCCACCAGTATATACAGCAGCCCCAGTTGTATACAGGCCCCACCAGTATATACAGCAGCCCCAGTGGTATACAGCAGCCCCCGGGGGTACACAGCAGCCCCCAGGGGTACACAGCAGCCCCCAGGGGTATACAGCAGCCCCCAGGGGTACACAGCAGCCCCCAGGGGTATACAGCAGCCCCCAGGGGTACACAGCAGCCCCCAGGGGTATACAGCAGCCCCCAAATGCTGGCACTCGCCCCCCCTGCTGCTTAACTTACCATCCCAGGTCTTCTGCACACACAGCGCCGTTCCTCGGTGCTCTCTCCTCCATGCTCCCTTCCTCGCTGCATCCGGGATCCCCGGCCGTCGCACGATGACGTCATATGCCTGCGACGGCCGGGGATCCCAGATGCAGCCGGACGGGAGCATGGAGGAGAGAGCACCGAGGACCGGCGCTGTGTGTGCAGAAGACCAGGGATGGTAAGATAAGAAGCGGGGGGGCCCTTACACAGCGGGGGGGGGGCGAGTGCCTGCATTTGGGGGCCAGATATGCACTGCTTCCCCCTGCCACTGATTGACAGGGGGAAGCAGTGCATATATAATGAGCGGCCCCACTGACGGGGCCGCTCATACAGCAGCCTCCCCCCGCCTCCTCCAGCCTCCCCAGCTCCGACTACCGTATTGACCCGTGTATAAGCCGAGGGGGAGACTTTTCAGCCCAATTTTTGGGCTGAAAAACTCGGCTTATACACGAGTATATACGGTACATCCTCTATTGTGGTGTACATGATACAATGTACAAGGTGCACTACAGGGACATATATTGGGGTAACAAAAGCTACAAACAAGGATGAATCTACACAGACATACAATAAAAAATGAGCTGAGCATGCCTGTAGGAATACACTTCTCTAAACCTGGACACAGCGTGGCAGACTTAAAATTTCTAATATTGAAAGATCACTTTAAAAATGATAGAATGAAAAATCTGGGAATTCAAATTCATAAAAATGTTCCAATCTCTAACAATGTGACTCAATTTGACACCTGGATTCATGACTCATTACATGGACACAGTTAACACCTTTACAAGAAGGTCTTCAGATCTCTAAGGGCCCCTTTACATGCTGAGACTTTCCAGCAATCCCACCAGCGATCCGACCTGGCCGGGATCGCTGGATAGTCTCTCTGCTGTCGCTTGTGAGCTGTCAAACAGGCAGACTCACCAGCGACCAGTCAGCAGTGATATCGCTGGTAACCAAGGTAAATATGGGGTAGCTAAGCAGCGCGCTCTGCTTAGTTACCCGTTGTTTACCCTGGTTACCAGCGTCCTCCCGCTTACAGGCTGGGCTAAGCAGGAAGACACTGGTAACCAGGGTAAACACTGGGTAACTAAGCAGAGCGCGCTGCTAAGTTACCTAATATTAACCCTGGTTACCAGTGCCCAGCATCTAATGTGTGGCGCTGGGCATTGGCTGGGAGGTCGCTGATCGTTGGTCTCTCGCTGTCACACACAGTGATGTGTGCTGACCAGCGGGAGACCAAGGACCAAAAAATGGCCCTGAACGATTTGTAGCGATCAGCAACCTCACAGCAGGGGCCAGGTCGCTGATGCGTGTCACATACTGCAACGTCGCTGTAGAGGTCGCTGTTGTTTCAGCGATATCGCTAGCGATGTTGCAGTGTGTGACATACCCTTAAAAGAACACTTACACCTCATCGTCATCTTTATTAGTAACAAAGACCTTAATTTAATCTACTTAGCCCACCTCTACTTAGCATCACCTCATGTCCTGCTGTAATATCTATTTAAATGTCTCAGTAATTCATTTGTGGTATTGTCTGTTGTGGGGCCTTGTGAGCTCTGAAAACTTACAAATATAATTTTTCTGGTTAGCCAATAAAGGTATCACTCCTAGAATATTTTTCTCAATTTTTTTGAGACTTAAGTATTTACATCTTTTTGATTAATGAAAGTGACATAACAGCTTCTCTGACTCTGACTGATGTAGAAGAAACCAGTAAGCTCCTCATTCTCTGATTGATGTAGGTGACACAAGTTAGCCCCTCATTCTATGAATGATGTAGATGACACAAGTCAGCCCCTTGTTAAATGATTGATGTATGTGGCACAAGCTAGCTTCTCTGATTGATGTAGATGACACAAGCTAGCCCCTTGTTCTTTGACTGATATAGGTGGCATAAGCTAGCTTTTCTGTCTCTGACTGATTAGATGAGATAAGCCAGCCACTCTGCCTCTGATTGATGTAGAATATTTGAGTGGAAGGACAAGAAGTGCAGAATAGGATCTTACTCAGTAAAACCGCAGGGGAATAAAACTTGGATAGGCTCACCTTGAATGGTTATATGAGACACAACCACTATGATCGCATACTTCGGCCGTTATTGACCTGTGTGCTAAAATAGTAACTGAATAAAAGTAGAAAAATATTAAAATCTGAGAGTCATAAGTGGTTGATATCGTATTAACCACTCAGGACTCTCATATTTTAATATTTTTTTTTATCTACTAGCTAACACGGTACAAAGATATATTTTACCTGTATAAAAGTATAAAGGGTCCAATTGCACTGCCAGAGTGATGAGAGTGATCCCAACCCATAGAAATAAATGATTTCTTTGTCAACGTGTTTCGAAACATTTAGCTTCTTCAGTACAAATCATGTTACACTTACAGATGGAAAATATATAGGGAAAGAAAAAAAGAGTGCGCTGAGGGGACTCAAAAAAGCTGACTGATGTAAATGAGATAAGCCAGCCCCTCTCTCTTTGATTCATCGATGGCACAAGCTGGCTTGTCTGTCTCTGACTGATGTAGATGAGATAAGCCAGCCCCTCTGTGATGGTTTCGCTCCCCACGGGTAGAGCTGTTCCCCAGGGCAGCCGGTGTAGAGGTCTTGGTGGCGGAGAGCCAGCAGAGCTGATCTGGCCAGAGGGAGAGATCGGAGCGTCTCACAGGCAGGACTCTGAGCCTGTGCAGCTTATCAGTCTACTGCTCCTCAGGCGGGCAATAAACAGTCTCACACACAGTTCTGAGTTCCAAAGCCGGTTTAATAAGCTTTCACTCTGCTAGCACCTCAGGGTACAGTTCTAGTTCAGATGCAGTCTGGATGGTCCTCAGCAACCAGGATAGCTTGTCCAAGACTCCCTCTTTTGTGTTCCTTACTTCTCGGGTGGTTCTCTTTCTCAGCGCTGCCTGTCCGACAAACTCCTGCTCACGCCTCCACACACAGTGCCCCAATCCAACAGGCACAGGTCCTGTCGAGTGACCGGTACCAAGTCCCCTGACCCTAGTACGGCTACCTTCTTGGCGGATGTGTCGGGAGTTGGCCACAGCTCCTCTAGATCTTGTAGCCTTTGGTTCCATGGTTGAAACGTAGAGTCTCCTCGCCACCTTCAGGGCCAGTCCTCTGGTTCTCACCCTGCCCTTCCGCTTCACTTCAGATTCGGGCGCACAGGTTGATCTCTCACTGCCCGTGCCTCTAGGGCTCCCTCTGCCTCTCGGTGGTCTACTGTTCCAGGACCCAGGACGAGCCGCATCTCTGCTCAAGTCCTCCGGGCCCTTCTCCTTTCACTGCTCCCACATTCTCCTCCGTACTCACTGACCAACTGACTCCCTACTTCCTATTGTATTTCCTTTTTATCTACTCCCCTACTTTCTAACTGTTTCCCTAATGACTTCCCACCCTCCACCTCTCTTCCCACCATCCCGCTGATTACCTGGGCCCTCCCCCTATCGGGTCTGTCCGCCGACCCCGGGATCAGGTGTGTTGGGTGCTTTTGTGGGTGTCTGGACTTACCATCCCGTTTACTGAGAATACAAGGCATACCACCCCTGTGGATTGGGTGCAGTACCCCTCTGTGGTGACCAGACCGCAGAGGCGCCACATATGCCAAGATGAGGGATATATATACTAGGATGAGGGCATATATACCAGGATACCAGGATGGAAGACATATATAGCATGATGGGGGGGACATATATGATGATTGTAAGACTTTCACTGGCATCATAAGATGGACCCCATTTAACATTAAACATTATTTTTTTTCTCTTATCCTTCACCAAATTTGGAGGTGCGTCTTATAATCCAGTGCACCTTATAAAGCGAATAATACGGTAAATCACAAGTGGACATTTATTTATTGAGTGACAAATAAACAATGCATTTTGAGGCAATAGAAACTTTTGTCAGGTCTAACGAGACAAGCTCAGCACAACATAAATATTGAGAGGCAGAAGAAACCGGTCAAACTAAAGAGCTAACCTTCAATTTGTAGGTTTGTGGATTTTGTCATCTTCACAAAGTGATCAGATGTTACAAGTGATTCTTTAACTACGATCTTTCTTCATCTCTTGAGTGTTTTCTGTATATATATATATATATATATATATATATATATTATATTTAGAATTCTAATAACAAATAGATAAAAAATAACTTGTTCCGGTGTCATTTCCAGTAAAAAACCGTAATCATGACCTCTTGCTCAGGAAAAATCATCCAAGTTAACTTTATGTGTTTGGGTGCCAAATAAAGCTAAGGGCTCCCACAGGCATAAATCTGTTTGAGCTGCCAGTATAAAACATACTGCGGAATTGACTTAGCCTCGTAAACTCGGGGAATTGAAGAACCTGATACTTCGTCCTTATGTAATTTAAGTGTTAGTTGTTGTCTGTGGTTGTTATAAACATTTTTATGGGCACCAAATGTATAATGTCTGGCAGTGGTCTTTTAATAGGTCTAATTCTGGGGAGCTGATGCAGCAAAGAGAGTAGGGATGATTAGCACAAGTTGCACAGCAAGGAACTGATGCCAGACATTAACTTCTAAGACCTTATGCAATCTTTGTCTAGACCCCACATTCCTTTTCAGTTGTAGCTATGGAGGGTCCTTGCTCATAAATATAGAGCGCTGCTGCACGGCCTGCACTTTAGTGCTCTATTTTCTTGATACTAATATTTATACATCTGGTGTTATTTTACCCATTTAGTCCCTTTGTATTTTTTTTATATTTCTTGCTTAATTATTATTATTATTATTTATTATTAAAGCGCCATTTATTCAGTGGCACTTTACATAAAAATAAATATCATCTCAGCCATCCAACAACATCAAAATTATTGAATCTCTGGCATTTCATATCGTCTAAGGCCCCTTTCACATCAGCGTTTTTGTCAAATTGCGGCAGATCCGGCAGATTTACTGCATTTGCCGCATGTGCCGCCTAACGGTCTCACTTGTGGCACACTTGCGGCAAGCCCCATGCATTGTCTATGGGGCTTGCGGCAGGTGCGGCAAGTGCGGTATGGCCGCGGTAGCAGCATTTGCGGCAGTGAAAAAAAACTACGCTGACCACGTTTTTTTTCATGGCCGCAACTGCCACGAGTGCTGGAACCGCAGCTATACTGCACTTGCCGCACCTGCCGTTATCCCCATAGACAATGCATGGGGCTTGCCGCATGTGTGCCGCAAGTGCGACCGTTAGGTGGCAGATGCGTTTTTTTTTTCCGGATCTGGACAAAAACGCCAGTGTGAAAGAGGCCTTAGAATGAATGTTTTTAATGTTGTGGACAGTAGCATATAATGGTATACTAATGCATCTCAATGAATTAAAATATCATCAAAAATCAATGTAATATTGCCATGTTTCGGGGCATTTCAGGAAGCCCTGAAATACCTTGACTAATAATAAATCAATATTATATTCATCCTTTGATCTCTCATGTAATATGGCAGCGTGGTTTTTAACCCTTCATCCTCTCTACTTTATTTTTCAGAGATAATGATTTTTGGGTTTTCATTGTCTGTAAGCCGTAATCATCAACATTAACAGAATGAAACACTTGAAATAGATCACTCTGTTTGTAATGACTTGATATATGTGTTTCACAAGCTGCTTCAGGAAATACTCTTCTTTCACAATTCTTTGTAAATTTTGGGAGTTTTTTGGTTTTCTGAAGCATGTCCTTAAGTGTTGTCGAACCCGCTGGTTGGGCAGTGTCAAGCTTGTAGCAGAATTCATCAGGACAGTCATATGTACTTCTTTTCCCTACCAGCATTTTTTAAACCGTCAAACAAAAAAAATTCTCTAAATAATGAAAATTAGAGCGGCTAAGTGGTTTTACCATAGAAATAATTAGTAGTCACTCAATAATTTTTTAAAGCATTTTTTCCAAAAAACTCCATGTTCACATACTGTAAGGGTATAAACAGCTAGGAATAGTGTTCGGTATGTGGGATCATGAGCGTCTGCTCTGTGCAATATTTCTGACTTAACATATGACATCAAAATTGTACATTCATCTGGATCATACATTCATGTGCATATGTCTTATACCCTGTTTCCTCTAAAATAAGACAGGAGGGGGGATATTACATGGGAATACTGGGGGCTGCAAGGGGATGATGGGGATATTGGGGACTGCATGGGAATATTGGGGCTTGCAAGGGGGTGATGGAAAATAACACATCCTCTAAAAATAAGACATAGTGTATCTTTGGGAGCAAAAAGTAATATAAGAGAGTGTCTTATTTTCGTGGAAGCAGGGTAAGTAGAAATATTGGTTAGAACTACAGTGATGCAAACTTATTTGAGTGGAATGGAACACTACTTGAATTTAACGAAAACTCTTTTAAGCTTGCTGTCTTTAGGCTGGAGAGGGCCAATAACCATGGCCCTAATCACTCTGACAGTACCAGACCCCAGCTGTTGGCTTTAGCTTGGCTGATGATATAATTTGTGTGATACCCCACTTTAAAACAAAAAAAATATTTTTCGACAAATAATTTTAAAAGAATTATTTAATAATTTGATAATTTAAAAAAAGCAGGTGACCTCTGTTTTGAATTACCAGCCAAGGTAAAGCTGCTAACTGTGGTCTGCAGGCTGCATCTGTCTGCTTTACCCTAGCTGGCTATCAAAAAAACTTATACTATTAATTTATTTTTGGGCTAAATACAAGGCTAAACATCCTTTAGTGCCGCATGAAAGGCACGAAGGGGTGAAAGCTTATAATATGTATTGGGTTGGGACATTATAGAGCTGTTTGTCATCTATCTATCTATCTATCTATCTATCTACTATCTATCTATCTATCTATCTGTCTCATATATCTATCCATCCTATCTATTTCTTCTTCTATCTATTCTAGATTTTTAGAGTATGTAAAAGATGATGTTAAGAATGCATTGTGTGTGTGTGCCATGGTGGTCTGCTTTCAAAAAGGGTAAGATTTAAAAATATTAAAGTATAAAGTTCTCGTGACGCCACCTGCAGATTCTGGTGACTGGACACTAGCGCCGCTTCAGACCTCCGGGAGACGATGGTACTTCAGCTTTGATGGAACAACTCCCTGCAGGTGGAGCTGGGCCTCTGGGGCAGGAATGCACCGATGATGGAGATGCAGTCTGTGAAGGTAGATTTTCAGCAGTGCAGTTAGGGAACAAACACAAGAGACTTTCTCACTCTAACCCGGTACTTTACTGGAACAATTCTGGTGGCAATACAGTTCACAGTGCAAAGCAGTCTTTCTCAAGAGGTAACCGGCCAGGTAGTCACAGCGGGCTGCAAGGTCTCTCAGAGAATCCCGTGGTATGCCTTCTTTAGTCGATCCCGTGTCCTGCTGCTGATCCCTGTCCTTGCACTACCATTTACTACCAGGCCCATTTGGGGGTGCTGATGAGTTCCTGGCTTCCCAGCTCTTAAGAAGGGGGTCCTTGACCTTTAGGTGGGCGATCCTGGTGTGGTGGTGCTGTATGGACAGGTTATCGGGGCTGATGGACTGTCCCGCGACGCCGGTATTGGCGGCTCAGAGACTAGACTCCCTACACCGCGTCCTCGAAGCTAGCTCCCCGTGGTGGACTAGGGTTCCCCCATGAGTATGGGCACTCCGGTATGGGGTTCCCTCTCTATGTTCCAGGGCTGCCTGTTCCTCTCTCAGGCCCCCACTCTCGGAGTCCCCTTTTCTCACTCAGGGCTCCCTTTCCTTCTTCTCCTCAGGGCAAACTAGAACTCTCTGTTTTTCTACCCCCTTCCTACTACAAACCTTGCATTTACACTGTGACAGGGATAACCGCACACTCTTTTATGGGTGCAGTACCCCAACTGTGACACCTGACCAGTGGCGCGCCACAGAAGCATTTTTGCTATTATGTTATTTTTGCATTTTCAATGTATGTGGTTTGTACTGTTATTCCCAATTCTTTGCTTGCCTTGGGCTAGGGTAACATTTGGGAGGCTGGTTGCATCCGTTTGAGGCATACATTTAAGGATGCATTTTTTTGGTCCTTGCATTTACATGACATGTGTGCATTGATGTTGCCTAAATTAACCGATGTGTGAAAGCATGGTACATGTATGTACCATGCGTTAACGCATCTGTTAACACATCTGTTAACACATGGTACATACATACATACAGATGCGTTTACCATAGACTCCTATGCTAAAAAAAGCATGCATTTTCAATAACAGGCCCAAAAACGCTGCAGACCGCAGTGTTAGGTGCACTGCAAAAAACACATAGCGTCAAACACATTGAACTTTTACAATGCGTTTGTTGCATTGGAGCCTATGGGTGTGTTAACGCATTCGTTTTTCAACATTTGCACTTGCAAATAACGCATGCATTTAGCAAATGCATGACGCAAGTCTGACCCTAGCCTTATTGAGAATATTTTTACAGGGACAACAACATTAAAGGTTTAAGTGAGTTTTATGGGAGGGAGTATTGACAGTGCAGTCAACCAATGAAATGAATGTCTCTGAAAATGCACTTTTTGCATTTACATATAGATTTCTTCTCTCGAAATCTTGGGGTGTAAGCGATGATCAAGGCGAGCGGTTTTACCGAGACATTAAAGTAATGGGACACCTCTACCAGGGTTTTTGGAACGACTTAATGATGGCAGATTACTGTTAGATGTTATATAGGGACATCCCTGAAAAATCGAGTCAACCACAGTCTAGTGTCTTGTAATTTCTGTTCATATTTTGCTTTCTATTTTGCATGTGAAATTATTTTGGTTCAATAAAAACTATTTTGTAAGGTGAAGCATTTTTTTACTGATATGTAGATTACAGTTTTCTTAATGTCACCAGTATATTTCCTATACCTTATAATAATGATGCTCCTCCTTGGAAACTACACGTGTTACAGAAAAACTATGTACATTTTTGAAATCAGGACAATAAGATGATTCAGAAAGTACAAAGTCACCTGCGATGATCACAAAAATATTTTATTATTATTATTATTATTATTAAGTATTTATATAGCGCCATTAGGTTACATGGTGCTTTACAAGTGAGAGGGTAGACAAAGACAAGTGGTAAAAATGACGACAAATCAGTCATACAGGTACAGTAGGGCAGAGAATCCTGTCCGTGAGGGCTCACAGTCTAGAGGGGGTGGGGAGGGAGACAGTAGGAGGGGAGAGGTGAGATGGTGCAGCGGATTGGGTCTCAGTGTGTGTTGTAGGCTTGTAGGAAGAGGTGGGTCTTCAGGTTTTTCTTGAAGGCTCCCAGGGTAGGAGAATGTCTGATGTGGTGGGGGAGGGAGTTTCAGAGTATGGCAGAAGCACGAGAAAAGTCTTGTATGCGGTTGTGGGAGGTGGAAATGCAGGGGGTTGAGAGAAGGAGTTCTTGAGAGGAGCGCAGGGTGCCCGAGGGGAGGTAGCGGGAGACCAGGTCGAAGATGTAGGAGGCGACAAGTTGTGTATGGCCTTGTATGGCAGGGTTAGGGTTTTGAAGCGGGATCGCTGGGGGATGGGGAGCCAGTGGAGGGCTTGGCGGAGAGGGGAGGCGGGGGAGTAGCGGGGAGATAGGTGGATGAGTCAGGCAGCAGAGTTGAGGCTGGTGCGGAGAGGTACAAGAGAGGAGGCGGGAAGGCCAGAGAACAGGAGGTTGCAGTAGTCCAGGCGGGAGATGATAAGGGCATGGACAAGTGTGTTGGCCGTGTTGTGGTCATGTGATATAATGTTCTAGTTTAAGGGCATAAAAATTCAAGGTTTGAAAATGGCAACATTTTCAAAACTTTCACCAAATTTCCAATTGTTTTCATAAATAAACACAATACGTATTGTACTAAATTTACCACTGACAAGGAGTTCAACATGTCACAAAAAAAATCTCAGAATCACTGGGATCCGTTGAAGCGTCCAGAGATATTACCTCGTAAAGTGACTGGTCACAATTGTAAAACTTGGCTCTGTCACTGAGGAGTTAATTTTTAATCCTTGTCCAGTGACATCACTGTGTGTATTTTCTCTACAGTGTGACATTACTGTGAATATTATAATGAAAATAAAATCTGGCACTCTTGTGGTGAAAGTATAATACATGATTTATTACTAGCAATCCAAGATTAAAGTAACGATTCGGCCTATTACTTATATCTTCATGAGACAAATAATGCAACGAAAACACAAACCAATCTTATGTTAAGAATAATAAAAAAAAAGAATATATACATGTATCAAAAGTATGAAAAGTATGAATGATTGTATAGATTGTTATAAAATATGAAAAGACATCAATAAAATCCCTATCTCTACATTTCTCAATGAAACTAAAAAAGAGAAGCAAGCGCAGATAGGGTCTTATCTTTTTAACTGAGCGGCGGCTTAAGAGCCGTAATAGTCACTGCTCACCTTCTATAGTTGTGTAACACACAACTAGTATGAAAAGCATGTAATGGCGGCTGCTGCTGGACCCACACCTCCACGTGCTATGTGGTCAAATTCCAGAAATTTCCAGGGACAATGTATTGTCGGTCCGCGCTGCCATAAACCTGGTTTGTGGCAGCACGGATCGACAACACATTGTCCCTGGAAATTTCTAACTCTACATGTCTGTCAGCCATTCCATTCCAGTGTCAGTTGAATTCCAACCAAAGTACACCTCATTCTACTTAATGTGCTTCTGATTAGGTGATCACCTGAACCAACTCTTATTTAACAAGGGAAAGTAGAAAAAACACTGCTGTGGTCTTCACAATCCTCTTGCAATAAGACAAGCTGGATGGCAAAACAGGTGGTAGGAATAGCCCAAAAGTAATTTGAATGAAAAAATTGCCTCCATCCTTAAAATTTCGATGATGGCAGTCCATTACAGCAAGGTCAAGCAGCAGACATTGGGGACAACAAAGCTACAAACCGGCAGAGAGCGAAAGCGACTGTCCACTGACTGGGATGACTGTCATCTTATTCGAATGTCACTCAGCAACTGCAGGATGACATCAAGTGACCTACAAAAGGAATGGCAAATGGCAGCTGGGGTGAAGTGCATGGTAAGAACAGTTCATAACAGGCTCCTAGACACAGGGCTCAAATCATGTAGAGCGAGAAAAAAATCCTTTCATTAATGAGAAGCAAAGGAGAGCCAGGCTAAAGTTTGCCAAATACCATAAGGATAAAGGACTGTAGTAAGGTAATATTCTCTGATAAGTCCAATTTTCAGCTTTGTCAAACACCTGGTCGTCTAATGGTTAGATGGAGACCTGGAGAGGCGTAGAAGCCACAGTGTCTTGCACCCACTATGAAATTTGATGAAGGATTAGTGATGATCTGGGGATGCTTCAGCAAGGCTGGAATTGGGCAGGTTAATCTTTGCGAAAGACGTATGAATCAAGCTGCATACAAGGTTATCCTTGAAAAACACTTGCTTCCTTCCGCTCAGGCAATGTTCCTCAACTCTGATGACTGGTATTTCCAGCAGGACAATGCCCCATGCCACATAACTAGGTCAATCAATGTGTGGATGAAGGAGCACCACATCAAGACCCTGTCATAGTCAGCCCAATCTCCAGACCTGAACCCCATTGAAAACCTCTGCAATGTAATCAAGAGAAAGATGGATAGTCACAAGCCATCAAACAAAGAAGAACTGCTTAAATCTTTGTGCCAGGAGTGGCATAAGGTCACCCAAAAGCAGTGTGAAAGACTGGTGGAAAGCATGCCAAAACACATGAAAGCTGTGATTAAAAATCATGGTTATTCCACCAAATATTGATTTCTGAACTCTTCCTTAGTTAAAACATTAGTATTGTTGTTTCTAAATGAATATGAACTTGTTTTTTTTTGCATTATTTGAGATCTGAAAGCACTGTTTCTCTTCTATTATTTTGACGATTTCTCATTTGCTGCAAATAAATACAAAATTTTTAGCTTTGAATTTTGGAGACATGCTGTCAGTAGTTTATAGAATAAAAGCACAACAAACATTTTACTTAAAAATATATCTATAAAGAGAAAAATCAGAGAATCTGAAAATTTTACAGTGGTCTCTTAATGTTTGCCAGTGCTTATGATCACAAACAATAATGCGTGATAAAGGAATAGATAGACATGAGTTATATACTAATATATTTACATTTTTGTGACAAACGATGCAAGCATTTTTGCCCATTCATACTCTTGATACATGTATATATTATCTTTTTTTTCCTTTTATGTATTGTGAGGTAGTGCTCGCTGAGGGTACTAGTGGATACTCTTTTGGCAGCAGCCACAAACCTCTATAGCATAGTTCATATAAATCGACAGAACATATTATGACCGCTGGTCTGTTCTAAGGGCGGGTGTGCCCGCATGGCATGTCACACATAGTCCATTATAGTGTTAACTGACGTCTTAGTCCTCCGTTCAAGAAGCTGCCTCTCTAGGATCACAGACTCCTGTCTGATCCAGACCCTCAGCGGGAGGGTCCAAGTGTCTTCCAGGAAGATGGTGACTGCAGCCACTTTCGAAGAAGAAACCTTGCTTACATAAGAAACATGTGAACAAGGAGGAGTCACACTATATGCATGAGATGACCCAATACGAGATTTGTGGTTAGTCACACCCACCCATCACTACAGTCTAACACTAAACCCAGTCCTTAACATTAAAAGACTTGTGGAACAATAAGTCCCAGCAAACATCTTGGACTTAGATCTCAGCAGACCTCAGTCTGTGCGATACATACCGGCCATGTACAGTATTGCTGGTATACTTCACAGTATCTAAAATAAAATTGGTTTGTCTTTTCGTTGCACTTCTAGTCTAATGAAGGTCTAAGTAACAGACGGAAACATTACTTAATTTGGATTGCATCTGCTAATATATTATGTATTCTACTTTTACCACAAGAGTGCCCACATGTGATGATTAGAATTATGATAACATTTAATTGTCTGCATTATCTAAAATTCATGACATAACTGTGAGGACAGGGTCACACCAGCCATTCAGTGGTGTTACACAACTGCCGATTGGCAAACTACAAACTATTTGTCAATCGAAGGTCGTTTAATAGCTTGTTTAGACAGGCAGACGGCACGTCATATGCTCAGAGAATTAGCAGGAAAAGATTACTTTTGTTCTCGGCAGCACATGTCATATTTACAAAAAATGATGAGCTGCCAAGAACAATGATCTTTTAAGCAAGCTGTGTCAGTCACAAGGGCCAGGGTACTCAGCAACTGGGCTAGAGTTTGGATCACAATAGCCAAGGCCAGCAGCTGGGGTCCTAACTGCACATGTAAAGGGTAAAGTAGTAGGAATATAGTTTGTTTGTGATGCCAGTTTGGATAATCAGCCTGATGAGGCTGGCACTGCAGAGGGTCCTTGTGAGATAGGTGATAGCAAGCAGCGCAGATGGTTAACCCTTCCCAACCAGGGCTGGCTCCCAGGGGAATGAGGGTAGTTGTGATGGGTACAATGGAGGAAGGAGACTCAGGGAACAGTCTTTGCTTTATCTTTCTTAACTACAGATTCTGTTGTGGGTCAAGGGTACTACAACTACCACCAGGTGTGTGGTCTGACCAGTCTAATGAGAACTGTAGTCCACTCTGTTGGGTGAGTAATATGGCCTTCATGCTGACTTCTCTTGGTTGTAAGTTTCCTGATGTCTTTAGCCTTTCAATACTCCCTCTTAGTTGCTGTGGGTTACCTCCTGCCAGGCTGGTAGCGCGTATCCTGCAGGTATCCATGCTAAGAGCAGTTCCCTGATCCTCTGTACTACTGTTGGTCCAGAAAGCTCCACTTGAGTAGCTAATGGGCATAAAACTCATTAGCCTCCAGTTTCTGCCACCAGGCCCTGTAAGCCTGAGTGGTCTAGGGGCTGGTTCCCTGACTGAAGTTTGTCCCTTCAGAGCAACTCCTACTGCCCCCTCCATAGATCTCTCCTTTACCTACTCTCTGTCCTACTACACCCTAACTAACCCCTCCCTCCAACCAGAGGCTAAGTCACAGCCAAGCCCAGGCCTTCAGTGCTCAGCTTCCTGGTTCAAGATCAGCAAGTGTGTGTTCACTTCCAGCAGAGGTAGCTTCACTTATCCTCAGACATGGCATTACAAACATTGTTAGGGCAACACCATTTGTGGTGACCAGACACAGGGGCGACACAAAGCAAAAGTTTATTTCACTTGACAGATAAGCATTTTGAAGGTCGGTTTGCACCTATGAATGTTCATTCCCTCAAATTCGTCACTGTAAATGTTTCCTAGACTTTTTCCTGTGCAGTGATATCATGTGCATTTTTATGGGGAGGGCAGAGTGATTTAGTCACAACTGAGAACGTATTGCTTCTCTGATGCAAAAGGAGATCATATATTGTATTAATAATAATATGTAAGGTACGTGAGCCATGGTGTAGATTTTGAAGCACAACATCGTCTTTTCCAACTGATACATAAATAATAAAGCAGAGCTGTTCGCTCACCTTGTGTGCTTGTGTGACACACCACCAGTTATAAAAAAGCATGAGCTGGCAACTGGAGAATCCACATGCCGAAGAAAAGATACACAGGAACTGGATACAAGGAGTGAAAATAAACCACGCTGCCATAGGACAGAAGAAAGGACTCGGAGAAAGTAACTCTCAGTGTAGGTGCATCTCCAATGAACGTTACTTTTTCTGAGTCCTTTCACTTGGCCCACAGCAGCACAGATCAGTTCCACTCCTTGTATGATGCAGATCTTGATACCCATGAGGAAGCCACTTGGCCATGAGGATCCCTTCTGTCCCCTACTGCTTATATACTTTCAATACATACCGTATATACTCGTGTATAAGCTGAGTTTTTCAGCAAAATGTGCCGAAAAGTCCCCCCCTCGGCTTATACACGAGTCATATACAGGCCCCAGCGGTATACAGCGCCCCCCCCATCAGTGGTATACAGGGCATACAGGACCCCCCTGTATAATAGATCATTATACTTATCTCTGTCGCCGCTCTGCCACCGCGCTCCTCCGGGTCTTCATGCTTCTTCCTGCTTCCTCCTCCGGCGGGCGCAGGCAATGACGTCATTGTCTGTGCGCCGGAGGAGGAAGCATGAAGACCCGGAGGAGCGCGGTGCAGAGCGGCGACAGCGACATGGATAAGTATAATGATCTATTACTTTACAGGTGTGCGGCAGCAAGGGGGGGCCCTGTATGCCCTGTATACCACTGATGGGGGGGGACTGTATACCGCTGGGGCTGCTGTGTACCACTGGGGCTGCTGTGTACCACTGGGGCTGCTGTATATACCGCTGGGGCTGCTGTATACCACTGGGGCTGCTATATACCACTGGGGCTGCTGTATACCACTGGGGCTGCTGTATATACTGCTGGGGCTGCTGTATACCACTGGGGCTGCTATATACCACTGGGGCTGCTGTATATACCACTGGGGCTGCTGTATATACCACTGGGGCTGCTGTATACCACTGGGGCTGCTGTATACCACTGGGGCCTATATACCACTGAGAACTGTATACCACTGGGGCTGCTGTATATACTGCTGGGGCCTGTATACCACTGGGGCTGCTGTATATACTGCTGGGGCCTGTATATATCACTGGGGAGGCTGCTGTAATACTGCTGGGGCCTGTATATACTGCTGGGGCCTGTATATACCACTGGGGAGGCTGCTGCATACTACCACTGGGGAGGCCTGTATACCACTGGGGGGCCTGTATACCACACTGCTGGGGGCTGTATACCTGTGCTGGGGTCCACCCTCGGCTTATACACGAGTCAATAGGTTTTCCCAGGTTTTGGGGGCAAAAGTAGTGGGGTCGGCTTATACACGGGTCGGCTTATACTATATAAATGAATAAATATTATTATTATTATTATTATTATTATACACGAGTATATACGGTAAGCTAAAAAGTAGTATGATCAGTCTACACAGGGTTTGGTTGTAGTCTGTAAACATGGAGCTACATAAGACTGTATAGGGGCCGTAGAAACTGAAGATTTATCAAGACTATGGCTAGGGTCACACTTGGCATGAGTTCTTTCAGTGCCTAAAAAAAAAGCATGCACTTCTGCACGCTTTTTTAATTTCAGCATGCGTTTTTTAAAGTGTCTGTTAGCATCTTGCGTTTTTGCAAGCGTTTTTAAATCAGCACCAAAAAATAGTGCATGCAGAGTTATTTGGGCTGTTTTAAAAACGCATGCGTTTTTGGATGGTACTAAATGGTACTAATGTACCAATGCGTTTTTGGATGGTACTAAATGGTACTAATGTACCATGCATTTTTGCATGCGTTTTTGATGTCAGCTACTCATATAAGTGCAAAAACTCATGCCAAAAATGCAAGGCACTTTAGACATGTGTTTTTGCTATTAGGGCATGCGTTTTTTAACATGGGGGCCTATGGTGGCGTTTTTACATGCTTTTTTAAAAACGCAGGTCTCCAAAGAAGCATGAAAAAAATGCAAGCGTGACCCTAGCCTATTTGCAAAGTTGCTGTTTAAGTCTGTGGTCACAGTTTTTTTAGTGCCTTTTAAAAACGCATGCTTTTTTACATGCGTTTTTCATGTCAGCATGAGTTTTTTAAGGTCTCTGATGGCTCCCTGCATTTTTGGCTGCGTTTTTGAATCTGCACCTAAAAATAGTGCTTGTAGTATTTTTTTGAGCGTTTTGAAAAACGCATGCGTTTTTGTAGAAAACGCATGCGTTTTTATAACATAGGTTCCTATGGGAAACGCATGCAAAAACGCATGTACAATTAGTACCTTTTAGTGCCATTCAAAAACGCATGCGTTTCCAATAGGAGCCCATGTTAAAAAACGCATGCGTTTCCGGAAACGCATGCGTTTTTTTAACATGGGCTCCTATGGGAAACGCATGCGTTTTTGAATGGCACTAATTGTACATGCGTTTTTGCATGCGTTTTCCATAAGGCCCCTTATTAAAAAACGCATGCGTTTTTGGATATGCTCCAAAAACGCATGGGACAGTCACACATGCTTTTTGGCTATTAGGGCATGCGTTTTTCAACATGGGGGCCTATGGGTGCGTTTTTGACATGCGTTTTTGAAAACGCAGGTCTCCAAAAATGCATGTGAAAAATGGTACTGTGACCACAGCCTAAGATGCATTAGATTAATAGAAACATCCGTCACCACTAAAATGTTCAGGTTAGTTAGTACATGATTATCTGTCTTTATTTCTCTACCTATCCCATGTTTTTGAATTAATTTTCACCACTGATGTAGACCAATGTCTTGCAAAACCAAAGAAATGAGCTGGAGCATATGTTGGTATACATACAATGTGTAGGAGCATGTTCACAATGTGGCCATTTAACAGACAAAATCAAAGATATAAAAAATGAGCATATATTAATAAATAAGGGTAGGGTCACATTTGCGGCCGTGGGCAGCGCACCCCAATAGACCTAATGTTAATGGTTACAGGACCAAGGACAGCGGCTGATACTATACCTACATTACGTACAGTATATCCTGTACTGTGAGGGGAACCGCGGCTTCATTCAGAAATTTGTAGAAGTCGACAATAGCCGGCTATACTGTAAAGGGCTTATTAACCCCTCACATGCTGACAGGAGTGGACAGCATGTCCTCTGGGTGGGGTGGGCACCCCCGTGAGACATGTTGCCCACAGCTACTATTAATATTACATGTTTTAATAACATTTAACACTTTGTTCATCCATGCGCATCAGGGAAATACAAAATAGACAGTAACCGCATTGCTCCGGATTACACATCCTGTGCAATCAGGTTACCGCATTGCCTTTGACAGAACACATTTTTGAAAAAAAATGTGTCTGAAGGCAATTGCGATTACCGCATCCAGATCTGGATGCGGTCAACGCAATTGCCTTGTCAAATGTGACCCCAGCCTAGTACATTTTAAATAGCACCAGCAAATTCTGCAGCACGTTACAATGGATTAAGTAAATAATAATAGTACATATAAATAAGAGGATAGGATAGTCTTGATTGGAGATCACATGACGGTTCCGATTTGGGTACACCTTGTTGCTGTGGGATGTCTTTGAGTTTTTTTGATCAAAACAGTGCTAAGTTTCCTATAGTATTTACATGTACTATTTCTATTTACTTACATACTGCAGGGTATATGCTAATTTTGTTTTTATCTTAGGTTTTGTCCACCAATGTCTACTGCTATTATAGACATTTAAGAAGCATGCTTGGGTTTTTTCTTCTATAAACTCACCCCCATCTGATTATCTATCCCACTCTACATTTCTCTTCTACAGTATACTTCCATGTAGTTTTCCCTTCGGTTTTATTCTTTAACCTCCATCTTAAGTCTAAGACCGGCTTCACACCACAGTTTTTATGATCCGGGGCTGTTCAGCATGAACCGGACAGCCCCGGATCCGATTTTGACCCCATAGTATACCTATGGGGCCGAATGGCAGCTATTTGCCATCCGGTTTTCTCATGTCTGGGAAGATCCGGCACAATTTGTTTTTTTGCCCCAGACACAAAATCGGAGCTTGGTGCATTTTTGTGTCCGGGGCAAATATTGGATAAAATCGGATCGTCCTGGATCCTCCCGGATCCATCATGATCCGGTGCCCCATAACATGGGATTCTATGGGCGCCGTATCACACCAGATCTGACATAAAATTGGATCTGGTTGCCGGATGCTGGGTGCTGAACAAGCAGCGGCTTTGAAATTCCAGCCGCACTTGTTCAGCACCTAGACAGCGCAGCTCACAACTAAAGTAATATTATAAGTTGAAATTGATATTTAATGCTTCAGTAAAAACATGATCAATGACTAGAGAGAGTCAAACTACACAGTGTATGTGTATGGTTTGTACTATGTAGACACATAATTCATTGGGGAAATAGAACAATAACGGAATAAATGACATAGCCTTTAGGATTCCACGAGAAATGTCCACAAGGAAAAATGCCCACAGGCAACCCTAACCTTAACCCCTAACCTTAACATCTAACCCCAACACCTAACTGTAACACCTAACCTTAACCCTAATCTTAACTCTAATGCCTAACCCTAACCCTATTCCTAACCCTAACCCCTAACCCTAACGCCTAAACTTAACATCTAATGCCAACCCTAACACTCAACCCTAACATCTAACCATAGCACATAACCATAACCCTAACGCATAATCTTAACCCTAACATCTAACCCTAACCCCTAAACCTTACCCTACACTCTAACACCTAACCCTAATGGCCCCTTTACACGCAGCTACATGTAACAGGTTTTCCACAGGTAACTTACTGGCTGCAGTGAAATCATGGAGACATAGTTCCATTTGTACACAGCAATAAGATAGAACCATGTCTCCATGATTTCACTGCAGCCAGTAAGTTACCTGTGGAAAACCTGTTACCTGTAGCTGCGTGTAAAGGGGCCATAACACCTAACCATGACCGTAACACCTAACCCTAACACCTAACCACAACCCTAACACCTAACCCTAACCCCTAAACCTAACCCTACCCTCTAACTCTAACACCTAACCCTAACACCTAGCCATAACCATAACACCAAACCCTAACACCTAACCATAACCCTAACACCTAACCCTAACTCCTAAACCTAACCCTAGCACCTATCTCTAAACCTAACCCTAACACCTAACCCTAATGGCCACTTTACATGCGGCAACAGGAAGATAGAAACCAGCAGGTGTCGGAGACAATTGTACCTTTTACCTTCAAAACACCTTGCAGATACCTGAATTACACGCAGCCACTTCAAGGTGTTTTGAAGGTAAAAAGTACAATTGTCTCCGACACCTGCCGGTTTCTATCTTCCTTTTGCCGCGTGTAAAGTGGCCATAACAGCTAACCATAACTGTAACACCTAACACTAACCCTAATGGCCACTTTACACGCGGCAACATTTCTAGCTTATCCACAGGTAACTTACTGGCTGCAGTAATAGATATCTGCCGCGACACTACTATATATATGAAAAAATTCAAATTAATGAGTGGCACTGAAAAGAGAAGATCAAACTGCAATGTGCAAATGTGTAATGCAGTAAACTGCCCTGTGCTTAAGTTGAAAACAGAGGTCTTATGGTGGGTTTACACACACCAATCATTGTATCCAATATCTGAACCAATCTCTGGTTGCAGTGAAATCATGGACAGATTGCTCCATGTTGTACACAGCCACAAAATGGAACTATGTGTCCATGATTTCACTGCAACCAGAGATCTGTTCAGATATTGGATACAATGATTGGTGTGTGTAAACCCACCATTAGTCTCATCAGCGGCCACTGAGGATAAAGCCTGGCACCCACTTCAAGGGGCCTCCTACTGCCAGGTCCTGACACTATGCCCTAGCGATATGGTGAACTGGTGGAATCTGTGTGGGCTTATATGTCTAAAGATGTAATTAAAAACAGGTGTGTGCTAGGACCTCACACTGGAGTCCATGAGTGGTTACCAGACTATGAAAAGAGGAAAGGGGAAAATTATATAATGGGAGCTCAGTCAAAAAAGACAATATGTAAAATATATAAGACTGGCATCAACCGTATGCGTAGGTGCTGGCAGAAAATAATTATACTTACAGCAATAGATATCTGCCGCGACACTACTATATATATGAAAAAATTCAAATTAATGAGTGGCACTGAAAAGAGAAGATCAAACTGCAATGTGCAAATGTGCAGATTTCACCAGTTCACCATATCGCTAGGGCATAGTGTCAGGACCTGGCAGTAGGAGGCCCCTTGAAGTGGGTGCCAGGCTTTATCCTCAGTGGCCGCTGATGAGACTAAGACCTCTGTTTTCAACTTAAGCACAGGGCAGTTTACTGCATTACACATTTGCACATTGCAGTTTGATCTTCTCTTTTCAGTGCCACTCATTAATTTGAATTTTTTCATATATATAGTAGTGTCGCGGCAGATATCTATTGCTGTAAGTATAATTATTTTCTGCCAGCACCTACGCATACGGTTGATGCCAGTCTTATATATTTTACATATTGTCTTTTTTGACTGAGCTCCCATTATATAATTTTCCCCTTTCCTCTTTTCATAGTCTGGTAACCACTCATGGACTCCAGTGTGAGGTCCTAGCACACACCTGTTTTTAATTACATCTTTAGACATATAAGCCCACACAGATTCCACCAGTTCACCATATCGCTAGGGCATAGTGTCAGGACCTGGCAGTAGGAGGCCCCTTGAAGTGGGTGCCAGGCTTTATCCTCAGTGGCTGCTGATGAGACTAAGACCTCTGTTTTCAACCTAAGCACAGGGCAGTTTACTGCATTACACATTTGCACATTGCAGTTTGATCTTCTCTTTTCAGTGCCACTCATTAATTTGAATTTTTTCATATATATAGTAGTGTCGCGGCAGATATCTATTGCTGTAAGAATAATTATTTTCTGCCAGCACCTACGCATACGGTTGATGCCAGTCTTATATATTTTACTTACTGGCTGCAGTGAAATCATGGAGACATTATTCCATTTGAACACAGCAACAAGATAGAACCATGTCTCCATGATTTCACTGCAGTCAGTAAGTTACCTGTGGATAAGCTAGAAATGTTGCCGCGTGTAAAGTGGCCATAACACCTAATCATAACCGTTACACCTAACTCTAACCCCTAAACCTAACCCTAGCACCTATCTCTAAACCTAACCCTAACATCTAACCGTAAAGGTACCTTTACACGCCGCTACAGAAGGTTAGAAACAACCGGGTGTCTCAAGTGCACGAGCACGCACCAACGGTTGCAAACGGTACCCGATACCGCCTTTACACGCCGCTACAAGGTGCTCTACAGAAGGTTTAATCTATCTCTGGATGAACCGCCGGGTGCCTCAAGTTACCTTCTGCAGAGCACCATCCCTCATTTACACGCCGCTACAACAAGGTAATATGGGAGGACCTGGTGCAGCAGGGACAACACATAGGCGTGCCAGAGTTGTGGATTACGAGACGCTCGTACGATGATTGGACAATGCAATAGTATCATGATTGGCTAGCCAGCGCAGGAAGGCTGGCTAATACATGATGCTATTGCAATTGTGTAGTGTGACTGGTCAGCTCCTTAAATATGCCGCTCTATGCAGCGACAACCAATCGTAACGCCGGAGCTTCCACCAATGATCGCTGAAGGGGGGCGTTTTCCCGGAGGCTGTGTCATGCCCCAGGGAGTTAACTAGGTGGCGAAAAAACCTTACCGTACTGTATTTAGACGCCGCTATCATCGAGTTGAAACCAACCTCTTTTAGAGCACTGCTCTGAAACAGGTGCTGACAGTGACGGGTGGCAACAACCTAGTTTACACGCCGCTACCTCGGGTTGATTTGACTGTGCAAGATACATTTGTCTCCGACACCCGGTTGTTTCCAACCTTCTGTAGCGGCGTGTAAAGGTACCATAACACCTAACCTAAACCCTAACACCTAACCTCTAAACCCTAATCCCATCTCTATGGGCATTCTTCTTTCGGGTATTTTTCTGGTCACCAGCTTTTAAAATAGTCATTTGAAAGCCCTTACATATACACTAAGTCAATTATATTTTGCAATGACAGTATTTCTTGTTCATCTTTTTGCTTTGTGAGCAGCACACATAAATCTAGTTTCCATATACTTTTACCCTAAAACAAAGTTGCAGATTTAGTTTGCATTCTATCTCAATTTCCAATTAAATGCGTTAATAGTGTGAAGAACGCCTTGTGGCGCTGTGGTACGGATAAATACATTACGCACTGGAGACTGTGGAAATTTGGATCACCTCTAATAATAAAGGCTGACAACTCTCTATTCCTTTAATGTTTAACCTAATTTCCAAGGGAGATGAGCTTGCACCTGACGGGAGCACGGGGCAGGATCTCTCCAACTATTGGCAAGGCAGCTTTTTTTCAGATGTGCTCTGCATCAATTTGTAACTGGCAATGTCACCGCTTGTTAAATAGAATGAAAAAAAAGTGAGCCCTGGACGTTCTGTTCAGATGAGGTAATCTTTACCAAGAAGATAAATGTTGCCCTTTCTGCCAATGTACAAGAAACTGAGTATGTAATTGATCTTATTACAGAGAGCTATTGGCTTGAACAGCTTGTCCCTTCATTCTGATTAGAAGATTCAGCATATATCCTTTCTCTCCCATCCTGAGGGGAGTAAAAAAATCTTTCTCCTATTTGCGAGGAGGTTTCTAGGCAGGATAGGCTAAATAAGTAAATAAAGGAAACGTCGGGCAATTTCTCATCTACGGTAGTGACTGCAAGTTCTGTAGTATATGGAACCAAAATGCAAAATTATCACATCATTGAGATACATGCATAAAATATGTATTTATTAATAATAATAAAAATAATAATAATAATACTTTTTATTTCTATAGCGCCAACATATTCCGCAGCACTTTACAATTTAGAGGGAAGTTGTACAGACAATAAAGACATTACAGAATAAGATTGTGTGTCCACGCTGCATTTTTTGATGCAGATGTCTATCCTGAGGCCAGCAAAGTCTAGGAGAGTCCAGAAGTGTTGTGCCAACGTTGCTTTTTTTCCTTGTGGATTTAGTGCAGAAGAAATCTACAGCATGTCAATTATTGCAGCGTATTTTCTCCATTGACTCTGTTGCAAACATTGCAAAAACACTGCAAAACGGATGTATCTCTCTCTTAGAACAAGAAGAATTTTGCAATTTCAGCCACCTAGAATTGAAAGGAAGACAGAAAAACGCAGCAAAAAACGCACCATTTCCACATGTGTAAGGCTGGAGGCACACTGACCGAGACGCATGTGAGATACTCCCATGAGTCTTGCATGACTCACCGGGAACAGCTGCCGTCTCTCTGGACAGGAGCGCCTCAGCTCCATAGAAACGCAAGCAGCTGACTCGCTCCTGTCGATAGAGCCGGCGGCTGTTCCAGGTGAGTCATGCGAGACTCATGGGAGTATCTCGCATTGTGGCTTTCGGTGCAATTTTCTGCCACAGGATACAGATTTCATCCAGAAAATTTCTGCACCGAATTTGCACATACCCTAACAAAGTTCAACAGATACTAAGAGGAGTGAGAGCCCTGTTCACAAGTTTACAATCTATGAGGTCTGTCAGGGAGATAGGTCTCCAATGTATGATGGGAAACATATTCAAATATTCTTAGTAATGAGGATTTTAAAATATACTTAGTAATTAAGACTCAGCTACTCCTAAGGACTATTCAGAGACGTCTGGCCAGAAGTGGTCTTTATAGAAGAATGATGAGTTAAAATGTGTAAATGTTCATCTTCAAACAAAAATCAGTTTGTTTGCAAAAGTGTTGGAGAGCGGCACAGTGTTGGGTGTCTTCAAGCAATAATGAAGCATGGTGGAGGCTCCTTGCAAGTTTGATGCTGCATTTCAATAACTCAAGTTAGGACTTGGTGATACTTATACATAATGAAATCTATTAGGGAGGTATATGATTGTCTCCAAATGTATTCTGTAGCAGAACAATTACTTCAATGCACAGCCAATGTCATGGTGAACTATCTTCAGTGTATAGAAGAATAAGAGTTCCTGAAAGTGTTGATATGGTCCTCACAGAACCCTGATCTTAACTTCATCGAGTTTGTCATGAAGAGATAGTTTGCATAATTCTATATCCACAAATTATGTATTTAGTTCTCCAAGGTGTTTGGAACAACCTCCCTGTTTCAAAAATTGTTTGCAAGTTACACAAAAGAATTGATGCTTTAATGCTGTTATTAAGGCAAAGGTTGGAAAGCCCAAATTTTGCTTCGATATTTATTTCCCTTTTGTTCATTCACTTTGCATTTTGTGAAACTGTTAACTTTTTTATTTTTGAAAGCATTCCTATTTTGCAACATTTTTTTCAACATCTGCCTAGACCTTTTGAATAGCACTCTCTGTTTATAAGTCCTACAGGAAGGTGAGCCAGCACCCATGTCTCAAGTCTGTTGCAGATTCTGACAGGTTTTCCTCCAGGATTTAGCTGTACCCATCTTCCCATCAACTCTAATTAGCTTCCCTTTCCCTGCCTCTGCTGAAGAAAAGCCTCCTCACAGCATGATCCGGCCACCACCATATTTCATGGTGGGGATGATGTTTTCAAGGTGATGTGCAGTACTTGTTTTCCAGCACACATAGCATTTTGCATTTAACCCCGAAAGTTCTACTTTGGTCTTATTTGACCAGACCACCTTCTTTCACATGATAGCTGTGTCCCCTACATGGCTTTTTGCAAATTGCTATTGGGACTTCCTATGACTTGCTTTCAAAAATGACTTTTTTCTTGCCAGTCTTCCATAATATCCAGATTTGTGGAGTATGTGACTAATAGTCGTTCTGTGGACCTGTGGAGAGATTCTCCCACCTGAGCTGTGGATCTCGACAGCTCCTCCAGAGTCACCATGGGCCTTTTGGTTGCTTCTCTAATTAGTGCTATCCTTGCGTAGGATGTCAGTTTAGACAGATGGCCATGTCTTGGTAGGTTTACAGTGTTCCTAAAAGGCCCGTTACACACTATAATATCGTTAATATCGTTGGTCTGTCAGGGGTTTTGGGGCGGAGCAATGACGTCGTAACGACGTTGTTGCGTGTAACACGTAGAATCAACCAACGATAAGTTGGCTGATTGTTGATCAGAGGCTTGTGAACCATAAATCAGTCGTTCATCGTTTGTTCAACCTGCAGCATCGGTGTGGGTGACACCTTGATAACGATGTTGTTTACGACTCTGCCTATTTAGAACTGGAGGACGTAGGCGATCAAACGACCGCAAGTATCGTTTGCTTGTTGCAGAATCATTGCTGCGTCGTTCTCAATATGAGTACGTGTGACACCTCACCAGCGATCATTGAACGTCAGTCTAGCAATGTAGGTCAATTCAGATTGTTGGTTGGATCGCCGACACATTGAAGCGTGTAATGGGCCCTTTACTCCTTCTAATTTTGGATAATTGATTGAACAGGGCTATGAGAGGTTCAGCGCTTGAGCTGTTTATTTACAACCTGCTTTCTACACAACTTTATCCCTGACCTGTCTGGTGTGTTTCTTGATTTTCATGATCTTGTTTGATCCCTAATGTTTTCAAACAAACCTATGAGGCTTTCAAGAACAGCTGTTGTTATACTGATAATAAATGAGATATGTGGACTCAATTTATTAATTTAGATGACTTCTGGAGGCAATTAGTCACTCAGGATTTTAATTAGGGGTTTATTGGGGGCCAAGTAGGGATGGGCGAATCTACTCGCTAGGACTCGTTACTCGGCGAGTAGTAAGGGACTCGCAGGACTCGGTACTCTGCGAGTTTCCCAGTGATTACTCGCACGAGTCCAATGCAAATCAATATCAATCCTAGTTTTGTCAGAAACACTGACAAAACTAGGATTGCCATTGTTTGCATTAGACTCGGCTACTGTGCCAGTGATAGCAGGGAAACTCGCAAGTAACTGCTGTTTCTTTGCGAGCCGAGTCCAGCTGTCTTCTCTGTGCAGCTCCAGGGTCCTAGAACCTGCCTGCTCACAGACATGATGTAGCAGTGCTGAGATTGTTCTCAGTCTGCTCATTCCCTGTGCATAGACATCTATATTTATGCACAGGGGATGTAGCAGAGAGGACATCGCATTTTGGACTACGTCGGACAGAAGAGGATTTTTTTAATTAAAGATGGAGTCCCTAATGGCTTTTTTTTTATTTCAAATAAAAAATTTTCTCTGTGTTGTGTTTTTTTAACCCTTTATTGGAGATTCTTAGTGGCTGGGTCAAACGTGGCCTGACATTAAGAATCTCGGGCTTAATACCAGCTTGTATAACAAAGCTGGTATTAACCCCTTTATTACCCAGCGTGCCACTGCCACCAGGGCCGCTGGAAGAGCGGGGTTCAGCGCCAGAGGATGGCGCTCCAATGAACGCGCCATCTTCTGGGGCGGCTGCGGGCTGCAATTTGCAGCGGGGGGTGCCCAGAAAGCTTGGGCATCCCTGCGCTGCGGATTCCAGCCCCCAGCTGCTTAGCTGTACCTGGCTAGACATAGAAATTGCGTGGAGCCCCACGCATTTTTTTTATTATTTAATGAATTTCAGAGTCAGAGTCTCAGAGTCGGAGTCTCAGAGTCGGAGTCTCAGAGTCGGAGTCTCAGAGTCGGAGTCGCCTCAGAGTCGGAGTCGCCTCGGAGTCGGAGTCGTCTCGGAGTCAGAGTCGGAGTCGCCTCAGAGTCGGAGTCGCCTCGGAGTCGGAGTCGCCTCAGAGTCGGAGTCGCCTCGGAGTCGGAGTCGTCTCGGAGTCGGAGTCGGAGTCGTCTCGGAGTCGAGTCGGAGTCGTCTTGGAGTCGGAGTCGGAGTCGTCTCGGAGTCGAGTCGGAGTCGGAGTCGTCTCGGAGTCGGAGTCGGAGTCGTCTCGGAGTCGGAGTCGTCTCGGAGTCGGAGTCGTCTCGGAGTCGAGTCGGAGTCGGAGTCGTCTCGGAGTCGGAGTCGTCTCGGAATCGAGTCGGAGTCGGAGTCGTCTCGGAGTCGGAGTCGTCTCGGAGTCGGAGTCGTCTCGGAGTCGGAGTCGGAGTCGAGTCGGAGTCGGAGTCGAGTCGGAGTCGTCTCGGAGTCGAAGTCGTCTCGGAGTCGAGTCGGAGTCGTCTCGGAGTCGGAGTCGTCTCGGAGTCGGAGTCAAAAAAATGCGTGGGGCTCCGCGCAATTTCTATGTCTAGCCAGGTACAGCTAAGCAGCTGGGGGCTGGAATCCGCAGCGCAGGGATGCCCAAGCTTTCTGGGCACCCCCCGCTGCAAATTGCAGCCCGCAGCCGCCCCAGAAGATGGCGCGTTCATTGAAGCACCATCCTCTGGCGCTGAACCCCGCTCTTCCAGCGGCCCTGGTGGCGGTGGCACGCTGGGTAATAGAGGTTAGGGCCAGCTTTGTATTATCAGCTGGCCCTAAGCCCGAAATTTATGGCGGTCACGCCAATATTAGACATGACCGCCATGAATTTCTATTAAATTGTTTTAAAAAAAACACAACACAGAGAAATTTTTTTATTAGAAATAAAAAAAAAAGCCATTAGAGACTCCATCTTTAATTAAAAAAATCCACTTCCGTCCGACGCAGTCCAAAACGCGATGTCCTCTCTGCTCATCCCTGTGCATAGATATAGATGTATATGCACAGGGAATGAGCAGACTGAGAACAATCTCAGCTCTGCTACATCATCTCTGTGCACAGACATTCATGTCTGTACACAGGGAATGAGCAGACTGAGAACAATCTCAGCACTGCTACATCAGGCAGCAGGCGGGCTCTAGGACCCTGGAGCTGGCAGCCAGCACACAGAGAAGATAGGACTCTTATCTGTGCGAGTTTCCCAGCGATTACAGTTGCAAAGTAAACGAGTCCAATGCAAATAAATGACAAAACTAGGATTGCTTCAGGCTGAAGCTTCCGAGACACATCTGCGATTTGTAAATCTCACACTACTCGCTATTACTCGCTTCCCCATTCATTAACATTGGACTCGCAACGAGTAGCGAGTCCTGTGCTCGGACTCGCTAGAGTCAAGCGATTCCGAGTAATTTAGGATTCGCCCATCACTTGGGCCAAGTACAAATACAATGCACGTCACAATTTTCAGATTTAAGTCTTTAAATATTTAGAAAACCATGTATCATTTATTTTACACTTCACAAATACTTGCTACTTAGTCTTAGTATCTACTATATAATTGCCGTAGGCATTTTCGTGTCGGCCCCCGAAATCGCGAAGCGGCCATTGCGAGTCGCTGGCCGAAAATAGAACCAGAGGTTCGGCCACAAAGTTAGCGATTTACCGCTGAGGTAGCGCGAGCAATGGCCGCGAGGCCATTGCGAGTCGCTACCTCAGCTGCCGCACGTCTCACTATACTTTCAATGGGGATTCATTGCGAGTCGCTGTGTAGCGCGAGCAATGGCCGCGAGGCCATTGCGAGTCGCTATATCATCATCATCATCTACTACTACTACTACTACTACTACTACTACTACTACTACCCCCCTCAATGGCCGCACAGACCCCCCTCCCCTCAATGGCCGCACAGACCCCCCTCTCCCCTCAATGGCTGCACAGACCCCCCTCTCCCCTCAATGGCCGCACAGACCCCCCTCTCCCCTCAATGGCCGCACAGACCCCCCTCTCCCCTCAATGGCTGCACAGACCCCCCTCTCCCCTCAATGGCCGCACAGACCCCCCTCTCCCCTCAATGGCCGCACAGACCCCCCTCTCCCCTCAATGGCCGCACAGACCCCCCCCCCACCCCTCAATGGCCGCACAGACCCCCCCAACCCCTCAATGGCCGCACAGACCCCCCCCCCCAATGGCCGCACAGACCCCCCCCAACCCCCCCACCCCTCAATGGCCGCACAGACCCCCCCCCTCCAATGGCCGCACAGACCCCCCCCCCAATGGCCGCACAGACCCCCCCCCTCAATGGCCCCCGCAGCCAAGACCCCCCCCCTCAATGGCCGCACAGACCCCCCCCTCAATGGCCGCACAGACCCCCCCCCCTCAATGGCCGCACAGACCCCCCCCCCTCAATGGCCGCACAGACACCCCCCCCTCAATGGCCGCACAGACCCCCCCCTCAATGGCCGCACAGACCCCCCCCTCAATGGCCGCACAGACCCCCCCCTCAATGGCCGCACAGACCCCCCCCTCAATGGCCGCACAGACCCCACCCTCCCCCCTCAATGGCCGCACAGCCCCCCCCCTCAATGTCCCAAAGTCAGCTGTGACCGCCTGGCCCTTGGACACTGGCTGCCATGCACACATCAGCTGGTAGGCTCCCATCACTTACCCACTGAGGACGGATCACTTCCAGCACCTCTTCACATGGCAGTGCTCTGAACTTCTGAATCGTCCTCTCCTCACTCAGACACCTGGCAGGTTCCTATCCAGCCTACTCACTCCCAGCTGCAACCCAGTGAGTCAATCAGCACATCTTCACTCACACACAGACCTGACATGTGATTAACCCCCTGTGCACCATTCAGGTTTAGCCCAGCAAAGCACTCATCCCCACAGGTTCAGCCGCTCATTAGGCTCATGAATGTATCGGATCTTCAGCACTCACACTCAGCTGTTTTACTCAGCGAGTCGCTGGCCGAAAATAGAACCAGAGGCTCGGCCACAAACTTAGCGATTTACCGCTGAGGTAGCGCGAGCAATGGCCGCGAGGCCATTGCGAGTTGCTACCTCAGCCGCCGCACCTGCCGCAAGTACCCCTATACTTTCTATGGGGATTACCGCAACCGCGCCGCAAGTGTAACGGTTGCGGCGCGGTTGCGGTAATCCCCATAGAAAGTATAGGGGGACTTGCGGCAGGTGCAGCAAGTGCGGTTTTTTAACTTTAATAATAATAAAAATACTAAAAAAATAAATATAATAAATAATATAAATAATACACAATAAAATAAAACATAATAATAAAAAACAACAAAAAAAATCTACTCTATAATTGCCGTAGGCATTTTTGTGTCGGCCCCCGAAAACGCCGTGGCTATGTCACACTGTGACGTCACCACGCGCGAGCAATGGCCGCCAAGCGGCCATTGCGAGTCACTGGCCGAAAATAGAACCAGAGGCTCGGCTACAAAGTTAGCGATTTACCGCTCAGGCAGCGACTCGCAATGGTCGCGGCCATTGCGAGTCGCTGCCTGAGCGGTAAATCGCTAACTTTGTGGCTGAGCCTCTGGTTCTATTTTCGGCCAGCACTCAGCCCCAATAAGTATTGAACACCCCCCAAAAAGTATTGAACACACCCCAATAAGTATTGAACGCGTCACAATAAGTATTGAACGCGCCCCAAAAAGTATTGAACGCGTCCCAATAAGTATTGAACACACCCCAATAAGTATTGAACGCGCCCCAAAAAGTATTGAACGCACCCCAATAAGTATTGAACGCGCCCCAAAAAGTATTGAACGCGCCCCAAAAAGTATTGAACGCGTCCCAATAAGTATTGAACACACCCCAATAAGTATTGAACGCGCCCCAAAAAGTATTGAACGCACCCCAATAAGTATTGAACACCCCCCAAAAAGTATTGAACACACCCCAATAAGTATTGAACGCGTCACAATAAGTATTGAACGCGCCCCAAAAAGTATTGAACGCGTCCCAATAAGTATTGAACACACCCCAATAAGTATTGAACGCGCCCCAAAAAGTATTGAACGCACCCCAATAAGTATTGAACGCGCCCCAAAAAGTATTGAACGCGTCCCAATAAGTATTGAACACAACCCAATAAGTATTGAACGCGCCCCAAAAAGTATTGAACGCACCCCAATAAGTATTGAACGCGCCCCAAAAAGTATTGAACGCGCCCAAAAAGTATTGAACACACCCCAATAAGTATTGAACGCCCCCCAAAAAGTATTGAACACGCCCCAAAAAGCATTGAACGCGCCCCAAAAAGCATTGAACGCGCCCCAATAAGTATTGAAAGCGCCCCAAAAAGCATTGAACGCGCCCCAATAAGTATTGGACCCCCCCAAAAAGTATTGGACCCCCCAAAAAAAGTATTGGACTCCCCCAAAAAGTAGCTATAACTACTATAATCAAATTAATGCACGTTCTAGAATCCCGATGCATTTGCATCGGGCTCACAGCTAGTACCACATAAAATCCCAATAAAATACATTTACATTTTATGGGTGTAACGTGAAAAAAAATGTGGAAATGTTCATGGTGTATGAATACTTTTTCAAGGCGTTATATACATATTGATTGTTTTGTTTGCTTATAATCTGCTGACTTTTCCCTCCAAAATGTCTTATTTGCAGGGCACAAGCCGCAGTGTTCTGATAGCAGAGTTGTCATTCTCTTTCTGCACACTAAATTGCCATAATTTTCCCATTCTGAGCTCTGCACCATGGAAACATTTGGAGCAGAAGCTGTAAGAACTGAAATGACCAGAAATGAACTCTGCCTGCTATTACGCTGTAGTAAGTTTTTAAGAATTGTGTGAATATAACAAATACAACCCCTGGAATTCTAATTCTCACAACACAAAGGCCTAATAGTTTTTCTTTATGTTGCCATCTGTATTGTGACTGAGCAATCTGGGAATGGGGGGTCATTCTTTTAATATTACCAAAGTTCCCCAATATTTGACTATGGCATAACAATGGTTACGGTGTGCTTTTCCCCCCTTTAATGTCTGCTCCAGAAGTTTCCATGCAAAGGACTTGAGAATTCCTAAATAGAGGGAGGGTAAGGGGGGGCAGCACTGCCTGAGGTCAGCATGCTATACAAAAAGTGCAAAGTACATATTAATTCCAATCTGTGCTTTAATGTAGAATGATATTTTTAGCAAATAATTGATCCATTCTTTGAGCCTCCCTGCCAACGTGACGGCAAATCTCAACAGGGCAGTCGTACTCTATGTTTTTTACACTCATGCACATTTGTTTAGTTATGCTATTCCTTCTTTCTTTCCTATAACTGACCTCAGTGGCTGTTCACACTCAGATGCTTCACCCTTTCCACAGCTGCTATTAATTGCATGCACCATTTACTTGGGCCTGCTCCACCTTTATTCATGGTATACTGGTCTGGCACTGTGAGGGTTGGTTCCGAGATTGTCCAGGCATATATAGCATCTGCTGCATGTGCTGGGCCTGATCTGCCTTTATTCACTGTTGCCTGTCTAGCAACATGAGAGCGGGCAGTTATTATATGTTCCAGGTATGTGTTGAACTTATAGTTCTGCATTTAATGTATATAGGAGGCTACATGCCACAACTTAAATAAAATATATAGAGTAGGACCGCACTATTGAGATTTGCCTTGTAGTGGTAGTGTGGGTCAGAATATTGACCAATAATTATTTGCCAAAAATCTCATTTTCCATTAAAGTACAGTTTGGAATTAATATGCAATGCACATTTTATATTGCATACTATCCTAGGTAGTGCTTTTTCACCCCCACCCTCGTTTGTTATTGTGTTATTTTGTAATTCTCATGTTAAAGATATGACTTCAGTTTAGGATTCAATCACCTTAAGGGGTTTTCCATTAATTATGTGCCCTCCTTTCTTTTGTCCTAACTATCACTTTCCCAATATACTTCTGCTACCTACCCTGCTCCTGTAAGCTTATCTCTCTGAGGCTCGCAAATAACTTTAATGTTGTTCTAGCTTTGATCCTTCCAGTCTGGAGACCGGAATCCGACCAACTGAGCAGATTTGAACCCAGCAAACATTTGTGAAGTTTACATGACTTCAATCTACACAAAGTATTGACAAACCGCTGGTTTTAAAATTATGTTATGGATGTCAATTTCAAAGCAGACTTGTTTATCATTGTATAGATAAGATTTGTTAGAATCTCATTTACTGAGCTGGCACTACATTAGGCCCCTTGCCCACTATCAGATTGTGCAGCGGTTTGGATGCAGTGTTATCGCTAGATACACACACATATCTATCTATCTATCTATCTATCTATCTATCTATCTATCTATCTATCGATCGTGCCTTGTGATGGTATTCGGCTCCCTTGAACTTTTCAACCTTTTGCTACATTTCAGGCTTCAAGCATAAAGATATAAATTCAATTTTTTTGTGAAGAATCAACAAGTGGGACACAATCGTGAAGTAGAATGAAATTTATTGGATATTTTAAACTTTTTTAACAAATAAAAAACAGAAAAGTGGGGCGTGCAATATTATTCGGCTCCTTTACTTTCAGTGCAGCAAACTCACTCCAGAGGTTCAGTGTGGATCTCTGAATAATCCAATGTTGTCCTAAATGACTGGTAATGATAAATAGAATCCACCTGTGTGTAATCAAGTCTCCGTATAAATGGACCTGCTCTGTTATAGTCTCAAGGTTCTGTTTCAAGTGCAGAGAGCATCATGAAGACCAAGGAACACACCAGGCAGGTCTGAGATACTGTTGTGACGAAGTTTAAAACCGGATTTGGATACAAAAAGATTTCCTAAGTATTAAACATCTCAAGGAACACTGTGCAAGTGATCATATTGAAATGGAAGGCATATCAGACCACTGCAAATCTACCAAGACCCGGCCGTCCCTCTAAACTTTCATCTCGAACAAGGAGAAGACTGATCAGAGATGCAGCCAAAAGGTCCATGATCACTCTGGATGAACTGCAGAGATCTACAGCTGAGGTGGGAGAGTCTGTCCATAGGACAACAATCAGCCGTACACTGCACAAATCTGGGCTTTATGGAAGAGTGGCAAGAAGAAAGCCATTTCTCAAAGTTATCCATAAAAAGTCTCGTTTAAAGTTTGCCACAAGCCACCTAGGAGACACACCAAACATGTGGAATAAGGTGCTCTGGTCAGATGAAACCAAAATCGAACTTTATGGACACAATGCAAAACGATATGTTTGGCGTAATAGCAACACAGCTCATCACCCTCAAAACACCATCCCCAATGTCAAACATGGTGGTGGCAGCATCATGGTTTGGCCTGCTTTTCTTCAGCAGGGACAGGGAAGATGGTTAAAATTGATGGGAAGATGGACGGAGCCAAATACAGGACCATTCTGGAAGAAAACCTGTTGGAGTCTGCAAAAGACCTGAGACTGGGATGGAGATTTATCTTCCAACAAGAAAATGATCCCAAACATAAAGCAAAATCTACAATGGAAAGGTTCAAAAATAAACGTCTCCAGGTGTTAGAATGGCCAAGTCACAGTCCAGACCTGAATCCAATGGAGAATCTGTGGAAAGAGCTGAAAACTGCTGTTCACAAACGCTCTCCATCCAACCTCACTGAGCTCCAGCTGTTCTGCAAGGAAGAATGGGCAAGAATTTCAGTCTCTCGATGTGTAAAACTGATAGAGACATTCCCCAAGCGACTTGCAGCTGTAATCGCAGCAAAAGGTGGCGCTACAAAGTATTAACTCAAGGGGTCGAATAATATTGCACGCCCCACTTTTCAGTTTTTTATTTGTTAAAAAAGTTTCAAATATCCAATAAATCTCGTTCCACTTCACGATTGTGTCCCACTTGTTGATTCTTCACAAAAAAAAATAAATTTATATCTTTATGTTTGAAGCCTGAAATGTGGCAAAAGGTTGAAAAGTTCAAGGGGGCAGAATACTTTCACAAGGCACTGTATCTACCTGGCAAGAGAAGCCATCAGTATGATACTTGCATAGGTGAATCATTACAGCAAGGGAAGGTGAGAAGGAGCAGAACTGGATATGACCAAATGCGTCAGGAGGTGGAACTGAAGAGTTCAGAAGTTAGGAAAGCTAAATAAAGGCAGGGGAATAATGAGAGGAAATACTTGCAAAACCACTCATTCTCAGTTAAAGCCATGCCAGTGACTCCTGTTTGGTTTTTGAGTCATTGATATGAATGGTGAGTCAGGTGATATATTTATTCCTGTTGTCTATTTATAGTGTAGACATCGAATACTCACATTATTATGGTTTGTTTTATTTTTGCACTTTTTTCTTATTTTACAAATATTATATCAGGTACTAAATTTACACTTGAAGTTTCGACAATGCTTGATCCAAAAAAGACGCTAACCATAAGTATGAAATGGACAAATAAGTGTGAAACACGATATAAGGGTTAAGGGGAACCAGTCATGTGAAAAAACACTGCAGATATCAGATTCATCTGCAGATTAATAACTTTCTGAACCTGCCCGGTGTCTGCACTTACATCTCTGCTGCTGTAAAAACATCAACTTGTTCCTCACAACAGTGTTCTGTTTCCAGTCATCACTCAGTGTATAGTGAGCAGTGGCTTTAACTGTACCTCCACAGAGCCAACATCAATACTTAAATATAGCTCAAACCTTATCATCAATATATGAATATATCACCAGAGCCACCATCAGTACAGGAATTCAACACCAAAACATCCATAAGAAAAGAAATATGACACTGGAAACACCATTATTACTTGATTACAGCACCAGAACTACCATCAGTACATGAATACAGCACTATAGTTGAGTTGAGTAGAGGATTTCTTTTTAAATGTCAGTAATTGTGGGAGTATCATACTAAGTGAGGGGCTGTTGGGGATGATGATATTATATTTTAGTTGTCTGGGCCCTTATACTGAGTGGCGTCCTCATATTGAGTGTGCCATTATGCTAAGAGGGTATGCAAATAGAGTCCATGGAGCCTCGTTTAGGATTCTCAAACACAGGACTAGCCAGAAATCCCTCCAGGGAAGTACTTAGCCATGTGGTGGCTCTTTGAGGAGACCACCATAACCACCATATTAAGTGGCCCTTTGAGTCAATATCCAGCTCTTTACCTTTGTAAAGATATGACAAGGGATCAGTGATTGCTTCGTGATTATGCTAAGAAGGGGCTGGTGGTAACTATTGTATTGAATGAGGGGCTGGTCTGAGCCATTATACTGAGTGAGTTGCTGGTGTGGGCCATTATACTGAATTGGGGGGCTGTGGGAGACTGTGCAATTCTTTATTTTGACTTGGCGACTGTGGGGGCCCCAATACTATGTGAGGGGGTTGTGGAAGCCCTTATGCTGAGTGGTGGGCTGTGAGGACCATCATACTGAATAGGTAGTTGTGGGAGCCATTATACTGTTTGAGTGGCTCTTTGGGCTATCACAATGTGAGGGGCTGTGAAGACCATCCTATTGAGTGGGATTTCCAGGAGGCTCCCATACTGAGTGAGAGGCTGTGGGGGAATAATCTAACAAGCTATTATACTGTGTGGGGGACATGAAACTTTTTGTGGGGGGACTATGGTGATTTCATACTTTGAGATGCACTTTAGAGGCATCTTGATGGAGAGGTATTATACTGTGTTAGTAGCATCATAGGGGCATCATACTTTGTTATGTGTAATAGTAAGACATGACATAGGGAAAAAATATTGAAAAAATTCAAAATAGAGAGGTGCAAAAAGCCATGTAAAATCATGACACCAGCTACAATCTGATCAAGAAAAACTTCGGCACACAGATAGAGAATGCTGCTCAATAAATTTTTATTTGATAAAAATGTAATTTTGATATTCTGATTTTTCTTATTTTATCTGACGTTTCGGTCACACATAGACCTTGTTCACAGACAGAATATCTACATAAAGATGAAAAACATGTCAATACAAACCATGAATGATCAATATGTGTACAATATAAATTAATATCCATAACAAGCCAAAATCATGGTTAGAGTATTTCCATAATACCAAAACGTAAGCCCTAAATAATATGTAACATAATATAGTGATCCCATTCCTACTATATTGGAAAATATTAGGAAAAAATGTTTTATTATTTTTTATATATATATATATATATATGAACAATTACATCATATGTACAACAAAAGCAAATTACCTTGTGCTAATTTTAGCAAAGAAAGAGTTCAAAATCTGGCAATAACGATTAAGATGTGCCTAATAACTGAAAATTTGAGATCAGGAATTAATGTCCAAACATATAAATGAATATACAGGTGATAAGAAATATAAAAATCTGTATTTCTACCTGCTATCACAATGGAGTGAAACAAACGAAGTGTGTTCTTATTGATATCAGAGATATCAATATCACTCTGAAATATATATAATATCTGTTATAATCATGGACTCTTTGTAAACACAAAGCAGCACAAGACATGTCACTATCTGGAAAATGAAACAAATGTGACTATTACCTTATAAATTCAGGTTAAGTTACACACCATGTAATTTATGGGTTAATTATCCCAAGTAATCCATATGGGCTTATTTTAGCCCCTATCTGCAAAAAATATAAATACAAAACCATTTAGAACATGAATGCTCAGTCTAAATAGGTAACTGTTCCAGTTCTGTAGCATGTCTGGGTCCCTTAATACAGTTAATCCTTGTCTCCAATTGCAGTCATTCAGAGGAAAATGCACCATAATCATATGACATACTAAATAACCTAGAGCTAAGGCTGGTCCAGCAGAAAGACCATCGATGTCCTGTAGCCCGCCCAGGACCTACATTGGGGGTTATGTTGAGCAGGTCCTCCGCCTTCTTTGCACTTAGGACAGTGTGACGGACACCCGGATAGGGATCGCTCTAAACATTTAATAACCCATTGTAAAAAGTTTTAATTATGTTATTTGTATATTTATATAATATCCCCTTTTGTACTAGTTCCTAATGCAATGTTCAAGAATGAGTGCCTCCTGAAAAGGAATGAAGAGTTTGGTTGTTATCTGTTGGAATGCATTTCTAAATATTTTGGAAGTCTTAATACCTGTTGTTTTTGTTTGTTCCAGCCTGAGCACGTGCTGAGTTTAAGGGGGCGAAATGTGGTGCCCTTGCTGATCCAGTCACCATAGAGGTATTGCACCCCAACCAGAAGTGTAGTACCCTCTCTCGGGTAAGGAGGGGACACTGACTGGTATCCAGACACCCAGGCCAACACTACACCACTCAAAGTCAGGGTTAGGGCGAGATTGCTCCTAAGGGAGAGCACAGTTCCTGATACTGTCTGTAGGGGAGGAACCAAGGTAGAAGGGATGGATGGACAGCAGAGTTTAGGGGGGAGCGAAGTCAGGGAGAACGCACATTAGTGACGTAGGACATGTGACAGAGAGCAAGAGCTGTAAGAGTCTGTAAGGGTCAGAGAGCCTGTTAGAAGAAGGACAAGAGTGAGAATGAGTTGTCCTGGTAACTAGAGCCAGTGGGAGCTCGTCCCAAGACCTGGCAGAGACAAGATCTGGCAAAGGAGCCGAGAGAGATAAAAGGGTGCTCCCGAAGACAGAAGCAGTCCCAGTGGACCGGGTAGTGAGCTGTCCTCCCGGGGATGCCTGCATCCACACTGACTGAAACTGTGTGGAGGAACCAGGCCGCAGTGTAAGGGGACTAGCCCCAGAGTAGTGGAGAACAACCAGGTTCAGCTAGCAACCCGGAGACTGCGGTATCTTCAAGTGCCGCAGCTGAAACCGCACACACTCCCCAAAAAGGTGGCCATATAGGGTCCAGGGGACTGAGAAAGAAGTTGCCCTACAAAGGCCCGCGGCCCTGGCTCGTGGCTCTGTGTGCGAGACGCAAGGCAGGAAGACGAAGCCAGTGCAGAATGAGACGACCATGAGGGAACAGTGGAAAGGGGTACCGGTTAAATGCCACCAAGTTAGCTGGAGCCCCTCCTCCAAGAATTCAACGCTCAGCAGGCTGTTAAACAGTGATGATTGTTGTAACCCAGAACAACAGACTGTGAGTAAAGACCTTGAGACTGCACCCCGCTGTGTTTGTGAACTTAATTGTCATGCCATCAGCCCTGAGCTGTTACATCACTACCAACTCACCCAGTAACATCTGCTGCCCTGGGGTTAGCCCTACCCGTGGAGGGTTTACCAACTTTGCTGCATTGCTACAAAACTCCAGAAGAACTGTATAGCAGCGGCTGCCATCACTAGCCACAACCTGCGGGTGGCATCACAAGAACAATTATTATCCCCAGGTCCTGAGTTCAGTAATCCCCCTAAATCTACAAAAACTTTCTCCCCCCTTTTAATTGACTGCTCCGGGGCCACGGACCGGGTCACACCCCGTGACATCCCCGACAGCATCGACGAAACCAGCTTCGAGCACCTCACGGCTCCCGCGGGGTGTGTAATGAGCACTGTTGGGACCATAATCCAGAAGTTTAAAAAATATCATTTTATCATAAACTGGCAACCACCAGATGCTCCCCTGTAAGATTTCAGACAGAGGAGTGAATACAATTGTTGAAGAATTGTCCAACAGTCAAGAACTGCCTGTGGAGAGCTACAGAAATATCTGGAATCAGTAGGGACAATTCCTTCAAGGAAAACAATAAATAATGCACTTAGCCTCCATGGCCTGTTTGCACACTCACCACTCAAGACTCAATTGCTGAACAAAAACTATGTGCAAACACAATCAAAGTTTGCTCAACAAAATTTAGACAAGTCTGTGAAATTCTGGGAAAATATAGTGCTGCATGCATGACACTCAGTATATGAAGGATTTATACTGAACACAAGTTCTTCTGGAATCCTGGGGAAATCTTACACAGGGCAACCATTAATTACCCTTCTGTACAGTAGAGGAAGAGGCACGATCTTAAGCCATAGCCATCACACGGTTCAGATCATCATTAGAACTTGCCTGAACAGTTTGTCTGTTTTCAATCTCTGTACTCCATATCATCTCCCTCAGTCCTCCAGGACACCAATCCCCATCTCCAGCACTCCGTGGGACTCAGCTATTACTTCCTGTCTTCTTTCACATTTTTAACCCCTATAATTGCTGGATCACAGTGCAGTTTCTATCTGCCACACCAGCCTAGTTAGAGTAGACCAAAATTAAACTCTTTGGATACCACAATATACATCATGTTTGTAGGCCAAAAGGCACTACATAACACCCCATAAACACCATACCAACAGTGAAGTTTGGAGGTAGGAGCATCATGGTGTGGGGCTCTTTTTCAGCAAACGGCACTGGTAAGCTTCCAAAAGATCATAGAAAAAGACGGCACTCCATACCAACCGATAAAAATTCTGACCATGTTTGTTTATTAATAATCCATGATCAAATGATGGAATACAGACACATGATGTGGAAACAGCTGACACGTTTCTGGTGCTACTGCACCCTTAATCATAGACTGTCTGGGGTGCAGTAGTAACGCCTCAGCTGTTTCCACATCATGTGTCTGTATTCCATCATTTGATCACGGATTATAATCCATTATAATTATTATAATAAACAAGCACGGTCAAAATGTTTATCGGCTGGTATTGAGTGCCATCTTTTCCTATGAACTTTTGGATTATCTGTGTGCTAACAGTGAAGGTCAAGTACCTGCCATGTTATTGGAGCTGATGCTTTGAATTGGATCCTGCAGGCAAACACTGGCAAACTTCATATAATTGAAAGAAGGAGGAGTGGACAAATGCATCGAGACATTCTTGATGAAAATCTGCTGTCATTTTACAAGATGATGAAGATGAAACAAGGGTGGTCAGGCCATTTTATCAAGACAATGATCTCAAACACACAACCAAGGAAACTCTCAATTGGTTTAAGAGAAAGAAATTAAAGTTGCTACAGTAGAATGGACGAGCCAATCACCGGAGATGAATCCAGGATCCACTGGACCCTTAAGATGTGAAGAGTGTGTGGAAGAATGGGTCAAAATACAGGAGGCGTATCTCTCATCACCAGCAAAGGCATTTGAACAAAGTGTTCAATACATTTTAGTAAATGTGCTCAATACTTTTCCCCCCTGTCTTTCCCCTGTGTCATTTCTCATTATTTCGAACAAAATTTATGAATATTTATGGCTTGATTTCTTTGCTTGTGTGGATTGGATGGGTTGTTACCAACATCTGGTGTGAAATTCATGCCAATAGTACATTTAGAAATATATTTACTAAGACAATTTGCAATTGGACCCTATGATTTATATGCGAGACACTTATTTGATGGAATGGAAATATTAGATAATATGTAAAAATGCTGTTTATTTGTTTCAGATTTCCATGCAGATTTTTGTTAAGTACGTTAAAAATAGATGGGAAATGTAACTACTTGCAGACAACCCAACAATTTAAAGGTCAGACTGGTCAGCTAATACTGTAACTTTGAAATTATATTTTGGACTGTTAATATCTTCATTCACTGCAAAAATAA
>JARQOC010000003.1:784689085-784744132 GCA_033576535.1 Allobates femoralis
GGAGGCTGGTGATGGAGGAGGGAGAGAGACTGCTGGTGGAGGCTGGTGATGCAGGGGGGAGAGAGGCTGCAGGTGGAGGCTGGTGATTGAGGGGGAGGGAGGCTGCTGGTGGAGGCTGGTGATGGAGGGGGGAGAGAGGCTGCTGGTGGAGGCTGCTGATGGAGGAGGGAGAGAGGCTGTTGGTGGAGGCTGCTGATGGAGGGGGGAGGGAGGCTGCTGGTGTAGGTTGGTGATGTGGGGAAGGAGAGCAGCTGCTCGTGGAAGCTGGTGATGGAGGAGGGAGAGAGACTGCTGGTGGAGGCTGGTGATGTTGGGGGAGGAAGGCTGCTGCTGGTGGAGGCTGGTAATGGAGGGGGAGAAATGCTGGTGATGATGGGGGAGAAAGGCTGGTGATGGTGGGGGAGAAAGGCTGGTGATGGTGGGGGAGAAAGGCTGGTGATGGTGGTGGAGAAAGGCTGGTGATGGTGGGGGAGACTTACGCTATGCGGTGCATTATACTATGTGGAGGTCTATGGGGGGTGCATTGTAATTTATGAAGAGATATGGGGATGTGTGGCGCCCCACTACGTAGGTGCCACAAAAGGGGTACTGCACCCAGAAAAGTGGTGTAGTACTCCACTGCAATTGGGAAAATAGTCACAAGATGGAGCCCTATAGCAGCACTCACACACTAGGATAGTGGGTGGGAGAAACCCCGGGAGGGTCTTAGCGACCTCTAGAGGGAACCGGAGAGCTCAGAAAGAAAGAAAAAAGGACAGAGAGTAGTCGGAGGAGTATGAGTAAGTCGGAGGGAACCAGGCAGCCAGCTTGCAAGGACAAAGAGGGACATCTCGGCTGAGGAGCCCTGAAAGGAACAGATCCCAAAAAGAAACTGAGAAAGCAAGGAAACTCAGAGTTGCCGAGTTAACTTGAGTGGGGAGCGAGTAACAGATAGAGTTTGCCCCACAGGAAGAAACCCGAGTACCGGAGCCCACACCTGTGAGTACTCTAAGTCTCACAGAAAATCCGTTAAACAGGGATATTGTAGATATGGCCCTGAGTCCCAAAGATCCCACAAGAGGGAAGCCAGAAGCGCAGTGGGCAGCTGCAGCATTCAACAAAAGGTTAACCCGACGGGTACAAAAGGGAAAGGAGACAGAACTAGAAGCAGCAGGAGGCCAGATCATCTGTAGGAGATCAGGCTTCACACTGGGAACAGAAAAGAAGGAAAAGAAAGGGACATAAAGGAGGGTTCCATCTCAAGCCAGAAATCCCGTGACTTCCCGGACTGAGAGATGAGGAGAGAGAGAGCCCGAGAGCCAAGTACCCCACAGCCCTGGGTGCGCTTCAACTTCATAATAATTGGAGGACTATGGTGGTGGGAGGAGGAGAACCATATATACCAGGATAAGGGCCATATTCCAGGAGGATGACCATATATAGCAGGATGAGGGACATTAATACTAAGTTAAAGGGAAGAGGGGTCGATTTGTGAGTCTTTATGGGATTTAGAACGTTACACGGGGGCTGGACTCATACATCTGACCAATGTGAGGGGGGCCAGGTCTAAATTTCCCACCGGGGCCCATCAGACTCTAGTTACGCCACTGGTACCTGAGCTTGGCTTATCTGACTACTCTGCCTTCTGAATTACCCATAAGTAGTCATTAGCATCATATTTGTAATAGGAACATATGTATTCACTGAATGTTGCCTGTGAATTAAGTATTTTACAGAACAAATGACCAATCCAGGATGACAAACAAGCACATTTCTCCAATAAAATATATTCCAAAATGTATGATTTTCAGTTTTGCTTATAAAAATAAAGTTAATTTGTCGGTTACACTTTAAGTTTCAACTCCCATACATTGCAAATGAAGAAGAAATAGTGATGTGAATGTGTTTGGGTCAAAACTAAAGAATTGAAGTTGTAAAATAGAAATTTGTCACGTAATAACTTACACACTTGGATAATTTTATCATGGCTTACAGCAGTTTCCCTAAAGCATAGCATACTTTCCTCCTGTGCATTTTATAGACATTAGCCATAGGCGTTGTACTTTAGTGGAGAGATACACGCACGGTCGGTTCACATCAGAACGCATTCTCTAAAATAACCATTGCTTTCTCCCTGCTCATCGTTTCCTCATCAAATTCTAAACACATCTTGATAATAGCTGATGTAAAACAATTATCTCGTCTTGTCTTTCTGCAATCTTACCTTAATTGCTATCTGATTGTAGGAGAGTATGGTACATGCATATTTTAAAGGAGAGCTGGTCATTTGTAACTAAAGATGCACCTCACTTAAAGAGACACTAACCTTCAATTATATTTTATTATTGATTGATGTGCTTTTTTTTTTTTATTTGGACAGACTGGCTATAATGCTCTCCAATGGAGCCACTGCCCAAAAATGGAGAAAAATATCTGTCCCAGGGTCACTCCCTCAACATTGAAATTGCAGCATCGAGACACAGAATTATGAAAATCACAGGGTTGATCTACATGTTAATGATGAAGAAATGAGCACAACATTTTTAAAACATCTTGATTTATATGTCGCACCCCGGGAACAGGGGTACTTGGAGCCAGGCTCGGGTCGTCTTCTAGGGCTTCAGGATGTCACAATGACATTACCCGGCTCCGTGGTCCCAGGTGCGGCAATAAAAGGGGGTTAAAAAAAAAAGGGAAATAAAGTTTGTAAAAGTTTATAGTTCATGACACCACCCGTAGTTTTGTGGCCAGTGTGGGCCACCGCTGCCATCCAGACCTCTGGTGATGATGAGGGTTGGCAGCCTGGATGTTGAGCTCTCTACAGGTAGGGCTTGGGTTCCCAGGTCAGGTGTAGAAGTGCCATATTCAGATGCTGTGCTCAGCCTCTCCCGGCGAGTTCTCCTGCAGCTAGGAGAATTAGTGTGCAGCTCTTCAGGCGAGCGCTGTCGCGGTCGCAGAAATGACAGTCTCACACAAGCAGCATCAAGCTTGACCGGGTACTCTACTCGTAACATTCAGCAGTTTACAAGGTACCGACAGTTCAATGTTGTTTCACACACACCCTTGCAGCTGTGACCTTTCAGTTACTACACCTCCGCTCTTGCTTCTTTCCAGGCCTCTCTCTCTCTGTTCCACAGGCTAGCTCTGGGCCAGCGGTTGTGGGTCTTTTTTTCTCGGGAGATCTCAGTCTCTCTCCCTGACTCTATCTGATGGCCTTTACTTCGCTGCACTTTAGGGTAGGTTCCGGGCATGAAGTCCCTTCACCAAGCCGGTTGATGTGTGGTCGGGGCATACAGCTCCTGACCACTTCAACAGGGCCGGCACCGTGGCCTTGGCCCGGTCCCCCTGTGTCCCCGTAGTTCTAGACACACTGTGGACCCCTTCTTCCTTCCCGTGGGAGGCTGACTGGGACCCGCACTAGCCATTCAGTGGCACAGGCCGCTGGGTCCGTGTTCTTCCACTCTGGACTACAGTCTGTCAGGCTTTACTGGGTGTCTCGGCTTAGGGTTTCTGTTCTTTATCCCCTTGCGCACGCCAGGGACTTCAACCAGAACTCTCTCCGAGCTCCCCTAATTTTGTGTTCCTAGGTTTCAATCTAGTTCCTCCACCCCTTTCCTGGGCTTTTTCTTCTCACTCCACCCTCGGTACCCCTCCTATCCCATGCCTGACATAAGGTAACTAGGACTAGGGATCGTGGAATGTGTCGGGTGTTTGTTCAAAGTGTCCTGCCTATACGTCCCAGCTGCAATACCTTACTGTGGCCACCAGTCCCCAGGGGCGCCACATATACATTATCGAATATAAGCGCCATGCACAGAAATAGAAGTACTTACATGCATAGGCAGAAGGGATGAGCAAATCGGAGATTAAAGTTCGGAGTTCATACTGAACACAGATTTTAATAACATTTTCAGTGTTTGGGTTCGGATGCTTTACTTTACATACACAAACCACTGTAGTGAGCATCGCTGAGCATGGGTACACACAGTGCTCGGGTACACTCGGTGCTCGGGTACATTTGACCCGCCCCAGGCGGGGACCCTGGGGTACTCTGAACCGGGCCCTCTCATAATCATCTGGGATGCAGGAAGTCACAGTGGCATGACCCGGTCCGTGATCCCCTCGTCGGGCGATTAGTTAAAAAGGGGGAATTTAAAAAGGGATAAAAGAGAAATATAAAAATAAAATAAAACAGTTTTTGCATAGTGACGCCACCCATGGAAGGCGGCCGGTATAGCCGCTGCTGCAGTCGGGACCTCTGGGGATGATGGGGGTAGCAGCTATGAGGGTTTAGCTCTCTACGAGAAGAGCGGGTCCCCAAGGCAACTGTAAAGTCTGTGGAGGTGATTTGGGGAATGGGAAGCCAGCGGAGCTGAGCTGGCTGCTGGCAGGGATCAGGGATACTCACAGGCAGGCTCCTGCTGCCAGCTCTGCGATCCAGTCTACCTCTCTTCAGGTGCAGAAATGACAGTCTCACACAGTGCTGAGCTTCAACCCTGTTTACTTTGCTTTCTCGGCAGATGTTCAAGTTACAAGACAGTGCAGTGGCGGCTCCAGTAGTCTTTTAGCAGCCGAGATGGCTCGTCCAGATCACCCCCTTTTGTGTTGCTTTCCATAGGCCTCTCTTTCCTTCACATCCGCAAGCAAAGTTATGATTCAGTGGCCACGGGCCTTTGTTGAGCGACCTGCCTGGTCCCCTGGCCCTAATATGGTGTCCTTCTCTTTGCTGCGCCGGGTTTTTGGTCGCTGAACATAAAGACCCAACACCCGCTGGGTTTGTGGTTGGAGCGTGGAGTGTCCTGGCCACCTCAGAGCCGGCACCCTGGTTTCTGGCCCAGTCTTTCAGCTTTCCCGCTAATTCGGGCACACAAATGGATTGCTCACTGTCTGTGCCCCTAGGACTCCTTTTGTCTTTCTACGGTCTGTAGCCCAGGACCCGGAACAGCCTCATGGTGAAACAGGCCGCAGGATCTGTGTCCTTTCAGTCTCGTATGATGATGGTGTACTCTCTCCTCTCCTCTCGACTGACTACTCACTGACTGAACTGGCTAACAACTAACTAACTTCCTGTGCTATTTCCTGGTTTTGTTTCCCCTTCCTGACCGTTTCCTGTCTAACTTTCCAACAACCCACCACTTGTCTCTTCCCGCCATCCCATTGCTGGGCATAGAGTCCCTAGTTTTGGGATTGGAGTGTGTTTGATGTGTGTTTGGGTGCTGGACTTACCGATCCCGGTTGCTTCAACCTCTAGTGGCGACCGGTCCACATGGGCGCCACACACTCAGTGCTTGGCCCAGTGTGAGCTGCTTGCAGTGTTTGAATGGCTGATAGTGGGAGTAAACTCAGTGTTATTGGATGTAGTGTGTACAAAAAAATGATAACCCTCATCCTTTCCCAGAAAAGCTCTGTTTGTGGATGGCTGTATATGAGTCGAGACCAGAACTGCCCAATCAGTGACTTCCAATGAGGTTCAGGTCAAGTTTGGGTCCAGTGCTGAACTCTGTAAAAAGTCTGACAGATGCCCCAGGACCTGAACTTCCATGGTTCCACTCATCTCTACTAGGCTAATATCAATGAGGTTACTGATGGTTGTCTGAGGAGTGTTCTGCCAAGCTAAGTGGAAATCATCAAGATCCGATGCTGGCAGCTGCAATTGCTTACAAATAGCATCCCAGTTGTGCTCAATAGGAAATTCTAACTTTTATATTCTGTTGTGAATATTTATGGCTATAAGTAGTGGCAGCCAAAGGCTCACCAGTAATATTGATTCTGGGAAACACTGTTCATTATTACATGAATGTTGTTCACATATGTACCTATGCTTCATTAAAATATTAAATAGGACAATTTGTTAAAAGAAAAAGAGTTTGCCCTAAGTGTACTGTGCCAAAAAATGCTCATGTAAGAGATTCTGGGTCCACTCCTGCACAGATGCTCATCGTGAAACTCATCTTTTTGACTGTGGGCCACTCTGAGATTGGCTTAAGGGATACATCATTGCATTTTTGCTTTCTTTACACAGAGCCCTGTTTTAGAATTGGGGTTGTACAACCTGGATCATGGCATGCAATAAAGCACATCATACATAATAATATGGTACTGTAATATGCATTGAGATATCTTGACTATTCAACAGCTTGTATACTGTTAGGTCCAGAAATATTTGGACAGTGGCTGAATCTTAGTGACTTAGTGGATCTGCATGCTGCTATGTTTGTTGTATAATGAAACAACTGAGATGCAATTAAAGTGTAGACTTTCAGGTTTAATTACAGGTTGAACAAAAATACCCTGTGAAATGGTTAGGAATTGCAACAATTTTTCTACAAAGCCTCATCATTTCAGGGGCTCAACAGTAATTGGACAAATTTACTTTACAATAAAGAAAATGTCCATTTTTAATACTTTGTAGAGGATCATTGGCAGGCAATGACTGCTTGTAGTCTGGAAGTCATGAACATCACCAAACACTTGGTTTCCTCCTTTGTGATGCTTTAGCAGCCTTTACAGCAGTAAAACTTCAGTTGTTGCTTGTTTGTGGGTCTTTCTGCCTTGGTTTTTGTCTTACGCATGTCAAATGCAGCTCAGTAGGGTTGAGATCAGGTGATTGATTCCACTTTTTTGCCTTTAGGATCTCCCGTGTTGCTTTCTCATTATGTTTTGGGTCATTGTTAAACTGTATTGTGAAGCACTGTCCAATCAACCTTGCTGCATTTGGTTGAATCTGAGCAGAAAGTCATGCCCTCTACTTCAGAATTCATCTGCTTCTGTCTTCAGTCACATTATCAATAAATGCTAGTGACCCAGGGCCACTGGAAGCCATGCATGCCTAGCCATTACACTGCCTCCACCATATGTTACAAAGGATGTGGCGTGCTTGAGATCATGACCCGTTCCACGGTTTCTCCATACTTTTTTCTTCTCATCATTCGAATACAGCAAATTGCGTCATATCCATATCATAGGACTTCGCGCTGCACATAGTGCATGCGTGAGTTTGCGCTATGACAGCTAGTCTGGGATTAGCTGCTGCAGAGATAACTTGCGAATGCGCAATGCGCAGCACAAAGTCCTATGATATGGATATGACGCGATTTGCGTCATTTAGGCTATGCCGCCCATGAAGGGGGGCGAGGGAGCTCACAATACATTAGCACCCATCTGGGCGTGAATAATTGATCTGCAGGCTGTGTTGGGAAGCCACAGGGAACGCCCTGTGTGACTTCTCAAGCACTGAGAAGCCGCAGAAAGCAAGGTAATAAAAGCACTTTTAGATACTTTACAAATACCCTTTTTTTACAGAAAGGGATGCCTACAATGCATTACTGGAGGTGCAGGGACAGGTATAAATGGTCTGGGGTCTGATGTTTAGGGGTCAGGTTTCCTTTAATCGATTACTGATGGAAAAGCCTATGCAGCCCATTAAAGAGCTTTTAAGATAATTGCTTTGGTCCAGGGATTGGGACTGTGACCAGGTATATGCTGCAGGGGGCACTGAGCCAAGAGCGTGCTTCATCAGGTAGTCAGGCACACGAATGTCAGCTGCCAGCCTCTGTACTGGGTTCAGATAAGGACTTTGTGCATCATGGGATTAGATGTATGTGAGTAGGATGTTATTTTTTTAAAAGCATTAAAGAACAGCGACAGAATGGAGACAATATACCAGGATGGAACACAGGATGGGATACATATTTACCACAATGAGGGATATATATATACCAGGGTGGGTGACATATATACCAAGATGGGGGACATATATACCAAACATAAACAGCTAAAATGTCAAAACTGTATACTGACTATTACAATAATGCTAACCTTTAGATACCACTCTCTATTGTATTGCCATTGGCTCTTTATCTTCTCTTCCTATTGCAGGCCCTAATGCCTAAGTTGTATTGTGATTGGAATGGGAGTTGCTGAAAGTGAGGAAAAAAAAGCGTAATTGGGTCCTATCCTTTTTGTAATATGAAAAAAGTGGCAAATGTAACTGCTCAACTGATTCGGTTTTGAGACCCAAAACCAGTATGTGCATATAGTACAGCTGTTGCTGGATCCACCCTCCACGGTATCACTGTGGCTGTCAATATAAATCCAAAAGGACGGTGTTTTTTGATCCGCGCAAATCGTACATTGGAAAGGACCACAAAGGATCAATGGGTGATGGTGCTTTTATTCAGCGCGTTTCAGAGCGTGTCCCCTCTCCTTCATCAGGAATGCAACCATGTTCATGGTGTAAAAGCACCATCACCCTTTGATTCTTTGTGATCCTTTCCAACGTACGATCGAAAAACACTGTCCTTTTGGACTTATTTTGAATGAGAGTTGAACATAGAGATAGATACTGATAATTGGAGAGCTTCTCCAGTATGTGGCCCAGTATTTCAAGTTTGAACATTGATCAGGAACAGGGAAATAAATGACAGGTGTAAGCATGGTGCTCAGGGAGCCCTGCTAAATTCACTAAACAGCAAAGACACCCCAAGAAAAGTCTGCATGGTAAAAGAAGCAGATTCAAACACATAACAAGAAATGGGATTGCAATGCTTGCACCATAGCGTGTTATCACACCTGCCTCAGAAAGCAGTAGAGAATGTGTAGGCCATCGAGGCAGGACTAAGAAAGTTACTGGAGGCAGTATAAGTGGCAACACCAAAATGCATGGAGGCTGTGCCTTGTTACTGTCTAGGGGGATGTCTTTTGACAAAGTTCACTAAAAGGTTGACAACTATTGCAATTAAAAATGTTTTTTTGAAGGACTTGTGGTGATGTCACGACCATGTGGCCTTAATGGGAGTGCTCCAAAGAAGATGTGTTACATCCTGGGTAGCTGAGAGGAAGGACACAAGTGTGGAAGTTAACATGTGTTTTCGTGACATCGTGAAGTCACAGCAATCAATCACAATGCTGGGGGTTTGATTAAGTTCAGAAAAGGAGTTTGACTAAATTTGAGTGACTGTAACTGAAAAAAGTATTTTTTAAGATAAATATGTGAATTTTTTTGTTTTAGAAAACTACTGTATATACTCGTGTATAAGCCGAGTTTTTCAGCCCAAAATTTGGGCTGAAAAGTCTCCCCCTCGGCTTATACACGAGTCACTACGGTATGTGCTGTGGTGGGGGCTGTGGGGCCGGGGCTGTGGAGGCTGGAGGAGGCGGGGGGAGGCTGCTGTATGAGCGGCCCCATCACGTGGGGCCGCTCATTATATATGCACTGCTTCCCCCTGTCAATCAGCGGCAGGGGGAAGCAGTTCATATATTCCCCCCAAAAGCTGGCACTGTCCCCCCTTGTAAGGCCCCCCCCATCGCTGCTTATACATTACCATCCCGGTGTTCTGATCCACGCCGCTCCTCGGTGCTTCTTCATGCTCCGTCCTCGCTGGCTGCATCCGGGGATCTCCGGCTGTCGCAGCGATATGATGTCATCGCGCGATGGCCGGAGAATGGAGATCCCGGATGCAGCCAGCGAGGACAGAGCATGAAGAAGCACTGAGGAGCGGCGCGGATCAGAACACCAGGATGGTAATGTATAAGCAGCGGGGGGGAAGCCTTACAAGGGGGCCGAGTGCCAGCATTTGGGGGCTGTTGGTACCCCCAGGGGGCTGCTGGGTACCCCCAGGGGGCTGCTTGGTACCCCCAGGGGGCTGTTGGTACCCCAGGGGGCTGCTGGGTACCCCCAGGGGGCTGTTGGTACCCCCAGGGGGCTGCTGGTACCGCCAGGGGGCTGCTGGGTACCCCCTGGGGGCTGTTGGTACCCCCAGGGGGCTGTTGGTACCCCCAGGGGGCTGTTGGTACCCCCAGGGGGCTGTTGGGTACCCCCTGGGGGCTGCTGGGTACCCCCTGGGGGCCGCTGTATAACCCCTGGGGGGTGATGTATAACCCCTGGGGGCTGCTGTATATACTGCTGAGGCCTGTATACCACTTGGGCTGCTGTATATACCACTGGGGCTGCTGTATATACCACTGGGGCTGCTGTATATACCACTGGGGCTGCTGTATATACTGGTGGGGTCTGTATATACCACTGGGGAGGCTGCTGTATACCACTGGGGTTGCTGTATATACTACTGGGGCTGCCTGTATACTACCACTGGGGCTGTATATACTACTGGGGCTGCCTGTATACTACCACTGGGGCTGTATATACTACTGGGGCTGCTGCTGTATACAGCACTGGGGCTGCTGCTGTATACTACCACTGGGGCTGCTGTATACTACCACTGGGACTGCTGTATACTACCACTGGGGAGGCCTGTATACCACTGGGGGGGGCCTGTATACCACACTGCTGGGGGCTGTATACCTCTGCTGAGGTCCACCCTCGGCTTATACACGAGTCAATAGGTTTTTCCAGATTTTTGGGGCAAAAGTAGGGGGGTCGGCTTATACACGGGTCGGCTTATACACGAGTATATACGGTATGTTAGTGATGCACATTGCATCATTTAAAACATATTGGGGGTGGTAAATATGGAAAAAACGACATGTTCTCTTTAAATATTTAAATATTTTGTGACTTCTTCAATCACTTGGACACGATATGAGCAATTTTTAGGACTCTGATAGGAATAAATGAGGAGAGGCACACATCCTTGTTTACCTCTGCTTTCCTGACAGCGCACAATGGGGTCCCATTGTCTAGATACATGTGGGTTCCAGTCAGTGCTCTAACTTCAATCTCATGGGACCTTATACAAAATTTCTAAAGAGCCCCCAACTACCATGGGTCTTTAACAGTACTGATCTTTTTGTATGGGTCAAAGGGACTTTTTGGGCTCCAGGACCTTGGTGCCATTGGTCCCAGTAAAGTGGACGAAATTGCAATGCAATCGTGCAGAATTTTGAAAGCTGGAACCCAATCTGGAGAATGGGGCCATGTGACCCACTGCCAAAAATAGGTAGGAAGCTGCGCATGTGCACCTCTCTTCATTCAGTTGAGCACCAAAAATTGCAGATATCCTGTCAATATACCATAAAATTCCCAGATGGAAATGCCCCTTTAATTAATCCATTTTTTTAGGTCTCTTACTTCATGTATTGTTTTTGAATCATCATTTGTTTTGTGTTATTGTCAGGTCTTTTGCAGTGATAATCCTATTTTCTATTTCATTGACGTAATCTTTGCAGTCTTAGCCCTCTGTTATGTTTAAACCACCATTCCGAGTGCCATCTTTTGGCTGCAACATCTGACTGGTCGCAACTCAGAATTTATCTCACAATTCAACTCTATGGGAGGCAGAACGAGGCGCTCATAGAGTTGCATTGCTTTGTGACCTCTGGAGCGCTCTATGAAATGGTGGTGATTACAGATGATGATGCTGGAGGGTGAGTATGAGACAGGGGTGAGGAAACTTCGATTTAAAGCACAATTTCAGCAGTGAAATTAAAAAAAACAACCCATGGAGTGGTGCTTTAAATAAATCCCAGACTATGATAAACCTGGTTGAAGTTTACTGTGACTAGAGTGTACCTTGTGTTATGTATTACCAGCTTACTTTGGCAATGGAGGTATAGGAGCTATTTTTGTTTTATACACCACCTCTCTTCTTAGAAGGTTTTTTTAGTACAGTCATGTTGCATCATATTGCTTCATCAAGTAGTCATCTTGTAGGTGTTAATGGCTCCCCGAGCTTAGTGTTCATAGCATTTCGCAGGCTGAAAGGTTGTGTTTAACTGTTGTTATGTTGCTTGGAAACAAGTGGAGAAGGGTCAAGGGTAAACTGCAGTCTAGATGGGAGAACCTGCAGAGTTTGCAGATCCTGAGACTTGGAGATCTAGGAGACTATATCCATCGGCTGAGAAGCCTTTCTACCATTTCACCATGTGTTTCATCATTTCTTTTACATCAGGCTTTTAGCCTTGTGGATATGAATAGAAATGAATATTGATAGTTTGAAAAAAGTACCCATTGTGCCATAAGGCCTCATTCACACATCCGTGAATTCTGTTTTTTACGAATAGAACACATACCCCTTAGGCAATGTTCACACACTGCGCTTTTGCTCCTGCATAAAATTAGGGGTTTGTAGTAAATCCAGATTTCTTGGCAGGAGAAAACCTGCATTTTTTGCTTAGTTTATTTCTATGTTTTTGCCCATAGAACACTGCAAAAACACAGAGAACGTTTGACACCCTCTGGCCTTGTTCACACATACCATCCGTTTTTGCCTTAAATCCGTTTTTGGGAACATTTTGGACTGTTTTTTTTTCAAAGTCCAAAAACGCATATGCGTTAACGCATGGTGCACTTAAGTGTCAATGCGTTTTTTAACAACACATGCGTTTTTGTTCAGCATCCCAAAAAACACTGCATGCATATGATGACGTTTCACCTATTGACGTCGCCACAAACATAGCGTCGCCAAAAACATACAGTACTGGCCAAAAGTGCCATGTCAGTATATGAAGGCCTCATTGATGCTAGCTAAAATCTCCCATCCCACACGTCGCACATAAATAAAAATGTTATGAAAAGTCTAGCATGAGCGTTGCGGTTTACATATTATGGTCACTTCTATATTGTGTGATTGAGACATATGTACATATGTGGAAACACATACATACATTTGCCTGCCACATAGTTTGGATGATGCTATGTAATGTACATAGACATGTCCATACTTCCTGTGTGTAGCTTACCAACTTTTACAGTAGACGGCCGTAATGTCCATACATTTAGCGGAATCACACTGCAGTACACTAGCGTGCCTGTCTGCCAGTTTGGTGACGCCGCAGTGTGTTGCAGGAGCTGACACTCATCACATATGACATCAGTTTCTAGATGATATAATGGGCAATAGCATCCATGTCGCCACCATGTTGTCTAAGACGGCTGACCAATGGTAACGCTCTTTCGCCGTCCAATCGGAGTGTTCTGGGGGCGGTTAAAAGTTAACTCAGGTACGCCTATGTCCTAAGCTGGGTGAAAAGTACGCCCACATTGCTTATGTGGTTGTGCTGTGTGACGGCACAACTACGATCTGAAAAATCGGCTGGCTGATTTGGGCGCTGACTTCCGGGATGCCGGATCATCATAGGTTGGAGGTGTGATTGCTACGTGTAACATCTACTATACAATCTTGGACAAGTGCCAAAAACGTGCGCGCTCCCGTGAAATTGTATGCGATATAGCAACAATATTGCGACGTGTAACGGTACCCTTAAAGTCCGTAGGTCAATATTTTTTGGCGGATGGTGTCTCAGCAAAAAAAAAAAAATCAGATCTGTTTTTAACAGGAGTCACAGATCAAAATTACCTATATTTTAAGTACCTATACTTTTACCTATATATTATATTACCTTATTATATTATATTACCTATATATTTTTACCTATCTTTTAAGTTCACGGTTCCATGAAATGGACAGAATATGGACAGTATCAATGTTCAATCCATGATTAAAGGCCCCGCCACACACTACGATATCTGTAATGATATCATTGCATTGTCACCGGTTTGCTGACGTTGCAGCGATGTCGAAACAACATCTTTGTGTGTGACACATATCAACGACCAACGATAAGTTCGTTGTTTGGAAGAATGGCCAGGACCATAAATGTATTGTTGGTCTCCCGCTGGGCGGCCAGCATTGGCGTGTGTGACAGGGGGAGACCAACGATGAACGACCTCCTGGCGCCGCACAGTAAGCGCTGGGAGCTGGTAAGCAGGGTAAACGTCAGGTAACTATGTGCAGCGCTGAATTTAGTTACCTGATGTTTACCCTGGTTACCAGCATTCTTGCTGGTCCTGATCGCTGGTGAGTCTGCCTGTTTTACAGCTCACCATGTCCCAGCGACCCCCATCGTTGGTCGGATCGCTGGGACATCGTACTGTGTAACGGGGCCTTAAGGCTAGGTTTACACTAAATTTTTTTGTATACGGGGATGCAGGTTTTACCGGTATCCCCCCAGGATCCCCCTGACTACTCCAGAATTGTAAAAACTGATATCCCCTCACCGGTATTATCACTGTTCCAGGCTTGTAGGAGTATACAGTTTCGCTCAGCTTCATACCGGTTTCCGCTGGATTCGGGGGCCAAATGACACCCCCCCTAGTGGGTGTGTCATTTGGAACTGTGTGCTGGGCATGCATACTTTCAAAACCTAGATTCAGGGGTCCGGATCCCACGGGATCCTGAGTCCACTGGATCTGGGTTCCACTGGGCACAATGTGATTTTATGTGGCGCCCCTGCGATCTGGTCTCCACAGAGGGGTACTGCACCCAAGCTACAGATGTGGTAGTCTTGTCTGAAGTAAACAGGATGGTAAGTGCAGGCACCCACAAAAGCACCCAAAACACCCGGTCCCAGGGACGGCAGGTGAACCCAAAAGTGGGAGGACCCAGGTAGTCAGTGGGACGGCAGGGAGAAAGAAATGGAGGGTGGGAAGTTAGTGAGGAAGCAGTCAGGAAGTAGAAAAGGGAAGACAACAGGAAGTAGTGAGTCAGAAGTGAGTTATAGAGAAGGTTGGTGTACTAAGTGAGGAGAGGAAGGACCCGAAAGACTTGAGCAGAGATGAGACTCATCCTGGGTCCCGGGACTAGAGACTGCAGAGAGACGGAAGGAGCCCTAGGGGCATGTGAAGTGAGCGATCCACCCATGTGCCCGAATCTGAAGTAAGCGGAGGGGCAGGTTGAGAACCAGGGAGCCGGCCCTGAAGGTGGTGAGGAGACTCCAAACTCCAACCATGGAACCGGAGGTCATGAGATCTAGAGAAGCCAACTCCCAACACATCCGCTAAGAAGGTAGCCATTCTAGGGTCATGTGATATGGCCGGTGGCCTGACAGGACCCGTGGCTGCTGGATTGGGGCAATGTGTGCGGAGGTGCGTGCATGAATGAGGTGAGCAGGCAGCACTGAGGAAGAGTAACCCGAGAAGGGAGGAAAATGAATGGGGTGTACTGGACAAGCCATCTTGGTTGCTGAGGACTATCTGGACTGCAATTGAACCTGAACCATAATCTGTGGTGCTAGCAGAGACAGATAAGTAAACCGGGTTTGGAACTATGTGTGAGTCTGTTTATTTCGCCCTTCGGAGCAGTAGACTCATAAGCCGCACCAGCCGCAGGAGCCTTCATGAGAGACACTTCGATCCCTCCCTGCAACCAGATCAGCCCCGCTGGCCCTCCATAATCCAAAACCTCTTCATCGGATACCCTTGGGACCCGCTCCACCTGTAGCGAGCGACACCATCATAGCTGCCACTCCATCATCACCAGAGGTCCCGGACTGCAGCGGCGGCCAATAGTAGTCGCATACCATGGGTGGCGTCACGACATCAACCCCCATCAACCCCCTATTCCAAAAACTTTTTACACTTTATCTTTTTATTCATCGCCCTGGGGCCACAGACTGGGTCACGCCACCGTGACCTCCCCGGCTCCGAGTACTCCACGGCTTTTGCGGGGCGCGTCATTTACATGTGGTGCCCCAGATCCAGGAGCTTCTGGGTTTTGTCACGGAGAGCAAAAATGCACCAAGATGCGTTTTTGGTCTCAGTGAAAAAAGAGGGAACACCCGGATCCAGGAAAAAGTAAATAACTGGATGCACCTGCAAGTTCATCCGGGCCCATTGAAAGTTAGTGAGACCTAAAACCGGTGCGGGTGCATCCAGTTCAAGCTGGAATTAAACGGAAGGGACAAAACCCCAGTGTGAACCCAGGCTAACACTGAAATCTAGTGCAGAAGCTTTATAATTTATTCATTTTCTTTTCAATGGGAAAATCACTGAAGAAATACTGATGGTAAAAACTGAAACACCGATTAAACATTGATGAAAACCAGATCTAAACAAGTGAAGAACAAAGGTCCATGGTCTTCCATACAAGAAAAATCACAAACGTCTGAATGAGGTATTAAAGGGAATCTGTCACAATCTGAGAGCAGCATTATATAAAGGCAGAGATCCTGATTCCACTAATGTGTCATTTACTGGGCTGCTTCTCACAGTTATGACACCATTCCGGTTTTATCTACTCTTTCTCTGATTGCTGAGCTCTGTATAACCACTCTCATACAGTATTCTGTGTACAATGTGCAAATGTAGAAAGCTGCCAATCAGTGGTGGAGATTATACAGACTCATGAATCTGCTTGACCACCTGGCAGCAGGTTTACTAGTTCTCTAATGATAATCTCCTGTTGCTAAAACAGTGATTATATCATTCAAAAAGTATCCCAGCAAGTGATACATCTCTTGATCAGGGTCCGTGCCTTTATATGATGTTGCCTAGTGGCACACTGGGTGGCAAGAAGAACAAACAAATCCATCTTTGGACACCTGGGCTCAAAGGTAAGAGACTGAGCACACAAGGGGAAAAGAAGGCAGCACAGGGGAAGAGAGAGACAACACACAGGGGGAGAGTGTGCAAGGGGGGAAATAGTTCCAAGGAGAGCACACAGAAAGGAGAAGACAGCACAGGGGAGAGAGACAGCATACATGGGGGAGAGCACAATGTGGCGAGCGCATATGCGGGAGAGAGAGCGCACAGGGGAGAGAGAGTCCATAGGGCAGAGAGAGAGTACACAGGGGAGAGAGAGCACAGGGAGAGAGAGCACAGGGGAGAGACAGAGCACAGGGAGAGAGAGAGATCACAGGGGGGAGAGACAGCTGCTGCCCCCAGTGCCACAGAACCCACCCCCATCATGATGTCACCACCATTCCCATGTGATAGTATCGGGCACCTATCCAGTTGATGGTAATAGGCAATCAATGTCTATCTAGAGACACTGCCTTGTACTAGTGATAGACTAATCACATCTCTGCTGAGTGACTTTTTGCATTGCTTTTGCCACAAAGTGTACATGTTAAACAAGACATTATTATATATGAATGTGGAATTTGATCATTTGGAGTATTAGAATAATCTGTAATTTGTTTGAGGAAAATTATTTCATTTTATTACCAAAGAATGGGCAGCGATGTATTACAGATGTTGAGTGAGTCTACCAAAGTGCTAATGGATCATCATGGCATAAAGAAGGTGGGACTCCTTATATAACCTCCATATGCCCTTATAGACCATTTGAACAGGAAATGCCACTAATGCTCTGTGTGACTTTAATGCTGATGTAGGAACATCACATTCTAGAGTGCAAATGGTTCTATACAGCCACTGAACCAACAGGGGGTGGTTAGGATAACAGAGAGCAGTTCTAAAAAAGGTAAAACAGGACTTTCACAGTGACCGCCTAACCGTAGGATAGATCATCTATATATGATTGGTGGGGGAGTAAGATGTGACACCTGGCAACCCTGCCGATCGGCTGGCCACAGTTGGTGTGCTGCACAGCACATCTCCATCAAATGTATAGTGACCATGGCCGGGTACTGCTTGTCTGTCCATTACTAAGTCAAATAAAGGGCAGTAGTACAATCCTCGGCTGCGGCATTTATGCATTTCAAGGAACTTTGCTGTGCAATTCTGCAACTAAGCACGTCTGGATGCCGTCAGCACCAGTGCACCCTCAAAATCCGATATTGATTACCTAAACAAAGGATAGGCCTGCAATATAAAACACAAAACTTTTCATTTTAATTCTAGAATACATTTACACTGAAATACAGACAAATACTGAGTCAGTGTGAACAGGCCTGTATAGCATGTTCACTTAAACCGCCAAATTGTATGAAATAACTAGAAAACAAAAAAAGTATGTTTGTATTATGTCCAAATACCTTGCAATGAATAAATAAAAACTAGTGTTGTTAAAAACACAGGTTACTTAGTACATATCTCCTTTATAAAAAAAAAAGTACTTAAGCCATCCCATCAATGACTGGCCAAACATAGTAGACGAACATTCCTATTAATTCTTGTTTCCTGATAATTGGCTTGCGTAAACAGGCTGCTGGTCATCCCATGAGCAAACCGCTTATCTTTGGGATGGAGATATTGTTAAGATGGCTCATTGTTCTCAACTCTATATCATCCTCTGAAAACAGAAAATGTGCTGCCGAGATCAATGATGGCCTACACCCACAGGACAATCTATTACTGATCATTCTGTGCGCATGGAGAAGTGTGGTCTGCCTGTCTAAACAGATTATTAAACAACCACTTCTACAGACAAGGTAGTTGGCATCCTTGAAATTGTATAAGAAAATGAGGTAAAATCCAAGCTGTCCTGCAGGCACAGGGTGCATCAGTGTCAGCGTAAATTATCAGTTGCCGTTTGAATGAAATGAAACGCTATAGAGGAAACCCAGGAGAACCAGACTGCTGATAGAGAGACATAAACAAGCTGAACTGAAGTTTGTCAAACTGTATGTGAGTAAACCAAAATCCTTCTGGGAAAGCGTCTTGTGGACAGATAAGACCAAGAAAGAGTTTTTTGCTGAAATCCACTAATCATCGTTCTAGTGTTTACTGAAAATGGACTGAGGCCAACAAAGAACAGAACAAAGTACATACAGTCAAATATTGTGGAGATTCAAAGATGTTTTGCTGCTCTTGCAGATTACCAAAGGGTTTTAAGTTGCAATGTAGAGCCCAGTGTCAGAAAGCTGGATCAAGAAGAACCCAGAAATGGATGGAAACATAGCACTAGAGAGTTCTGAAGGAGTCAGCAATGAGTTCCAATATAAATCCCATTGAACACCTGTTTAGAGGTCATAAAATTAATGTTTGGAGAAGACGCCTTCAAATATAAGTGATCCGGAGCAGTTCGCAAAAGAAGCGTCGTCCAAAATTCAAGTTGAGAGGTGTAAGAAGCTTGTTGATTTGGTTATAGGAAGTGATTGATTGCAGTTATCTATTCCAAAGGGTGTGCAACCAACTATTAAGTTGATTGTACCAATAATTTTGTCTGGACTATTTTTGGGGTTTTGTATGAAATTATGTCTAATTTGCCTTTTTTGCACAGTTTTTTTTGTGTTGTTCCAATACACACAAAGGCAACAGGTGTATAACAAACTATGTGAAACATATTTTTCAAGCTATAAGGGTACCTTCTCAAGCCACAACCGCGGGAGACAATTTAATTCCAGGGTGATATTTTGCCGTCAAATTGCTTCCTAATTGCGGCGTGTAATTGGTGAATTTGGCGGCGATATGTCGCCTCGCTCCGTTCGCTTGATTTTGGAGCAGTGCTCCAAAATCAGGCGATCGGAGTAAGGTGACATATCACAGCCAAATTCCCGAAATACATGCCGCAATTAGGAGACAATTTGACAGCGATAATTCCAGGGTGATATATTGCCGTCAAAATTGTCTCTCACGGTTGTGGCATGAGAAGGTACCCTAAGACACACTTTTGTTTCCCCAAAAATTGTTAGGGACAGTAGGATTGCATATAATAGTCTGCATATTGTCACGCTTCCCGGGGAAGGCGCCCTAGAGTGGACCCACTGGGCCGTGGTACCGAACTCCCCTGGGTGAGCTGATCCGGGGCAAGGGGGTCTAAATACCAGGGGGTCAGGGGCAAGCCCAGGGGGTCTAATTACCACAGCAGCTAGTACCACAGGGGTGGCTCATAAGGTTAGCCTATACTAAGGAACAGAGAAGTATTCCAGGTAACAGGGTACAAGGCTAGGAGACCAGGAATGGTGCTACCGGGGAAGAGCACAGCAAGGGTTCCAGGACACAGAGCACAAGGAAGGCCTGCCCAACAGTCAGCAAGGCAGAAGCAAACTGACTTAATAATCAGGCACCTCCCATCAGAGGAGGTGGCCTGATATACCAGAGGAAGAGCAGCTATTGGTCAAGGGGAGTGTCAGGTTGGACCTTGCCGGCCCCTAGAGTCACAGGGAAGGAGTGCACCTAGCGCGCCGCTGAGTAGGCTCATGAAAATGACCATAGTAATGTGCTTATGTGCGAATCTGGCAGTCAGCTGACAGGAAGGGAGCATGGCGACGGCTCCGAGACACAGCACGCCTGGATGCCGGTTGCCCGGTCGGCAGAGGAGCAGGAGATGCCAACCCGGGAGAGGTGAGCTGGGAAGCAGTGCCAGGGGGCCTAACACATATATGGTACTTGGCTGTTTCTGTAGGGAGGGAAGAGTGGCAGCGGATTAACAAAAGCAGAAGCAGGCTGCAGCAACTGCTGCCGGTGATCACATGTGCCACTGTTTAGAAAAATGTAATATGCACTGCTCCCCTCATCTATCACCTCTCACCTCTCAGCACTGAAGCCAGTACCGAGATGTGGTCGGGATGATGGGCAGGGGGAGCAGCGCATATTACATGTCCTAAACAGAGGGCACACGCAATCACCCAGCAGTTGCTGCTGCAGCCGCAGACGATTGTGTGTTCCCACTATTAAAGAAAGTTGATATTCACTGCTTCCCACATCCATCATACTGGAAGTGGGAGCAGTGAATATCCCGGCAGCTGACGGTGTGTGGGGGTGGGTTGCATGATAGTGATGTCACGCACTGTGCACTTGCACAGTGGTTAGCTGCCGGCATGAGAAGTGGACGTCACGCTGCAGGGCAGTGATAGGACGGTGAGAATAATTGTTTATTTTTTATGTGTGCGCTGTAATGGGAAATCATATATACCAGGATGGGGAATCATATAGACCTGTTAGGGGGATCATATATACCTGGAATGGGGACATATTTGAGGATGGGGGCCATAATTCAGGATGAGGGATCATTTGTACCAGGATGGTGGCCATGTTCCAGGATAGGGAAGCATGCCAGGACGTGGGATCATAATACCAGGGTGGGGCATCATATATATTAGGATAGGGGTTCATACATACCCGGATGAGGGACTTATACCACGATGGGGGACATGTATCAGGATGGGGCACATATACCAGGAATGGGATCATATACCAGGATAGAGGATCATACACCAGGTTGGGGGGAGTTATATCTCTGGACAGGAAGCATATACCAGGATGGAGGATATATATATATATATATATATATATATATATATATATATATATCAGAATAGAGAACATATAAAAGGATGGGGGACATTAGTACAGAATTGGGGGACAGTAACAGTCTCACCAGCAAATCCCTTCTCATAACAGTGTGTCACATTTATTTATTCAATTTTTGGCCCCCTATTTTCCTCCTCTCAAACCTAGCTGCGTCTTATGGTCCAGTGCGTCTTATAGTCCAAAAAATATGGTAATTGCAATAATATTCTGGGAGAACCATTTCATTTTCTGGAACAATTTTGAAGTTGCCAATACATTTGTCTGTGACTGAATGTAGCTGATATACTGTCATTCAACACCGCCTGTCTGCGAGATTAAATGCAGTCTGCAGATGTATGGGCTATGTGCTATGTTTTATTAGATAGATTATATCTAAGAGTAAACTGTAGAGTAATTGTCATCAAATTCTGTATCGAATACCCTGGTTAATTTCTAGAGAACAAACATTGCAGATTTTTGTGTCATTTTTGACGTTGCGTCAAAATCAAATTTACACGCTGGATGCGTTGGTGACCCACAAGATTAGTTTCCGCACTCGTTAGAATTTCCGAGTATAAACTTCTCCTGGAGATTGCCATTCATAATGGAGTAGATAGGCTTTGATCAGATTTGAAGTTAACATGCATTTATCATTGATTCCAACGAGATCATTAATATTTCATAAGATCTGTTGCTTGCTTTGGGGTCTGAGATCCTGGCAGCCACTGATGCTTAGGAGATTATAACATTGTATTTTTTCGTAGCTCTCAGTAATCATATTTCCTGCAGAAGTGTTACACTTACATAAAAACCTCGGGAGTCTATAATTGATTGCCAGACTCATTCTATTGATTTCGGCACTGGATGAGGTAATGCTTCTCACAAGCTTCTCCAACCCTCCTCATAATGTAACACCTTCAGACAATCCATATTCATAGATTCAGCTACCTGTGTTATCACATTTCATACTTGCTATTCTCTGGTCTATGTATCTTCTGACAGCCGAGATACATCCAGCTGTCTTTGAGGAGTCAAATCTTTGCATGAACCCAGAAATCTGTCAGCATTTATCGATTTCTCCAGTAACCAATCGATCATCAGCTGCCAGGAACTTTAATCCGATTAAAGGCAGTAAAACAGATTTCTATCTGCTGTCTGTCTCGGGTTTCGGAGAACGAGTGAGAAAATGAGAGGGAGAGAGTTAAAGGGAACGAAAAAAAATAGAAAGTAGAAGAGGTATGACATCATCCTTTGTCTACATCTGCATCCGCTAATGTAATTATGCAATGGGTTTCAGGATTATTAATGTCAATGTGAATCTCTGCTGTTATTAAGAAAGCTTTCACATTCTCGGCTCCGCAGGACACACTTAAAGACTATATTGTTTAAAGAAGATGTGCCGTATGGAGACGACTGATTATCTTAATAAGGTTTATATATATATATATATATATATATATATATAAAATCAAGTTTTAACTGTGGCTAACTAGAGTGCATGCAATAGCCCGACCTTTTATGTGTGAAGCAGTTTTCCTACAGAACAGGTGTTCCAATACTAATTTCATCCACTTACTTTTGTACTAATGCTTCCTAACTAACACTTTCCCAATATACTACTCCTATCTACTCTTGTCATATTATCTCTCTGAGGTTCCTTTATTGTCTTTGTAGCTTTCATGCTTCCGGGCTGCAGACTGGAATCGGACCATCTGAGCAGGGCACATCACTGGTGGGGGCTGAGAGGAGAGTGAAGTCTGATCTGTGCATGCATTCCCAGACTACTGTCACTCACAGAGAAGTAGTCCTGCTCCCCCTAGTGATGTGCCCTGCTCTGTTTGTCCGAATCCTGTCTACAGCCCAGAAGGATGAAACCTACAATGACAATAAAGCCATTTATGAGCCTCTTTAAGATAAATTTACAGGAAAAGAATAGCAGAAGTATATTGGGAAAGTGTTAGGAAGAGTAATGACAAAAGAAAGGGGATCACATTAGTGGTGGAAAACCTCTTAACTTTGCTGTGTAGAACAGAGTCAGCTAAGAGTGGTATTTAATGACAGCTTTAAAGGGGGGTAATCCTATCTCATATATTTATGGCATTTTCATGTGTTAAGCGCTGTTCATATCTGGATTGAAGTTGCTGTTTTAACCCCTTCATGACCTTGCCATTTTTTGCAATTCTGACCAGTGTCCCTTCATGAGTTTATAACTCGGGAACGCTTCAACGGATCCTAGCGATTCTGAGATTGTTTTTTCGTGACATATTGGGCTTCATGTTAGTATTAAATTTAGGTCAATAATTTTTGCGTTTATTTGTGAAAAAATCCAAAATATGGCAAAAATTTTGAAAATTTTGCAATTTTCAAATTTTGAATTTTTCTTCTGGTAAACCAGAGAGTTATGTGACACAAAATACTTATGAAATAATATTTCCCACATGTCTACTTTACATCAGCACAATTTTGGAAAAAAAAAAAAATTTTGTTAGGAAGTTATAAGGGTTCAAAGTTCATGAGCAATTTTTCATTTTTCCACCAAAATTTACAAAACCATTTTTTTTAGTGACCACATCCCATTTGAAGTCCCTTTGAGGGGTTTACATGACAGAAAACACCCAAAAGTGACACCATTCCAAAAACTGCACCCCTCAAGCTACTCAAAACTACATTCAAGAAGATTATTAACCCTTCAGGTGCTTCACAGGAACTAAGCAAATTGGAAACAAAAAAATGGATATTTTAATTTTTCTAACAAAAATTTTCTTTTATCCTCATTTTTTTCATTTTCACATGGGCAACAAGATAAAATGGATCCTAAAATGTGTTGGGCAATTTCTCCTGAGTATATCGATACCACATATGTGATCATAAACCACGGTTTGGGCGCACGGCAGGGCTCTGAAGGGAAAGAGCGCAATTTGACTTTTGGAGCTAATTTTCCATTCAAAAAGTGAAATGGCGCTCCTTCACTTCTGAGCCCTGCCGCGCGCCAAAACAGTGGTTTATGACCACATATGAGGTATTGGTGTACTCAGGAGAAATTGCCCAACAAATTTTAGAATGAATTTTATCCTGTTACCCATGTGAAAATGAAAGAATTGAGGCTAAAAGAACATTTTTGTGAAAAAAAAGTACTTTTTCCATATTCACAGATCAATTTGTAAAGCATGTGGGGGATCAATATGCTCACCACTCATCTAGATAAGTTCCCTGGGGGGTCTAGTTTCCAAAATGGGGTCACTTGTGGGGGAGCTCCAATGTTTAGGCACACAGGGGCTCTCCAAACGCGACATGGTGTCCGCTAACAATTTGAATGGAAAATCACCTCAAATTGTTAGCGGACACCATGTCGCATTTGGAGAGCTCCTGTGTGCCTAAACATTTGAGCTCCCCCAGAAGTGACCCCATTTTGGAACCTAGACCCCCCAGGGAACATATCTAGATGCATAGTGAGCACTTTGAACCCCCAGGTGCTTCACAAATTGATCCGTACAAATTAAAAAAGAAAATTTGTGTGAAAAAAAAGTATTTTTACCTTATTACGGATCAGTTTGTGAAGCACCTGGGGATTCAATGTGCTCACTATGCATCTAGATAGGTTCCTTGGGGGGTCTAGTTTCCAAAATGGGGTCACTTGTGGGGGAGCTCCAATGTTTAGGCACACAGGGGCTCTCCACACGCAACCTGGTGTTTGCCAACAATTGGAATGGTTAGCGGACACCAGGTCGCGTATGGAGAGCCCCTGTGTGCCTAAACATTTGAGCTCCCCCACAAGTGACCCCATTTTGGAAACTAGACCCCCCAGGGAACATATCTAGATGCACAGTGAGCACTTTGAACCCCCATGTGCTTCACAAATTGAGACGTATAAATGAATAAAGAAACTTTTTGTGAAAAAACATACTAGTCTAGTAGTTAAAATTCGTAGCATAGGGGACCCAATACATTTGGGTCTTTCCATGCTGAGGATTCCAGCCCCCTAGCTGCCATGTTGTATCTGGCTGGCAACCAAAAATACGGCAAAGCTCCATGTCATTTTATTTCTAGAATTTTAAAAAAAAAATGACATGGGGCTCTGCCATATTTTTGGTCCAGCCAGGTACAACTTGGCAGCTACGGACTGCCACCAGCCCCCAGATGCCTCATTGTACCTGGCTGGAACCAAAAATACAGCGAAGCCTATTTTTTTTTTTATTTCTAGAATTAGTTCTAGAAAAAAAATGACATAGGGCTCCGCCATATTTTTGGTCCAGCCAGGTACAACTTGGCAGCTACGGACTGCCACCAACTGCCTCGTCATACCTGGCTGGAATTAAAAATACAGCCAGGTACAACTAGGCAGCTGGGGGCTGGAATCCTCAGCATAGAGAGGCCCAAGCGTTCTGGGCCCCCCATACTGCGAATTGCAGCCCGCAGCCGCCCCAGAAAATGGCGCATTCATTGAAGCACCATTTTCTGGCGCTGTACCCACGCTCTTCCAGTTGCCCTGGTACCGGTGGCTAACTGGGTAATAAAGGGGTTAATGCCAGCTTTTTATTGGCAGCTGGCACTAAGCCCGAGATTCATAATATAGGGCCAATGTTAGACCCGCCATTAGGAATCTCTAGTACGGTAAATAGTCAATAAATACACACAGAGAAAAATCTTTTTATTTGAAAAAAAACACAGACACAATTCGGACTCCATCTTTATTATAAAAAGATCCGACGTAGTCCACAACGAAGGTCCCACGACGCCCGATCGCTCTGACGTAGTCCACAACGAAGGTCCCACGCCGCTCGATCGCCTTTGCTTTCAGATCGCTACTCTGGAGCCCAACCCGCCAGCATGGTGATCGAGCTGCAGAAAGTGATCTGACACCCCGGGCGCAGTGACCCACTATGTGCATCACTGTGCCTGGGCTGCCAGATAGCTTTCCGCAGCTCGATCCCCATGCATGGGGATCGAGCTGCGGAAAGCGATCTGGCAGCACAGGCGCATTGACCCACTATGTGCATCACTGCGTCCGGGCTGTCAGATCGCTTTCTGCAGCTCGATGCCCATGCAGGGAGATCGGGATCCTCAGGATCTAGCTGTAGAAAGTGATCTGGCAGCTCCAGCACAGAGCTGTCAGATCCGGAGGCGGTGAAGAGGAGGAGGAGGAGCGGGACGCAGTGGAGACAGAGCGGCCGCCGGAGGGGTGAGTGGGAGAGGCGATCGCCACTCCGGTGATCGGGGGGCAGGAAGGGGGAAGAAGGGGGGTGACAGGAGAAGTAGGGGGGCACTTAGGAGGAAGCGGGGGCAGGCAGGAGGAAGTGGGGGCAGGCAGGAGGAGGCGGGCGGCAGGAAGAGGAAGCGGGCGGCAGGGACAGGAAGCAGGCGGCAGTAAAAGGAAGCGGGGGGGTAAGAAAGATGAAGAGGGGGCAGGAAAGAGGTGGGGGGCAGGGGGGCAGTTGAAGGATGACAGGGGAGAAGATTGGAGGGTAGGGATAGCAGCGGCAGGCAGGGAAGCATTACAGGCGCGGTGATTTTCACTTTCACTTTTGAGTGCCAATCACCGCGCCTGTAGCCGGGGGGGTGGGGGTGGGGGCAAATCGACCCCCCCTGGGGTGTTGTACAACTCCCCATGTACCTGCAGGCCGAGTGACAGGTCAGTGACACCCTCACTCGACCTGCAGGAGCCCGATCATTCCATGGCCCAGGGGGTGGGCCAAGGGTCTGGAAGGGGTTAAACCAGAATAATTGCAGAACAGACTTTGTCGACATCCGACAGACCACTGAGAAGGTCTCTCATGATCAGGAGAAAGATAATACTTCTGCATGACATGTTTTCTTTCCTGTCAAAATGTCTGACTCCATTTAGGGGTCCATCAAATGCCGAGTGAGTAAATTCTGCAAAGTATCTATTTTTTTCCACCATGAAATGGAGGCTTCATATAAATGTAGTGGTCATAGGGCCGGGGTACTCGACTCTCCAGGGGTTAACAGTCTGGGGGATGTCAGTGTGGCAGTCCCTGGAAGTCGTTTGAAAGGGGTATTATTTACAGAGGAGAAAGTTTGTTGTGATACCAACTGGAGTTCTGGCTTGTAGGTGCCCAGGGACTGCTGTGGGGGCCCCCAAGGGATGATGGTGTGGCAGTCAGGTGTTCGGCCCTCTCCAGTTAGGGATTAAGTCCTTTGGTAGGTGTTGTAGTTGGGATGAGGAGGAGGAGGAGGGTTGTAGTGGTGTAAGGTTATGGCTCTGCAGGTGGATGCCATGGAGCACAGGGAGGACAAGACAACACACAGGGTTCTTGAGGTTCTTACCATTTACTTGTTGTTGAGGCAGATTACCACCCAGCTTAGGTTCAGAGTCCATCAAGATTACAGCCTGGCCAGCCCAGAAGCATTCAGGGTCCACTTTGCCGAAAAACAGGTAATATTGGCCTTCCTTGCTGCTTTTCCTCTTCCTGACACTTGCTACCACTGTTTCCTCCTAATTGTCCTGTGGTTGCCAGTCCCAGCAGGTAGGTGACTGCGGATTCTGTGAGTGACAGTCTTGCTAGTTCTCTTAACTATAAAGTTTCTTTAACCTTGGGTGGGTCCACTATGGAAGTCACTGTACCTGAAGCCCAGTGACCTCCAGTTTCATGGCTGGTCTTGCAGAATCCAAACCGAATTGGGGCTGGTACCTCTTCTGCAGCTAGCTCCTCTGCCTGGCTGGAAAGCCGGCAGGAGATTGGTGTCCTCAAGCCCCGGGACTAGCATCTAACTCCACATGTGGTACTAACTTCCCAACTGCCCGACTGGAACTCACTAGAGCCTAACGCCTTCTCTGCCTCCCACCCCTAACCTGACTCCTCCCTCCATCCAGTAGATGGGGACTGCCTTGAATGTGGGTTTCTTCCACCCAGCACCTCACTGGCCTGGAGTTTAGATTGTGTTGGGTGCAACTTGAGGGTCTCGGCAAAGCTTTCCCCTCTTACCTCAGGGCATTGTACCATTCATGTAAAATGCATGCAATACCACTAGTCGCAGCCTAACCACACGGGCGCCACATAAAAATATATGTCCAAGTTACATTGTTTGATTGATTAAAAGTCTGTTAATGGCATAGAGAATTTTACAATTACTTTTAACCTCTTCCCAACATAGGATAATAGGATATACTGGTACATCAAAAGTCAGGTGCTGGTATATGGATTGGGTTTATACAGCCACATCATCCTCTAACAGCAATAACAAGAGCTTGCTTCGATTGCTGTTGTTTAACTCCTTAAATGCTATTGTCAATTATCAACAAAGACATGTAAATCGAGCAAACCTAGGAGTGTTTTATTTTGGGAACCCTTTGCTGCCTCACCCGTAACACAATTGTGAGGTGATGATGACTTACCGTGGAAACTGAGAGCCTGCTATAGACCATCATGACTGCCACATAAGGGACCTTCAGTTTCTGCATGTACCATAATACTGTGATATCACAGTCTATAGAACAAGCGATCACAAGTTCAAGTCCCAAAAGGCGACTAAACAATAATGAAGAGATATATAAAGATACGGTATATATTTTACAATTCGAATCCCCGCTATCCCAATTTAAAAATAAAGAAATAAAAAGACAAACATAACATAATTTTATATTTCTGTGTCTGTAAGAGTCTTATCTATGAAAATATCAAATTAATTAAACAATATAACCCAAAAAAAATCCCTATTTCCATTTTTTAGTCAACACACATCCCCCCGTGAATGCAACAAAAACATTATATGTACCCCATATTGCTACCAATAAAGTCTCAGCTCTCTGAAGATTTCTCTGTAATAATACATTAAATTGCAGATATCAAGGTAATGTGGTGCCCCTGCCGTCTGGCTGCCACAGGTGGTATTTCGTCTACATCATTTGTAATGCCAGGTCTGAAGGGAATTGAAGGTAAAAGCAAAGAGACTGACATGTGCCTCCTTTCCCTTTGTACCCATAATTGCTACTACTACTCTCACCATCCCCTGAGAGCCTGCCCTAGTTGGGAAGGATATTTTCAGTTAAATTAGAAAGCTATGCCAAAAATAAATGGGATCAACACAGTATTGTATCAACAATATATACATTTCACTTTATTTTGGGCAAAAATAGGTTGGGAAGGGTTTAACTGCCAGAACATCTGTCTCCCAGGTATTATCTGTAGTGGCGGCCTCCTAGTAGCTGGGGATCCCAACTGGTGTCACAAATGTATTCCACAGTATAATTTTATTCAGCTTCCTATGACCTACATGCCCATATAGACGGCTCAGGAGGGTTTATCCTACTGACAAATTCCCTTTAATGGCTCCTGTTGTCTATTCCATACAGTCTACTCTAACTCTAATGCAACATTCACATAGAAGTACAGAGCATCATCAATACTAAAAAGTAAATGAAGAATAGTGAGGATTACCTCACTGGCGTTGGAGCTAAGGGGATTAAATAGCAGAGTATTGATTTTTTTATGCTCCTAGCCATATTATTACAAATTTGAGACAAATCCTTTAAATTCAACAAAGATTATATAAATCTATATGCAGTAAGCTCCCCCTAGTGGAGATTGCAGGTGGACAGAAATTTCTCTTTTGACTCTATGGTTGTGAATCTTATGTGACTCAAGTGCTAGAGGATTTCATGATTATATCTATGTAAATTATAAAATAATCTACTGTACTTTGTCTACATGTACATCATGATTACATCCACTGTCAGGTGAATACACCCAGCAGGTATCTGACCAATAGTGATCTCAATCAAATTGATTTGCCATCGAGACCCATCACAAAAACTGTATACTGAATAGTACATATTTTTTAGCATTGGCTCGCACAGCACAGAGCAGTCTGCATAATGGGGTTTTACAGTTTCTGGAAAGTGGACCCAAAAGGCTTTAAAATACTAAAATACCAAACAGAGCAGGTACTCATGCTCTCCAGGTCCAGGCCCAGCTCCACTCACGTCAAAAGCATGCATCAGCGCTGTAGCTAATCACCAAGCTCAGTGGCTTGTGTCATCTACATGGGCACAGCTACTGATCTCAGTGATTGGCTACAGCGGTAATGCGTGTTGCAGCCAAAACACCCAGACCCAAAGTTATGCTGTACTTTGAGAAAAAGCCACCAATCAGGGGTGTGTGCGGTGTTATACACAGAGTGGAAGACTTAACTCTGCTACATCTACATCAAAACAGGTATTCTATCAATACTACCAAGCACTGATTCCTCTTTCTTGCACTATATTATGCTGCTTTTAGTCTATATGCCTGCTGACAGATTTCCTCTAAAGGGTTATTATCAATTTTGAAAGTGATTCCCTAACTTGTTGATGGGCAGTGGCGCAACGATCGCAATAGCAGCAGTCTCGGTTGAGACAGACCGGGCACGTGTCTGTAGGGGGGCCCGCTCCTCCCTTCAGGGGGGCCCAGGCCTCCAGCTGCCCCCCGCGACCACGATCGTGTGTCAGAGGATAGGAGGTGAAGTGAGGGAGACTTCCTGCTTCCCGCGGCTGATCCCGCCCCTCCTCTCCTCTGCTGCCCGGCTCCCTGGCCTGCAATGTGTGTGGCCGGCACGCTTGACATACGCAGGTATCAGCAGCAGCCCACCCCCCCGCTATTCAATTTTAGTTGGTAGCAACCACCCCTCTTCAACTTTAGCTGAGCTGGCAGCACCCCCCCCCCCCCCCTCCTCACCCCAGGGCCCGAGGCTCGAGGTACGACACTGTTGATGGGGATAACTTTCCGAGCACTGCGACTTCCACCAATTATAACAACTGAGGCTCTGAAGAGCACCATGTGAATGGAGTGAAAGATATTCATTCTTGGTTGGACTGCGGGACATAGCCGAGGGAGCACACTTGACTGGGCTTGGGCACGCCCATAAGCATGAATGGAGCCCCAGTACACATGATCGACCTTTGCTCTATTAAACAGGGGTTCCTAGCAGTTGTTCCCCTAATGATCGAGAACTTATTCCTTAGCCTATCGATACAGGATCATTTTCAAGCTTCATTGAATCATAGCATGGTAAAGTCGGAAGGGACTTTAAGGGCCATTGGGTCCAACTCCCTGCTAATGCAGATCATCCCAGCTATATGTTTATCCAGCTTCTACTTGAATAGTTCCATTGATGGAGAGGTCACTACCTCTGTGGCCGCCTGTTCCACCCTGACTGCCCTCACTGTCAGAAAGCTTTTCCTAATGTCTAATCTGTATCTCCTTCCTTTTACTTTCATCCCATTCCTTCTTGTTCTTCTTTGTGCTAATGAGAACAGGGTAGTTCCCTCTGCACTGTTAATACCTTTCAGATAGTTGATGGCATCATAGAATGAAAATGAGAAATTTGAGACTACACCTTTTATATTTAGGTTGAAATACATTTAACTTATAAACTCATAAATCAGATGGGGGGAGGTGGGATCCTGATATTTTATTGTGTCAAAGTGTATTGGGATCAGTTTTAGTTTCCTGATAACGCTGAAATATTTGCCTAGGTCTTCCCCACTATGTATGACTATGTATTAGCTTGTGAGTGACCAAGGACAGTACACGAGGTAGGATTGTGTAAAGCCAGTTATGACATTCACCCAGTCATCTGATTCTCTGACTGATAACCCACATGAATCGGGAGCTCTGCCAGTCACATATACTTTTAATTACCTCATACTACGGCCAAGAATTCACTTGGTTATTTTTATCACACATTTAACATATCTGCGCTTTGGAGCCATATTATCTTTTACAAACGTGGTCAAAAGTGTTGGTGCACCTCGTGTAATGAAAGAAAAACTCACAATGGTCACAGAAATAACTGAATCTGAAAAAAGTAATGATAAAAAAATCTATGAAAATGAACAAATAAAGTCAGACATTGCTTTTCAGCCCTGCTTCCACAGGATATTTTTACAAATTAAACTCATGAAATCGGCTTGGACAGAAATGATGGTCCGTTAACTTAATATTTTGTTGCACAACCTTTTGAGGCAATCACTGCAATCAAGTGATTCCTGTCACTGTCAATGAGACTTCTGCACCTCTGCACAGGGATATTGGTGATTCTTTAAGAGCAAACTGCTTTAGTTGTCTCATGTTTGAAGGTTGCCTTTTCCAGACGGCATGTTTCAGCTTTTTCCAAAGATGCTCAATAGGATTTAGGTCAGGGCTCATAGAAGGCCACTTCAGTATAGTCCAATGTTTTCCTCTTAGCCATTCTGGTGTGTTTTTAGCTGTGTGTTTTGGGTCATTATCCTGTTGCAAGACCCATGACCTGGGACTGAGACCAAGCTTTTTGACACTGGGCAGCACATTTCTCTCTAGAATCCCTTGATTGTCTTGGGATTTCAATTATACCCTGCACAGATTCAAGACACCCTGTGCCAGATGTAGCAAAGCAGCCCCAGAACATGACAGAGCCTCCTCCATTTTTCACAGTAGGGACAGTGTTCTTTTCTTGATATGCTTCATTTTTCTGTCTGTGAACATAGAGCTGATATGCCTTGCCAAAAAGTTCCATTCTTGTCTCATCTGTCCATAGGACATTCTCACAGGTTTATGGCTTGTCAACATGTAGTTTGGCAAATTCCAGTCTGGCTTTTTTATAATATTTTTTCTACAATGGTGTTCTCTTTGGTCATCTCCCATGAAGTCCACTTTGGTTCAAACAATGATGGATGGTGCGATCTGTCAATGATGTTCCTTAAGCTTGAAGTTCACCTTTAATCTCTTTTAGAAGTTTTTCTGGCCTCGTTTGTTACCATTCATATTATCCGTCTCTTTGATTTGTCATCAATTTTCCTCCTGTGGCCACGTCCAGGGAGGTTGGCTACAGTCCCATGGATCTTAAATTTCTGAATGATATGTACAATTGTAGTCACAGGAACATCAAGCTACTTGGAGATGGTCTTATAACTTTTACCTTTAACATACTTTTCTATAATTTTCTTTCTAATCTCCTGAGACAACTCTTTGGTTCGCTTCCTCTGGTCCATGTTGAGTGTGGTACACACCATGTCAGAAAGCAGCCTATATACAGACCCACTGACTGATTACAAGATTGTAGACACCTGTGATGCTAATTAGTGGACACACTTTGATTTAACATGTCCCTTTTGTCACATTATTTTCAGGGATACCATCATTTCTGTTCAGATCAATTTCATGAGTTTAATTTTTTTAAAAATTCTGTGGAAGCAGGGTTGAAAAGCAATGTCTGACTTTCATTTGTTCATTTTCATAATTTTTTTATTTATTATTACTTTTGTCAGATTCAAGATGTGGAATGTGACCATTGTTAGTTTTTTTTTTTATTAAATGAGGGGTACCAACAATTTTGACCTTGGGTGTACATTAGAAAATCACATTATCCAAAGGTTGGTAATCACATAACTGAAACTTATTTTTTTTTAACAAAACTCTCCCGCCTTCTTTCCCGACACAGTGCCTTTCTTGTTTTTGTTCTTTGGCTGTGTATAAAATTGGAACTCAGCCACATTTACTTGTATGAGTTTGATATTTATACCCAGACACACCGAGAGGCTGTTTGTAAAAGAAGTACAGTATCTTTTAGAGATAAGCTCATTGATCCATATCAGATCAAATTTGTTTGAAATTTGTTAGCAAATCTGGCATTTATGGAATTTGTTCCATGAAAGCAGCAAAATTGCAGCCAGTAGGCCACCATTTTGCTAATTAATTTTGAGGGTCGGGAAGGGGAACAAGAAACACATTATACTCCTCTACCTAGGCCCTCACCTGACTCATTGCTTCACATTTTACTACCGCCGCAGCATCCTAGTCCTCATCATAGGGCTTTGGTTCTTCCAGGGCTGAGGCCCCATGTGATCACAAATTGGGGCAACCCACTTCAATGACATCAATGACGTGCGCCCCCTCCAGGTGACCGCCTCTCCTAGGACAGGTGAGCATAAAGTGTTTTTGCGCTCATCATCTCCTTCCGTCCCATATGATTCCTTTGCTTTTAGGGTTTGAAGAAACCTTAGAGCATAAGAAACATTTTTCACGACAACGAGGGAACTTTTGATTCCAGCCAATTCTAAACTGCTGGTCAACGGTAGTGAATTTGTTCAAAATAAATTTCAGGAATTCTGCTTATTTCTATATGTTCTGAGTGGGCCCCTAATCAGGTAACCACAGTAACAACTACAATGGTACACCCCAATCATGGGTATAGGGATACCTCAGCAAATGAAAGGGCTGTTAGTGGAAATAAATCTCTAAACAAAGGCCAACACCAATATTACCACTATATGGTGATCATATAGTGGTAGATACCAGTCTTGCGGAACATACAAGAGATTATACTGCAGTTATAGAGTTGGAAATGTTCTTTCTGTTGGAACGCAACAGCTCCTTACACCGAGGACTCATCTGCAGAGGTTGCAACACAGATACATATTTCCAGCTCTGTCCCAATCTATTTCCAACCTTCACAAAATCCTCATCCTGCTGATACCCCAATACTGAGCCCCTACTGCCGTATGTGTCCCTATTGGGCGGTACAACAATAGGGCTCCTCCTACTGGCCCACATAATGCCACCACTGGACCCCTTCCGTGTTAATAATGCCTCCTTTGTGCCCTCTAGATGGTAAAATTGCCCTATAGAAAATATTAATGCCCTGAGCAAGTGCCCTATAAAAGTGTCCACATTTCTCCCCTAGAAAGTAATAATACCCCATATGCACCTTTGATGGTCACAATACCCCAAGTGCCCCTATAACAATAATGGTTCTTAAGTGTCACCTTAACATTTAATAATGTCATCCAAGTACCCTCCATGTACACTTTCTCCATATATAGTATGATGGGCACACAGCTCCCCCAAAATAATGGTCCACATACTGTATAATCACCACCACAGTAGCCAACACACTATTTAATGGTCCCCACATTGCATAGTGGCCTCCCTAGTAGACCCAATACTTTATGAGGGCTCCTACACTGGATGAGGGCCCCCACGGTAGCTGCCACACTCTAAATGGCCCCTGAATTAGCTCCCACTCTGTATAATGCCCCCACATTTGCTCCTACACTGAATAAAGGACCCCACACTGTATAAGGGCCCCCACATTACTCCTTACAGTGTATAAGGGTCTCTGATCATGGGGCCCTCTTTCCCCCAGTAGCTACTGTACACTAATGGCATATGCCATACCAGTTATCATTACTGAAGAGGATTTAGATTTCCCCCAATATCAGAACTTCTATGAATATGCTACCAAAATCAAAAGAAAATCAGTTACAATGCTGTTTTGGGCTTTGTCATCTCCTGTATCTGTGGCTGCCTCACGCTCCTCACATGTTCAGAAGTTGCTGATATAATAACTGTTTGCTTTTTGTGAAGAAGATGATGACCCAGAAGCATGACACTTAATAAACACAATGGCATTTCCCCGTGACATCTAATTAATCATTTCAACATTATATTTTTTGCTGGTCAAATGTGTTACACAACTTACACAATAATTTCTCAAAACTCTGAACAGTGGCCAGGACCAGGCGTAAGGTGAGCAACCGATGTGGTCACACATGCTGAACTCAGGGATGGCTTGCTGCTCAATGACTCAACAAGTATATATTTGCCTATCAATGCTATGTATTTTCATGTTTTTTCATATTGACTCTTAGGAACCAATGTATTAAGACTAGTATTATGCCAATCTCAAATGGGAACTCTGAGGAGATAAACATTTTTTGTACTGTCCCTATCCTACATGATGAAGCAGAGCTGGACACTACAGTTCTGGGATCTATAGATCATCACTTATATATATATAAAATGATATCTGCTGCTCAGCTCTCACCCCTCCCTTCAGGGACAGAGAAATTCAGTCATGCATAGTGCTAAAGTTTCAGGGGACAGGAAGCTACCAAGTTGATATGGGTGAGAGGAATCCATTGCAATGCTGAATCACTCAATACAGTGTTTTGCCTCTGCTCCTAGCCTAATACATGTCAGAACACATTATGCACCATCATATCATTGTACAGCAGAAGATCATAGCGTGTATTTATATCTGCTTGGTGACATGATTGCCATTTGAAGGGAGAATACCCCTCTTCATGTATTACATAGGATGATATATCAGAGGCAGGATTGCAGTGTGACAATGGGGCTGATGGCCATGCCTCCTGCCACGGCCCCTGTTCATACAGAAGTATGAGAGGGTGGGTATGTAAGATGATCCTGGAGCCCCCTGCCACACCCCCTATTCATACAGAAATGTGAGGGGGAGGGAAAGTAAGATGATCCTGGAACCCCCAGGATCCATGCCCCCAATACACCTCCTATCACTGCTGCAGCATGAGGCAGAATTTCACGGTCCTCCGAAGGGAGGGCTGAGAGCTGAGGAGCAGATATGCTTTTATTGCTTTATAAGTGATCTATAGATCCTAAAACTGTTGTGCCCAGCTCTGCTTCATCATGTAGGAGGGCAGACACAGTACAAAAATTTCCCTGGAGTTCCCCTTTAATACAGGTGTCGCTGGAGTACAAAGTGCCAAATTCATTAAGACTCACTTAGTGAGTTTAGCACATTTTATCACTAGTGAGTGCCACCCAATACTTCGCCAATAATTTTACTCCACTCAAGGACTGGAGTAATATCTCTGATGTAAAAACACCTGAACCATTATGAATTTGATGGGAGGGCGTACCCACTCCTCGTTTTACCCTGACTTCTCCCCAGCTCTGCCCACTTTGGCGGACCTGCCTCAAACTTAAAATGCCCAAATTCACAACTTTTTTTGTAAATCTTCACACTGTGCAAAAATATTTGCGACTTTTAAAAGCATTTTTTTCCATTTTTCTGGGTTAAAAGCTTTGTTGAATCTGCTCTTATTTTATTTATTTTATATGTAATAATAACTTTGCCATTGTGAGTGTGAAAATGAATAATAATAGTACAGATAATAATCACTTTATATAGGGACACTGTCAGGTCATTTTTCAGTATGATACTAATATTACCCTTGAATGGTGCCCGGGCAGCCCTATAAAAGCATGTAAAATCATTATTGTACCCTTTGTAGTTTCCCTGTTATAAGCATTTTCAGACCCTGCAGGGAGCTCCTGCATTAGCCCTGGATATTATATTGACAAACGACTTGTCCTGCAGTGTTAAACTGTTCATTTAATATGCACTCCTTCTCAGAAGCTCTTCCTTCCCTCCTCCCTCCTCCCTCACTCCTCCTTTTGCTCTGTATCAGATTTCACTTTTAGGATCTTCTGTTGAGTGTTAGTGTTAGAAATCAATAACCCATAGTTGACAACTGTCCCAGATTGCCCACGACTCTAAGACTAAAATGGGCAAGATTTATGTAACTTGCACCCACATGCAAGCATTCCTGGGGTGGGCAAGATGTATTCTCAGATGGGTTTGGTGGAGGACTTAAACACTCCCAGAAATGGTAGCAACTATTTAAGGCCCATCAGGATCTTCCCTGTCAGTTGATTAGTGGTAATGTTGAGGGTGAGAGCACAAGACTGCGGAAGCCAACCTACATAATATATATTAGTAAAATTTGCTTCCAATAGGTATCATTGCTGAGCCCAGTGATTGACTGCAGAGGTCACGTGCTCAGTGATTGACTGTAGAGGTCACATGCTCAATGATAGACTGCAGAGGTCACATGCTCAGTGATTGGCTGCAGAGATCCCTAGAGGGACCACAGGGAGGGCGCTCAAAAAGGAGTGGCGACCCACACAGAAGGAGGAAACCCAGTGCAGGACCTTATCGAATCCTGGTCCACAACGGAGTACCGGCTCTGAGTCACGGTGCAGGCGAGTCTAACCCTGAGCCGTCAATACCGGTGGTTCGCAAGGTTTGCCAAGCAGCCCCGAACTCGTCCAGAACATGCAGCCCCACCAGGAGCATTAAACTAGGTTGAGCCCCTTAGAGAAGAAGGGTACCTCATAACACTCAACGGGCCTGGTAGACAGGTTGTGCAGGACAGCGCAAGGATAGTAAGGAGGCGCAAGCAAAGACACAGAGGACAGTGAAGGTACTAAGGAAGGAACACTCTGGAAGCCTCAAAGAGACTTTATTCTCCCCAGTGACTACCCAGCCAGCTAGCCGCAAAAACTGTGTAGCTGTGTACTTGAACTGCTAAGAACTGTTTCCAGTAAAGTACCCGTACAGAGTCGGCAAGCCTTCAGTGTCTTATTCTATTAAGCTAATCCACAGAGCTGCTACCACGACAACCAGCACAGCAGCTACAATGCCCTGGGGATCCCGCTCCGCCTGCAGGGAGCGTTATAAAGTGGCTGCAATACTACGATCCCTGGTGGTCTGTCAGCAGCGCTGGTGAAATCACCAGAGACTGCAGGTGGCGTCACGAGACTTTATTATTTCCTGGTTTTGTTTTCCCCCTTTTCAAGTGACCCCAGGCCACCAGTGACATCCCCTTACAGTAAATACCCGTATACCGAGTCCCCAAAGACCCCTGGGCAGGTCACATAAGCAAGTAAAATAAATAAATTGCTGTTTCACTATCTGAAATCTATTTATTTTCAAAATACCAACTTTTCAATGTGGTCTTGGACCCAATTCTGTGAACTTCCCCCAGGGATTTTCCAGCAGATGACATTTCACCAAGTAAGGTTTCCCCTATGACTAATTTCACAGACTTTCATTCTTTTTCGTCATTTTCAGACCTCGTCAGCACTTTTAATTCTCCACTTACAAAACATTCAATTTCTTTAGAGTCCATTAGAGGTCAGCCTAATGTTTTACATGCAGATAGATGGATACACTGTAAATTGTCTTCATAGTGCAGGTAAAATATGTTTGTACCGTGTTAGCCAGTAGATCAGAATTTGTGTCATTCGGAGCCTGATGAAGAGACCTGAGTTGTCTCGAAAGCTTGCTATTTATTACCATCTTTTCAGTTAGCCATAAAAAGGTATCAGATTTTAATATTTGGTGAACTGGTGTCATAGTTGGTATCTACTGTACCACATGGTGTTGTGCCTGGCACATGTATGCATATTTATATACTAACTTGATAATCCCCATAATCTCACCCTTTGTAATAGACTTAAAAACATTTGGATAAACCTATTCCTTGAAATCTGGATTAGGTGACAATTTTGCAAAAATAAGAAAGTTTACAATTGTTTACAGGAGTAGAAAGAATTTCGAGTTACCGTATTTTTCGCACTATAAGAAACACTTTTTTCCCCAAAATTTTAAAGGAAAGTGGAGGGGTTCATCTCATAGTCTGTATGTACATGGCTTGGTGTAGGGGGGAGGTCGCAGATAAGTGGGTCAAAGGAGGCAGGTTCACCACTGCAGTAAACCAGCAGCTGTGGCAAGCATGGGAAGTGGCCAGGGCAAGGGGATACTGGGACACCGGGACTGATGGCAGCTTGGGTGGGGGAGATCATGGGTGTGATGGATTGGGATGAGGGGAGTTGTAGTTGTTGCAATTATTACCCCTCTGATTCAACGTTGATGTTGGTGCTGCTGGTGGTGCAGAGCCCTCTGGGCACCGGCTGGAGGAATATCGAAAACCAGTTTAAGTTTTACTCCACTTTACTAGGTACTGGCAGATGGTAAAACGGAACACAGTACAGTTTGGTTTACCGGGTAGATGTTGCCAGCTCAGGGTCCCCCTTATGGAGTCTCTAGGTGTTCTCTCTCTTTATCTTTCAGGGTTAACTTCTCTCTTCCCAGTCTGTACCACCCTCGCAGAGCTCCCCCGCCAGTCCCACGGTCTGTAGCTAGTAGGTAAAATCTGTGCCCTACCGGTATGGACGGGCGGCCCAAGTAAGCAAAGCCTCCCGCCACTGGAATTCTGGCCCTTCTCCTCTAGTGTCCTGAACTGGTTCTTAGTCCTGAAGGGTGAGGTACCTTGTGGCGCTGTTGACTCACCGTTGCCGGATGCTCATGTCTCAGGCGATGCAGCACTTGTCACAGTTCCGCGCCTGAGGCTGTGGGGCCCGGTGGTCAGATCAAAGGGGATGAACGGATGGGGATGATTCTTGTTTGTCGTGACGCCACCTGTGGGATTCCGGTGATTGCACCTGCGCTGCTTGGGCCTCTGGGGATGTGCGGCAGCTTGATGGGATGCTCCCCACAGGATGAGCAGGGGTCCCCGGGGCCAGGAGCTGCACTAGCTGGAATACGGCAGCTCAGATAGTTGCTGTGAAAGGTTAATAATAGTTCTAGAGTAAAGCACGGACACCAGATTCCTCTGTAACGAGTCTTTTACTGTAACGGTTGGTGTGGTACACGGAATACAGTCTTTAAGTAATGGACCGGATGATCCCAGCGATGACTGGTATTAGTCCAGAGCTCCACGGTGTTCCTCCTTTATCTAACTGTCTTTCTAGTTGCCGTTGTCGCCTTAGTGCGCCAGTTTGAGGTACAGGGGAGGCTTCTTTATGGTTCCCTGCCGGTGTAATTTCCCGGTTGGAGGGGGCCTGTTTCCCTATGGTGGGTATCTCGCTGGCAAGACGGCTAGGTAGCGGCTGCAGTGAGGTGCTAAGAAGCGGTTCCTTCACTCCGGTTTGCAGGGCAGCGGTGGACGTCTGCTCGCCTCGGAACCAGTGATCCGGTGGTTTGGGCACGGGTCTGTTTGTACCCGCTCTGTAGCTGCCTATGTTTCGGTCCGGGTCACCGCTTAATGGTGCCCAGCCAGTAAGTTTGGTTTAAGGCTGCACAGAACTGTGCAGAGCCTGCTCCTTCTTCTCCTACGTTGCTCCAACTCCTAACATCTCTCCTCACTTCCCCCACACACTACAGCTTTCACTCCTCCCACCAGGACCTGATTGGCCCTCTACCTCTAGTGTGTTGTGTGGTGTATGGAGCTCTGGGTTTAACCATGTCATCACTGGGACGGAAGATATTACATCTTCTGTCAGGGATGCAATACCTTCCTTTGACGCACTTGTTGCGGGGCGCCACACTGTCAGCAACCCGGTTTCTATGGGACTGCAGCTCGTTGGTCTGCGGTCAGAGTTGAACTTCTGGCCGCCTCGGCTTCCCGCGTTGCCAGTGTTTCCCTCAACATGACCAGCTGGCTCCAACCAGTCTGGCCCGTTGCCTTCTGTCTTGGGCCCTCACTTAAAGATGGGGATCCCTCCTGTCAGAGCACTGTCAGGCCCGTCCTTCCTGACTGCCTTCCCAGCACTGTCTGATCTAAATTGTCACTCTCTCCCACTACTCTACCGTAGGCTCCACCCGCTTTTGGAGCCTACTAAATTACCGGTCTCCCCTATTCTAAGTGGCCTAGTCCTAAGTGTGTGTAAGGACAGACTCCACAGGTTAAACCCTGAACTGACAACTTACAGGGATAACACATTTAGTGTCACAGTGTAGTACTTCCCTGTGGCGCCTAGCCAGAGGGGCGTCACACATGTGCACCCGCTATTAAGGAAAATGAATATTCACTGATGCTCACGGCCATAATCCTGGGTGTGGGGAGCAGTGAATATTCATTTTGGATTAGCCGGTAGCTAAAGTTGGTGTGTAACAGGCACTGGCTTAGCAGTAACGTAATTCACTGCCCAGTTTACGTGCCAAAGTCAGTTGCCGGTGTCAGAAGAGGATATTGCATATCAAAGGAGTAGAGAGAAGGTGAATAGAATTCTTTATTCTTTCATGTGTGCAGCATAATGGGAGGCATATACAACATGATGGGCCCATGATGGGAGGCTTATAAACCAGGCTGGACCCATGATGAGGGGCATATAAACCAGGCTTGGCCCATGATGAGGGGCATATAAACCAGGCTTGGCCCATGATGAGGGGCATATAAACTAGGATGATCTCATGATGGAATTCATATAAACCAGAAGGGCCCATGATGGGGAATGTGTAAGCCAGGATGGACATTAATACAGAATTTGGGGACCTTAGCCTCATAACAGTACAGGCAGCTGATCTCCCTTTCATAAATGTGCATCCTGACTACATTTTTTGCTTTCATTTTTTTTCCTATTTTTAACTATTTCTTGACTCTAAAACATGGGTGCGTCTTATAGTCTGGGAAACATATGGTTTATTACTTCTGATCATTGCCCAATACACAGTATTTAGAAAAGGTTTATCTACTCTTAACATATGCAACAAGCCTCTGAGGGTACTTTTACATGACGCGATATCGTTCCGATATTGCATACAATTTCACGGGAGCGCGCATGTTTTAGGCACTTGTACAAGATCGCATAGTAGATGTCACACAGGGAGATATCGGCAGGCAACGCAACTACGATGTGGTACGCCCCTTTTTTGCGCTGGGTATGAGCAACCCAGGGAACGAGCATTTAACATTGGAGTGAACAGGGGAAGTTGCGGTCCAAATTGTAGTTGCGCCGTCACAGAGCAAGATCATGCCAGATCGCATATGCAATATCGTACAGTTGAAGGGCTTGCACAATCTTCTTGCAATATCGTACCTACGATTTTTTCGAGTCGCATTGCCCATTTACACGACAACGCACGAACGATATCAACTGCAATGGCCGTACCACGATGTTGCATTGCGATATCGTGACGTGTAAAGGTACCCTAACACTCAGCAATTGCCAAAACTAACTGAAATAGCATGTCAGTAATTGGATAACACTTGTAAGGCTCTGTTCACTTGTCAATTTACATTTTCTGCTTGTCTGTTCCATTTAAAATAGAAAAACGGAAATAGCATTCTGTGCATTTCTATTTTGAATGGAAGCAGACGGGTTCCCATTGATTTATATGGGTTTCCTCTTACTTTTCACTTTTCTATTTATTTTTAGAGCAAACAGAAGAGTCCCGCTTGCAGAATTTCAGTGGTAAGAACAAAGAACAAATGGAAAGCAGACGGACACCATATAACTAAATCGGGCCTTACTTTTCCTGTTGAGGACGGAATGTACAGGATTCTAATTCAGTTTAGATGTTCCAACAAAAGGGAAACTTCAATGCACATGTGATCAGCACCCCATACCTCACTCAGACAATCATTTTTCTGTAGACAAACTGGCATATTCACTTTTTATTGTGGTGGTGAAGTGAACTAAATATCTGAGCAATGTCTTTTTATGATCTGATTTATAGATCAAAACTGCCAATACTCGTGAATCGGTCTGTCAAAAAAAAAGTGTTTTGCAGCTGTGTATCATATGAGTATAGACTATTTTTGTTTACTTTTTAATTGATAGGAGAAGCTTGGATTTTTTTTCATATGAGAATTGCTAATGGTAAAAATCAAATTATGTGGTCCATTAATTCTTATACTCAAAAATATGACATCTGATTGAGGCCTTACCCGACTGATGATGTGTAATTGTCTCCAGTTCTGTAATCATTTTATTAAAATACAGATATGTGGCAGATCTGAATTGTCTGCATCTTTGGGTCTCTACGTTAATGGATGTCACTGGAGGGGTGCATGGTATCTAGAAAGGGATCACATTAAGTCAGTATTTTAGTACTTATAGAATGAGGTTGGTGAATTAGGTAATGTGGCCTCTCTTGGTATATTGGACTGAATAGCATACAGCTTGGTTTTAAAGGACCTCTTTCCCCAAATGGTATTTGTAATGGCCTGACACCTGCAATTGTTAATTAATGATATTAAGGGAATCTGTCATCTTAGGGCGGCTTCACACTGCGGTCAGGTCCGGTCCGGGGCTGTCAGGGATGAACGTATAATGCACCCCCCTTGGTCCTTCATAGTGTAGAATGCCCCCTTAGTCACCATATTATAATGCACGCCCATAGTCCTCCATATATTATAATTCACCCCATAGTCTTCCATATATTATAATGCACCCCATAGTCCTCCATATATTATAATGTACTTTCCATTGTCCTCTATATATTATAATTCACCCACAGTCCTCCATACAGTACAATGCACCCCCATAGTCCTCCATATAGTAAAATTCACCCCATAGTCCTCCATATATTATAATGCATACACCATAGTCCTTTGTATAGTTTAATACATACACCATAGTCCTTCATATAATTTAATGCACCCCATAGTCGTCCATTTATTTTAATTCACCCCATAGTCCTCCATATAGTATAATGCACCCCTATAGTCCTCCATGTAGTATAATGCACCCCTCATAGTCCTCCATACAGCATATTTTACCCTATAGTCCTCCATATATAATAATGCACTACCCAGTCCTCTATATATTCATACATAGTCTTTTGGCCACCAGTGTACTCATTTATTTAAAAAAATGAATACTTACTTCTACTCAGTCCCCCCGTGCTACGGATTCTGTGTGAGTGTTCTGCAGCACTAAACATCTCAGCACAGCGGGCTCGCAATAGTGACGTACTTGCATCTACTGTGACATTAGATCTCAGACGCCAAGAGAGAATGGTGGAGGAGGGAGCAGAGAGCTGCCTCTTTCATCATTTCAATGGCAATACAGTTGAAAGTGCAATAATAGCCAGGGGAGAACTCTGTCTCTGTGCTTGCACCGGGCCCCCCTGAACTAAAGGACCACTGGGTACTATGCATTTTGGATAACTAGTCTGGGTAAGTTCCCAAGAGGCTTCTCTCTGCCTTGCTCACCTTAAGTATGAGGTCTCTTCTCCTCTTTGAGCATAATTCAGTCACGAGGATCAAGGTAGGAAGAAGCTGCTAGGGACCTGCCTCAAATTTAAAGGGGATGTCCACGACTCAGACACCCCATTCTCAATCAATATGTTTCCCCCAAGTAAAATGCTAAAACCTTCACTTACCTCCGGTATCTAATGGTCTCTGCACTGGCTCTCCCGGGGCTGGCATGACCTTATGTTACAGAATCTCTGTAATCCAATCAACAGCCATTAGTTGTGGGAGAACAAAGTCACTGAGAAAAGGTTGTACAAGTATTGGACAGCCCCTTTATTTATACAAGATACATAGTCCCTCGATGTCCTTTCAGAGTTAGATATTGTCTTATCATGCTTCCTTTGTTCAAGCAGCATCAATCAGATAACAGGTTCCCTATGGGTACCTTTACACGCCACAACCACAGGAGACATTTTTGGCGGAGATATGTTGCCCTGGAATTATCGCCGCCACATTGCCTCCTAATTGCGGTGTGTATTTCGGGAATTTGGCGGCGATAAACCAAATATCGCCTGGTTTCGATTTCAGAACACTGCTCTGAAATTAGGGGACCGGAGCGAGGCGACATATCGCTGCCAAATTCTCGAAACACACACTGCAATTAGGAGGCAATTTGGCGGCGATAATTCCAGGGCGACATATCGCCGCCAAAAATGTCTCCTGTGATTGTGGTGTGTAAAGGTACCCTATAGGAAGAAGTATCCATTGTCAGATCCTCATGATAACTCAGATGGTTCACGTGCAGTCATTGTGACAAGGCACAAATCATCATCATATCACAAGCATGGCTGTGCCGATTGCTGTTTTATGTATTTTTTTTACATTACAGTTCGTCTATGTATTCCGTGCACGTCTGCTGATTCCTTAAATAATAGATTAACATAGCTTTTTATTTCAATGATATGGAATTAGGCTGAAAACCAAAGGAGTTTCACTGAACAGTTCATATCATTTTGGGATTAAGAAGTATTACCTGCTACATTCTCTGCTAATTCTCTACAGTAGATGAATCCACATCTTATTCTGTGGAGTACTGTGCCCACCGCTATCAATGTGTCAATTTATTCCATATCTTGTTGGAAAGAAGTAACCTGCCTTGTAGAAAATGTGGATAATATGTTTTATCTTCTTGAGTTAGGATGAAAGTAAATAATCATATTACAATTAAGCAAAAAAAGAGTAAGTATTGAGTTCTCATGGAGAATGCTATAGCTTTATTCTATTATATTAATTTCGAGTATTTCCATACAAAGTCAGTGGTGGCAACAAATTTCACCAAATCGCATCTTTTTGAGTTAGGAATTACATTGCTGATATAGTGTGGATTTGCTGCAGATTTCACCCTTTAGGTTAATAATCTACATATAATCTACATCACATGGCAATTTAAGATGTAGATTTTTCCCAAGATTCTTATAGCATTAAACTGTAGTGATGGGCGAACCTGCCAATGTTCGGGTTTGGCGGACCAGACCGGACTTTGTGAGCTTTTTTGAGCTTCACTCACTTATGGCTGTTTACCAAGTGCCATGATGCAGCGCATCGGGGTCATCTTGTGGCACCCCAAGGGTTAATGTGCCACAGAAACAGCAACATGGGTTTACTCCCCACACAACACTACACTAGAAAGTGGGAGGAGCTTGGGTGGCACCTGCAAAAGTGGGAGGAGTTAATGTTGTTTACCTCAGAGCAGGAGTGACAGTTAGTCAGTTTAGTTTAGTCTGAGTTGGAGTTAGTGAAGAAGGACTGAAGAAAGACTGATGATGTAAAAGGGGCGACCTTAAGCCTCTCCACAGCTTGCTACCCACTTCCAGGCCTAGCCAGGGTCTGAGGGAAGGAGTCAGAGAAACAGAGGAACACACCCGGGATGAGAGTTACCCTGAATTCACCCCGGGGAGGCGCTTAGGACGGATACCGGATCCGATGCTGTGCCTGAGACAGACAGGACAGTGAACACTGGAATAGTGAAGGTCCACCATCTTCACTGTACCATAACAAAGCAACACGGAGGGGTCAGTGACACAGAGGACTCAAGTTGCCTAGCAGATTGGCACCCGTGAGGGGAGACAGGGCCAGCAGTTCAGCTAAAAGCGGCAGCAGGGCCACACACAAAGTGCAGAAGTAGGAAGCCAAGTACCCGGTCAGGGTGGGAGCAACCCGGCCCCGGTACAGACTCCGTGGACAATACTCTGCTTTACCATCTGCACAGTAAAGACTTGGAAAACGACAAGAAACGTGAGTGTGTGTCATCCTTGTCCTGAAACCCTACTTTCCCTCATAAACTGCCATTGCCTCCACTCTCATCATCTCTACTACTACCCCTATTATCCTGCAACATCTGTAACAACCATCACAGACTTTAATTACCACTGCCCCGGGGAACCAGGCTCTACCTGCGGAGAGCCATTCCATCTAAAGCTGCCAAAACATCATTCCCGGAGGTTCTGCAGCAGCGGTGGTCACCCTGACCACAACCCGTGGGTAGCGTCACGACAAACCTAATCCCTTCTAAATGCACCCCATTTACTTGTGTGAACCCGGTACATGGTCCGGACCAGGACCGCCGTGACATCCCCCAGCAGTACTCCGGTCCGGTACCGAGTACCCCGTCCCAGTGGGCTCCACAACCTGAGTTCACAGCTGACACGTCAGTTCTGAACTCAGATGAACCCGGCTGTGACATCACTGCGAGCACATCTGAAGTCATTTTCTCTACAGTGTGCGTGGTGACCGAATGTTCCTGAGTCTTTGCCTGTGGATTATTGTCAGAGGTTTTGTTTTTTGGTTATTAAAGAATGGAACCATGGATGTATTTTGTGTTTTGTTGCCAAAAATTTTTTTTCTCTGTGTTGTGTTTTTTTAATGTTCACTTTTTTTTAATGTTTATTAATTTTTGTAATGTTTATTCATAGTAGTCTAACATTGGCCCTGCATTTTGAATCTCAGGCTTAGTGCCAGCTGCCAATACAAAGCTGGCAGGAACCCCTTTATTACCCTGCTTGCCATCACCAGTATAGCTACTGGAAGAGCCGGGTAAAGCGCTATAAAAGAGTGCTTACCGTATATACTCGTGTATAAGCCGACCCGTGTATAAGCCGACCCCCCTACTTTTGCCCCAAAAATCTGGAAAAACCTATTGACTCGTGTATAAGCCGAGGGTGGACCCCAGCACAGGTATACAGCCCCCAGCAGTGTGGTATACAGGCCCCCCCCAGTGGTATACAGGCCTCCCCAGTGGTAGTATACAGCAGCCCTAGTGGTAGTATACAGCAGCCCCAATGGTAGTATATAGCATCCCCAGCAGCCCCAGTGGTAGTATACAGCAGCCGCAGTGGTAGAATATAGCAGCCCCAGTGGTAGTATATAGCAGCCCCAGCAGTAGTATACAGCAGCCCCAGTGGTAGTATATAGCAGCCCCAGTGGTAGTATATAGCAGCCCCAGTGGTAGTATATAGCAGCCCCAGCAGCCCCAGTGGTAGTATACAGCAGCCCCAGTGGTAGTATATAGCAGCCCCAGCAGCCCCAGTGGTAGTATACAGCAGCCCCAGTGGTAGTATATAGCAGCCCCAGTGGTAGTATATAGCAGCCCCAGCAGCCCCAGTGGTAGTATATAGCAGCCCCAGTGGTAGTATATAGCAGCCCCAGTGGTAGTATATAGCAGCCCCAGTGGTAGTATACAGCAGCCCCAGTGGTAGTATACAGGAGCCCCAGCAGCCCCAGTGGTAGTATACAGGAGCCCCAGCAGCCCCAGTGGTATATACAGCAGCCCCAGTGGTATACAGGCCTCAGCAGTATATATAGCAGCCCCCAGGGGTTATACAGCACCCCCCAGGGGTTATACAGCACCCCCCAGGGGTTATACAGCGGCCCCCTGGGGGTACCCAGCAGCCCCCAGGGGGTACCCAGCAGACCCCTGGGGGTACCAACAGCCCCCTGGGGGTACCAACAGCCTCCAGGGGATACCCAGCAGCCCCCTGGGGGTACCAACAGCCCCCTGGGGGTACCAACAGCCTCCAGGGGGTACCCAGCAGCCCCCTAGGGGTACCAACAGCCCCCTGGGGGTACCAACAGCCCCCAGGGGGTACCCAGCAGCCCCCTGGGGGTACCAACATCCCCCTGGGGGTACCAACAGCCCCCAGGGGATGCCCAGCAGCCCCCTGGGGGTACCAACATCCCCCTGGGGGTACCAACATCCCCCAGGGGGTACCCAGCAGCCCCCAGGGGGTACCCAGCAGCCCCCTGGGGGTACCAACAGCCCCCTGGGGGTACCAACAGCCCCCAGAGGGTACCCAGCAGCCCCCTGGGGGTACCAACAGCCCCCACAAGCTGGCACTGTCCCCCCTTGTAAGTGCCCCCCCCCCCGCTACTTATACATTACCATCCCGGTGTTCTGATCGGCGCCGCTCCTCCGTGCTGCGTCTTCATCCTCCCGCGCTGGCTGCATCCGGGTTCTCCAGCGGTCGCGCGATGACGTCACATCGCTGCGACAGCCGGAGATCACGGATGGAGCCAGCGAGGACGGGAGGATGAAGAAGCACCGAGGAGCGGCGCTGATCAGAACACCGGGATGGTAATGTATAAGCACCGAGGGGGGCCCTTACAAGGGGGGACAGTGCCAGCTTTTGGGGGGCCATATGCACTGCTTCCCCCTGCCGCTGATTGACAGGGGGATGCAGTGCATATTTAATGAGCGGCCCCACGTGACGGGGCCGCTCATACAGCAGCCCCCCCCCGCCTCCTCCAGCCTCCACAGCCCCCACCACACAGCCCCCACCACACGGGTCTACCGTATAGACCCGTGTATAAGCTGAGGGGGGGACTTTTCAGCCCAAATTTTGGGCTGAAAAACTCGGCTTATACACGAGTATATACGGTAATCACTATTTTTTTTTCAGCTCTCCCACCCACGAATTGGACTCGAGCTGTAACGCGGACAGCACAGAAATAAAAAATGGACGGCATTTGTGTGTTGGCCATTTTTTTTTTGCAGACACAGTCACTTCATTGGACGAATTTGATCTGCAAATCAGATCAATATCAGACGTGTCTTTTTCTTGGCGGATCAGTGTTCCCAAAAGGCTACGACTGTAATGAAAACTGATTATGTATGATATGTATGATATCATATGGATGATATGGTTATTCTATTTTGGATGAATGAAACACGTTTGTACTATTGCAACATGCAAAGAATATTACTGAAATAACCAGTAGGTAAAAGTTATTTATTAAAAAGTACTTTACAATTCTTATGATTTGTTAATAACAGGATTTACTAGGTACCAGATTATATTATGTAATATTCTGGAGTGAGATATTTCCAATGCATTACTTGTATGGTTAAAGAATCTTCAAGGTGACTGTCCAGAATAAATTACTTACATAAAATGTACAGGGTTGTGTTTGGTCCTGTAGGTGGTCCTCATTTATTGGTATAAGATTGGTTTTTAGACAATGTTGATGTTTTTTTTTGCTTCTCAGGTCAGCTAAGAAGGAACTATAGCTGGCATAGGGAGGGTTGAGGCGCCAATTTATATAGTGTGAGGACGTGGCAGCAGCTGAGATAACAACTACATGCTACTCACAGCAGGGAGGAACCTTAACCCCTAATGCACCAGATAAAAATAAATAAGTTCCTACTCAGGATAAGTGATGAGCGGGCACAAAAGAGGATCTGGGATCAGATAAACGATGTGACCTTCTGATCTCATATCTCCCTGAGGTCACATCAGGCTGTGACATACTCGTGACACAAATAACACCAATGAAACAAAACCAGAACTGGAACTCAAATATAAGCATGCACCGGTTTTGGAATCGGCAGACAAATCCCCACTTCTGCAGGATACATCCGGCGAGCTGGCAGCCGGATAGCAGCTAATTACCACCCGGCGCAATCCAGCTCCGTGCAGCCCGACAGGATTCTATGCAGAAAAACTCCGCTCCAGGCTGTCACTCCTGACAGCCCCGGACCGGACGCTGCCGCAGTCTGAAGCCGCCCTAAAAGTCCATGCAGCACACAGCTACCACCAATGATGCACAGTGCTAACAAGGCTTGTTAGCACTGTGCATCATTGGTGGTAGCTGTGTGCTGCATGGACTTTTACTTAGTTGTTTAATCTCTGCGTCCTATGCTTGCACCAGTTCACACTGGTCTGCTGAGTGCTGTGCAGTTTTTTGAATTATATCTATCTATCTATCTATCTATCTATCTATCTAATCTATATCTTAATAATTGCAAAATAAAGGCTGCAGCACACAAAAATAGATGATTTTAGCCTTTATTGGCTCTCTAAGGCATTGGATTAGCGAAGTTTCGGTCAGCTATCTATATCTTATGCATCATTAGTACATTTTATCACTCTCTTCCCTGATAGATCACTGTGGATGAGCAGACACCTAGCAGGGAAGCTACTGAGCATGTGCGTCCGCCAGTAAAGGTGGACACATTTTTTAGCAACAGTAGAAACAGCAGGGGGCTCTTTTATGGATAAAAATGTAAGGTATTTACAAAATAGCACTTTTTTAACACATGTTTATTGAACTTACACTTATTTTAATATTCACTATGTACTGTTAAACCATACTTTTCATAGGACTACCCCGATATAGCGATTACAACCAAAATTGACACCCCAATATAGTAATCTGTTCATGGTATTTATGATATGAATATCATGCGGTCACCTTGCAATCTTATTCATGCCATGTAATGGCCATTTTATTGGAATCAATTCTAAGCCTATTACTGATTAACGTTCTCTGAGATTCAATATCATTTAATGAATGAGTATCCATTGACACGGTGAAAAAAAGCATAGTAGCGGTCCAGCAGATTGGTCGCCTGTGAATCTGCCTGTTCAAAATGAAATGAATGCAAATTGATCCTATTCATCTAATTATAATGATTAGGAAGAATTAACATGAGCTCAGTTCAATATTTTCATGATTGTATAAGAGGGAGGCAGCCCGTGGTGCATGTCATTGTCATTCCAGGATAAGAAGTTGCTTATCTCAGCAGGCTCCAAGTTAAAGTTTATAAAAATCTATGAACTTGTTACAGAATATTAACATAAGAATCCGGCTCTTCATATTATTCATTAAGACTTGGGCTATGTAGCACCTTGTCATCACATGTATTTAGTGCAATAGTTTCCTATGTTTTATTTTCCCCAAGGAAACCCCATTGGTTCTATCATGGAATTACCATGAGTGTACAATTGCATGCTTGTGACCACAAGTAATCATGCAATTGTGGCGCCCTACTGGTCAGTTGTCACAGTTGGGGTACTGCACCCATAAAAGAGTGTGCGGTTATCCCTGTCACAGTGGGAAAGCAAGATTTGTAGGAGGCTCCCATCCAGGCACTCCCATACTCGAGCCTAGGGAAATGGTTGAAGCCCAGTCCCTGGGGGAGAGTTAGGGGAGGAGGGATGTAGAAAAACGTGGAGTTTTAGTTTGTCCTGAGGAGAGAAGAAGAAAGGGAGACCTGAGTAGAGAAAAGGGGTCTCCGAGGGAGGGGGACTAGAGAAGAGGCAGCCCGGGAAAAGAGAGAGGGATCCCTCATAGCGGAGCGCCCTTACTCTGGGGGGAGACCTGGTCCACCTAACGGGGTGCCGGCTCCGAGGACACGGTGCAGGGAGTCTAGCCCCTGAGCTGCTAACACCGGCTGTCGCGGGTCAGTCTACCACCCCCCACACCTTGACCATACAGCACCACCACACCAGGACCCCACTAAAGGTCGAGCCCTCCTTCTTAAGAGCTGGGAAGCACGGAAACTCAGCAGCACCCCAATGGGCCTGGTAGTAAGGGGGTAGAGCAAGGACAGGAATCAGCAGCAGGACCTATGATAGTCAAGAGAAGATATACCACGGGAGTCTCCGAGAGACCTTGCAACCTGCTTTGACTACCCGGCCGGCTACCTCATGAAAAACTGTTTTCCACTGTGAACTGTATTGCCATCAGAACTGTTCCAGTAAAGTACCCGGGTAGAGGGACAGAGTCTCCATGTGTTTGTTCTAATACTGCATTACTGATAATTTACTTCTACAGACTGCACCTCCATCATCGGTGCACTTCTGCTCCGTAGGGCCAGCTCCACCTGCAGGGAGCTGTTCCATCCAGGCGGCTGTCATACCATCGCCCTCCGGAGGACTGAGGCGGCGCTGGTGTCTAGTCACCAGAATCTGCAGGTGGCGTCACAAACTCTTTATTCCCATTTATACTACCCCTTTTTTTACTACCCCCAGGGCACGGGTCAGGGCAGGCCACCAGGGACATCTCAACCTCAGCAAGGGCCTAGATACCCAAGTATCCCATATAACCTGGGGCGGCACGCAATCTGGTAAAAACATTTGTGGCCACCAATCCAAATAATTACTTAAGCTATGTTCACACATTGCGTTTTTTTCTGCAACCAAAACAAGCTCTCTTAGGGTGGTTTTACTTTTGCATTTTTCTAGCCAGTGTCCTAATCCGGCCGAAACTTGATGCCACCTGATCAGGCCTGTCTCCATTGACTTAGAATGGGAACACAGGCACATGCGATGGCATCAGGTTTCCGCCGAATCCCAACAAATTAGTTTTTTTCACCTCCTTGTGCTTTTGAGGCTGGTAAAAAAGCCTGATGTGACCGGATGTGGCTAAAAATAGAACGGGCTTCAATGGGGCAGGAACCGGCCAGGGGAGGAGCTGTACAGGCTGGATCCGGTCTTCAAACTGAGCATGCCCAGAGCCCCTCCCAACATCTGCCCATTAGTCGAGTCCTAAGAAAAGTTTCAGCTTTGCGATGCATCAGGCATTATACTACTGCGGTTGCATACAGTTGCACAAACAAACCTGGATGCAGTCGGATGCGTTTTCAGCCTATCACACCTGAACATAAGGGTGAAACCAGCCTAAGCTGTAAAAACGCTGCTTCGAAAGGTAGGTTTGTTGTCTTTTTGCTGCTTTTTTGCAGAGTTTTTTGATTGGTTTTAGTTTGTCCTTTGTCTACAATTCATGTTTAATAAAGTTAGTTTTGTTCACCAAAAAAATAGTAAAAACACCACGGTTATGTTTTTGCACTCTCCTTCAAAAACACTGCAGTTTTCTATTTGAGTCCGAAGAAAAAGCAAGTTTGATTACTAGTACTGTAAAAAGCAGCTTTTAATTTGCATAAAACTCATGAAAAAATGTTGCAAAAAACTCATAAAAAACACAATGAACTATTCACAGGGCAATTCTTTTCTTCACAAAAATAGGACAGATTTTCACCAGTGTGCTGGATCCATTCTTCTTCCATTCTTGGTCAGTGTCACTTAAATAAGTGAGTTTGTACCACAAGTTGGACCCATCTCAGACTTGTCTGTACTTTATTTTTAGTTTTTGTGGTCCATCAGTGTATAAATATAGCTGGCATTTGAGAAAGGCCATAGCCCTGTTTGCTATATGTCTTTCTTTGAACTCTGTCTTCTCACTCAAGATCCCAAATTATGAGCCAATATGGAGAACTGTAATGGAGAATTATAAGAACAGCTCCCAGTGTGGTGAACTTTAGTTATTCAATACATTATTGGACAGCTAATTACTTTATGTTCCATTTTATTCCAAAAATGTTTCCAATTGCTGAATAAACTGAGGCATAGGACATGGCCAATTGAGTATTGACCTTTTTTGGTATTTCTCTGTAGTCTACTGAGATCGTCAAAGTGATTGTATCAGGGCTGTGGAGTCGGTAAGCCCAACTCTGACTCCTGTTTCCTCGAATTCGACTCCACCAAAAAGGACACCGACTCAACTCCACCCCCCCGACTCCACAACCAGGGCAGTGAAGTCAGTAAGCCAAACATCCAACTCCAACTCCGAATCCTCAATTTCCCTGAACTCTTCCACGACTGCGACTCCACATCCCTGGATTGTATCCCCCAGATTTAACAGTTTAATGGACCGATTTTCCAATCTCAAATTCTTTGTAGAAATTAGTGCTATTCCAGGAAAACAGACTGATAGAGATTACTGTAGGTGCGAGCTTTTGAGATTTTAGTGATTGCTAGGGGTCCAGATGGTCAAGGTACACATGCATATTTTCTCTCTCCATGTTCACCGAGTGGGTAGGATCGTCTTGATTTGATGTCACATGTAAAGCGCCATGGAATAAATGGTGCTATAATAATAAGTAATAATAATGTTGGTGTGAAATGTCTACCCAATACAATTTCACAGAGCAAGGTTGGGATGAGATGGTCATATAACACGGATGACGTTCGCATCAAAATGCCCGGACCTGCCAGTGGCTCCCCTGATCCAATTGTGACAGCTGCATAAAAATTTGTGAAGCTGTCATGCTCGGGTCAGGAGAGCCAGTCCCTACATTTTCATGTGATATACATACTTGTGATAAGCCTGTCTGACCTCAGCCAAAGAAAGAAAGAAACTGCAGCTCCATCTCCCTTCCCCATGTCGACTATAATATGTTGTACTACAGCGGCCATATTGGAAACTGAGGAAATGTGTGACTCTCTATAGAGAGACAGATAGAGCCACACCGGGCATGGCTAGAGCAGGCCTGTACATGACAGGGGTTTGGAAGGGAAGGCCTAAGAAAGGGTTAGTAGGGATTTTGGCATTTAGTCCAAGGAGGAACATGGAGGGG
>JARQOC010000003.1:784744232-784755101 GCA_033576535.1 Allobates femoralis
ATGTAGTACAGGTAGAGTGCAGTACTGTATATATCATACAAATGGAGGAAGTACAGTAAATCCAGTACAGGTAGGGCACAGTGCAGTATTCAGTATATAATACAAGTGGAGGAAGTACAGTAAATGTAGTACAGATAGGGCACAGTACTGTATATATAATACAGGTGGAGGGCACTACAGTACATATAGTACTGGTAGAGTGCAGTACTGCATATATAATACAGATGGAGGTCAGTACAGTATATGTAGTACAGGTAGAGTGCAGTACTGTATACATAATACAGGCAGAGGGCACTACAGTACATGTAGTAAAGGTAGAGTGCAATACTGTATATATAATACAGGTGGAGGGCAGTATAGTACATATGACACGCCCCCCAGGGCCATTGGGTACTCGGAACTGGGCTACAATACTGCTGGGGAGTCACAGGGGTTGAGACCCGCCTCCGTGATCCTCGCGGTGTCAATAATAGTTTGGGAATTAAGGTTTTGGGAGTTGAAGTCGTGACGCCAACTGTGATGTTTGGCTATTGATGGCCAACACTACGGTGTGGGACCTATGGAGATGATCTACTCGCAGCTAAGGTGATATCGCTCCCCAGGGAGGAGCGGTTCCCCAGTGCAACTGGTATAGTCTATGGTGGTGGTAGGCTGTTGGGTTATTCTGGCTGGAGAAGCGGATGGGGGTATTACTGAGGCAGGTCTCTTGTGGCCTCTGCTGCAACTTGGCGTGGAAAGAAACAGTCTCACACAGCTTCTGTGTTTTGTACCCAGTTTACTCAATGATCGGTTAAGTATTGCTGCCGCATGCTGCCTTCTGCCAAACCCCAGTCCGGACAGTCCTCAAGGAAATGGGATAGCTTGCCAAGACACCACTTTATGTTCCTTTTTCCCTCTGGTTACTCTCCCAGAGCTGATTATACGCCTCTCCTACCTGTGCCTCCGCACACAGAGCCCCAATATGGCGGACACGTACCTAGTACCCTGATCCTAGTACGGCTACCTTCTCGGCAGATGTGTTCGGTTTTGGCCACAGCTCCTGTAGATCTCGTGGCCTCCAGTTCTGTGGTTGGAGCATTGAGCCACCTCAGGGCCGGTCCCTGGTTCTCAACCAGCCCCTCCGTCCGACTCCGGTTGAATCTGGATTCAGGTGCACGGGTGGTTTTCTCTCTCTCTCTGCCTGTCCCTCTAGGGCTCCCTCTTGCCTTTCTCGCTAACTCCGATCCATTACGAGCTCCTCACCGCTCCAGTCCTTGGGCCCACATTCCTCCTCCTCTCTCCTTTCTTCTCTACTTCCTACTTCTTCACCGCCCACCCACACTTTTTCCTTTTTCTGTCCCTTGACTGAACCCTCCCTCTATCAGGTCCGCCCACTGTCCCCAGGCCCACGTTCTAAGGGTGTGTTGGATGCTTGGTGGGTGTCTCAGACTTACCATCCTGTTTCTCTGAGAACAGGGATATCACATCCGTGGAGTGGATGCAGTACCCCTTGTGGCGACCAGACCCCAGGCAAAGGTCAGCATGTCCTCGAGCAACCACAAGGGTAAAGGTGTTTTAACACAGGACTCACATTTTTGGCATGCATGCATAACAGTAACAATCATAACAAAATTTCTTCCCGGACGTGGAGACTCTTCCTTGAATGTTACATGAAGAAAAAGTACAAAATTACAAAAACCAATGGAAAAATAAGTGCAATTTACTATATTCAACAAGAGTTTCTCACCAGGTGTCCTTTTCACTGTCTTTCAGTGCAACATGGGGGACTCTCTTCCAAAATAAAATCCCCAAACGTAGGCCCTGGGCATGGCGACAGGGCAAGGATGGACCAACTTTTTCGGCCACGCCAAGCAGATTTTTATTTGTGGTCACCGTAGAGTGCAAACCAATCAACAGGCACTGGTATGCCAAGTGATAAAAACCAACAGGGAGCACACCAAAATGTGCTGACTATTTACAGTAAAGTTCTGGCCACTCATTGTCCATGGTCATATTGCCCATTTCACACTTATTTTTGCTAACTAACGAGCATTTCTACTCACTCAACTCACACATACCTTTACCAGGTAATAACTCTCAAGCAATCATACTTCTTATTCAAATTAACTAGCAAAACTATCTACAAACACATTCTGCCACTTTCACTTCTAAGGCAGTTCTTTTTTTAGGCCTGCATTCTCTGGACTGGGGAAACACTCTATCTTGTCTCTCACCAGGTTCTACAGACCAAGCGAGACTACCGAGAGTCTGGCTTGACTGAGTCCTCCTTTGGACCCATAGTGGATAGATCCCTCCAAGACTGTTGGAATACAAAAATTAATGGTATGGTGTGGTATATGAAGTACAAAGATATTGGGGCCATTCTTCATCAATGGAAACCTCAATGCCACTGGAACTCTGAATCATGTAGCAATTTCAGATACCCAGTGGCATTGAGGTTTCCATTGATGAAGAATGGCCCCAATATCTTTGTACCCATATTCCACACCATACAATTAATTTTTGTGTACCAACAGCCTTGGAGGGATATAAAGGATATAGTGGTGAGTCCCATATTGCCACTATATCCTTTATATGAGAAGCTTGTGAGTCAAAGCTGAGGCTGGAGACATGCTCCAATAAAGGTGGATTATACTACAAATCAGGACACGGTGAGGCACTCTTCTCTTTATTTACAGTCTTGGAGGGATCTATCCACTGTGGGTTAGTGTCAGACCAATAGCGCTGGTTTTGTTTGTTAACTTCACCATTCACAAAAAAGTTTGCCTCATCCCTCATCTGAAGGCAATTGTCTATGCTGTGAAGATACGAGATGTGCAGCATCTGAAACAACGGACACTGGACACCTGAGCTAGCATTTCTTCTGCGGTGTTGATATCAGTGTGTCAAGAGTGGGAGAAGAGGGTTGCATTGACAATCCAACACAATGGCAGCACTTTGGACACATTCTATAAGTGGTCATAAACTTGTAAATAATTCATGAAAGAATAAAGTTACGTTAAAACCAAGCACACCATTGTTTTTCTTATGAAATTCTCAATACGTTTGATGTGTCACATAACCCTCTTCCCACTGAAAAAAATAAAGTGGATCCAAAATTGCTGACTTGAAAATGGCCGCCATGGTCACCACCCATCTGGAAAAGTTTTCCCCCTCCCATATACTAATGTGCCACAAACAGGAAATTGACATAATCAACCATTCCCATTTTATTTAGGTGCATCCATATAAATGGCCCACCCTGTAGTACAGGTAAAGTGCAGTACAGTATATAAACAGTGGAGGCAGTACAGTAATATAGAAGGTAATGCAGTATTATATATAGTTGACGTGAAGCAGTACAAGTACGAACTAGTACAGGTAATGCAAGTACTTATATATATAATACAGGTGGAGGGCAGTACAGTAGCAAAATAGTACAGGTAGAGTGCAGTACTGTATACATAATACAAGTGGAGGGCAGTACAGTACATATAGTACAGGTAGAGTGCAGTACTGTACTGTATATATAATACCGTGGAGAGCAGTCAAGACATTTAGATGTACATGTAGAGGACACTACAATGCTAATTGCCATTGAATGTTCACTGTTGCCTTTCTCTGTCATTTTACTAATGTGGACGCTCACAGCTTGGTTGTGTATGTGCTCCATACAGCAGCTCTGTCTGTGCTGTCACAGGTGGAGTGTAGTTTTTCATATACAATTTTTATCTTCATTTTTATAACACTGGCTGCATTAATACTAATAATAATAGATTAGCAGTGTGTTTAGCAGTTTGTATAGTTGCACATTTTATCATTGACGTCCATAGTTGTTGCATAGGGATCAGTTACAGTGTATTTAAGGCATCTAATAAGTTTCGCAGCCTTTGGCGTCACTCTGGGGTTTTGCTTCTTCTTTTAATTATAATAATTTTCTGTTCTTATACAGTGGGTTTGTTCTGATGTCCTGGGACGATGCGGCCATTATGTTCTACTTTGTTCTTGTCCAAATATAAGTGACCTGTTTTTATTTTTTGTGATTGTTATATTCATGGGGAGGAATATTGCGTGCACCATGGTCTCTGCCTATGACTTTCTCTTCTTAATATTAGAGACTATTTTATAATATTGGGTCGCCGACTCCCTAAATTCACCTGCAGGAAAAAATGTAATTAAGACAAAGTCTGGGTCACACCTTTTTTTTTCAAATCTGATCCAGTTTTGAGCTTTCAAAAAGCTCAAAACCGGAGCAGGAAACGCTTCTCATAGGAGCCCATTATGGTAACCGGATGCTTTACAAGCAATCCGGTTACCGGCTCCGGCTCTGCAGCCTGTGTGAAAAATCATGCAGGCTGCAGTTTTCGCAGCGGTTCTAGCATCAGCAATGCGGTAACTGCATTGCTCAGGATGTGTAATACTGAGCAATGCGGTTACCGTATACTTTGCTTATAAGCAAAGCGTTAACTGTGTCAAAAAAGGTTAAATATTAAATACTAATTGTGCCCATCATGTCTGTAGGGGGTGCCCACTGCCCCTAGAGACATGCTACCCACTCAGGTGGGCATGTAATGTGTTAATAACTGCTGTACAGTAAGCCGGCTCCTGTCGGCTCTGTACAATTTTCTGAATGAAGCCGCGGCTACCCTGTGAGCTGCGCGCATACTATACGTAATGTACGTATAGTATGTGCGCTGTCCGAGGTCCTGTAGGCTTTTACAGTAGATCTATGGGCAGTGCTGTACGGTAACCGGATTGCTCCGGATTATACATCTGGAGCAATCCGGTTACCAGATAGCGGCTTCAGCCACACATTTTTCATGAAAAATGTGCGGGAAGCTAATTGCGTTCACCACATCCGGATCTGGATGCGGTGAACGCAATTCTCTGTAAAAGTGTGACCCCAGCCAAATTCTGGTGATATGCTTGACTGAAAAGATCTTTCTTCTCAGGTTGTCTCGTCTATAGATGGCAGACTACAGCTAGAAATTACATACCGCCAATAGATCCTTTTCCACAGTATATTGTTGATTATTAAAAGGAACAATTACTAATTCCTCTGATTATATAGGATCTGGTGGGAACATGTTTGATTGTAGCTTCCAAACCCAATTGTGGAGCCCATTCTATAAAGTTTACATGCCCTTATACTCTAAATTAAAGGCAATGTTGTCAGGGGACCCCTTTAACAGCTGCATGATGTCACGTGTAGCTTGCGCTGAAGTCTTCTTGAAATGCTTTGTAGTAATTAAATGTATTTATTCCTGTTGGTACCTTCAGGGTTAATGTCAGTAACTGCTGCAGTAATTTGCTGTCAATGGAATTAGCTGCCTGTCTCAGGTGAACTTTACTGTGTGTGTCAGTTGACGCAGGTGTCAACTATCCCAGTCTATAAGTAGTTTCATTTCCTACAAGTGGTGTTGTTGAAAGAGTATAGTCTTTACTCTGACCTTGTGCTGTGTGGACGCAGAGCTATGGTGCAAATGTTTGCCTGAAGCTAACCCTTTGTGAGAGCTATCTTGTGGAGTTGCTCTTCCTTTCCCTAGGTGAAGGTGAGGGGTGTTAGCTAAAGGCTGGACAGGAGCAGAGCAAGGTTGGTGGCACAGATATCTCCACCTTTAGGGGTAACTCTGGGATCAGGGTCAGCTAGGGAACCCCAGTCTACAAGGTCAGACTAGCTACCCTGATTCGCTCAGCCTATCTCTACCCTAGTGCTACTACTCCACTCATATGCTATTATCACCCCGTAACCTATGATTTTTAGAAAGCCTGTCTACTGCCACAAACTAAATGATAGCTATCATTGCATTTATTATAGGGGTTGTCAACCCTATTTAAGATATGGGGTAAAAATTAAAAATAAACATACTCAACTCGAGATCCTCTATCATTCCTCTCTTATGGTACCTTCACACACCTCAATATTGGCTGGCGATATGAGGCGATCTAACATGCGCATGCACGTTTTTCATGCTCGCCTCAGATCGCTGATGGCGGTATTACACGCCGCAATCTCGCCCTGAAATAAAGGCGATATGTCGCCCTGGAAATCGCCTCACCCACAGCGGAAACCAATCTGATCGAATTCCCTCGCCGCTTCACACGTCGCAATCCCAAAGGCAATGTGGGCGTACATGGTCAGTGCTGCGAGGAGATAGGCGTGCCACAGTGGTTTACACAGCGCCTCATACGCGCTCATTGGACAAAGCAACAGCGTTACGTTGCTCTGGAAGGCTGGCTAATACATGACGCCATTAAAGATGTGTGTGTTGCTGAACGGACAGCTCTTCAAATATGGTGCCATGTGAACTGACAGCCAATGGAACACAGTAGCCACCACCAATCATCACAGACGGGGCGCGGACTATAGCACGCTGTGACACGCCTATGGGAAATCATAGGAAACGCTGATTCTATGGCGCCACAAGGAAGTATTACACTGTGACTATAATGTGTTCTTTTTTCCCTGTAAGTTGCTAATTCAGGGTTAAACCTGTGGAGTCTGTACTTACACCCACTTAAGACCACACCACTCAGAATAGAGGGGGCCGGTAATTTAGTAGGTCCCAGGAGGGTGGGGGTGGAGCCTAGGATAGATAGTAGGAGGGAAAGCTTAGTTGGTCAGACGGTGCTGGGAAGGCAATCAGGAAGGACAGGCCTGACAGCCCAGTTGACAGGAGGGAGCACATCTTCAAGTGGGGGCCCAGGACAGCAGGCAATGGGCCAGGACTGGTTGGAGCCAGCTGGTCGTGTTGAGGGAACATCGGCAACTCAGGAAGCCGAGGCACATAGAAGTTCAACTCTATCTGCAGACTGATGAGCTGCAGGACCATAGAAACCGGGTTGCTGACAGCACCACAAGGTACCTCTCCCCTCGGGAACAAGAACCGCTTCAAGACACTACAGGAGAAGGGCCATAAATTGTGGTGCCGGAAGGAGGCTTACTAGCTCTCGGGCTTCCTATCCGGACCGGTGGGGCACAAAACTTGCCTGATAGATACAGACCGTGGGACTGGCGAGAGCTCTGCGAGGGTGGTAGTACAAGGAAGAAGGAAGGAGACCCTGAAAGACAAAGACCACGAGAACATCAAGAAGACTCCATAAGGGTGGGTCCTGAGCTCGGAAACCATCATCACTGCAAGCAAACTGTACCCTTGTCTCTTTTCATCTACGTACCCAGTAAAGTGAGTAAACTTGAACCTGTTACTTTATTTTGTCCCGCACTTGCTGAGCACCAGCCCATCAGCAGCTCAGCAGAGGGGTAAAACTGAGTACCATCCATCACTATCCCCTCATCCACATTCTATCACATCGCTGCCCTAGGTAATAGCTCCACCTGTAGGGAGGTGTCCACACTCTGCTGCACCCACCATCCCTCAGCGTCCGAGTACCCCTAACTCTGGCCACATCAATTCCATCACTATCACCCTATCACACACCACAACACGGAAATATCTCCTTCATGATTGAGGATGATTTCAGAGCAGTGCTCAGGAATCAGGCGACAGGCGATTTATCGCCGCAAAATTCCCCAATCACACGCCGCAACTGTGAGGCAATTTCACGGCGATTGCTTCGAGGCGACATATTGCCTTTAGTATTCCCAGGCGAGCGTGTGAAGGTACCATTAGTGGTACTCAGGTTGCATATCAGTTAGCTTAGTTCCTGTCTTGGCAGGGGTGAGCGTGTGACCACTTCGGACAGTGATCGGCTGTAGGGGTTACATATCAGCAAGAGTATAAAAGAACTTTATTCCAATTGTAAGGACATGACCGCTGCAGTTAATCACTGGCTAAAGCCATCACATGTTGAAGAGCAAGTAAGGAGACAGATGGGGAACTTGGGTACTGCTAGGAGAGGAATGTTGGAGGGGAGATCTGTAGAGGGATATGCTGTATTTTTTCTTATGCCATACTGGCCTATAACATTCAAGAGGGGCAGATAACCCTATTTGTATAATGCTATATAATCACAATTGAATTTCTAGGCATGACTGTCTGAAAATCTCTGAAACTGCTACAATGTTGGCCACCTGGTCCCTAAGTCAATCAGCTAAGTTTCAATAAAATGTTCCAAGATCAATGTTCAGGCTCCTGTGAGCAGGACCCAAGCTCCTCTGACCTAGACCACCTGGGATTTTGACCTTTATCCTTTCTCAACCTTAGACAGCCAAGGATGCTGACATTAACCCTATCTCTGAAGTAGACCACCAAGGATATTGACATTTATTCCTACTCTGCACCAGACCACCAGTGTGAGACATTAGAACTTCACTCTTCCAGGAATGGAGTCATTGCCTCAGGCCTCATTCTCACATCAGTATTTTTAATCATTATTTCAACGTTATTTGCCAAAACCAGGAGTGTTTCCAAAATACAGAACACGTGCCAATCTTTCAATTATAGGTTTTTTTGTAAGTTCCAATCCTGGCTTTAGCATCCAAGAACTGAGGCAAAAATACTGACATGTGAATGAGGCCTTAGACAAGCAGTGATGCAAACATTAATATCTTCTCTGCCCTAGATCAGTAAGGAAGGTGTCATTTACCCTTTGTCTGTCCTAAACCAAGAATCCTGACAGCAAACATCACTCTGCAATAGTCTACGAGAGATGCACACATTAGCCCTTTCACTGTCCACGATTCGTACGGCATAATACTTTATACATACATCTTAATGTGTGGGGAATGCTGTAGGGGCATCATACAGTTTGTGGGGTCATTGTGGGTGCATAATTATGAGAGGTACAATTATACTTGTGGCACCCCAGGGGTTAATGTGCCACAGTAACACCACAAAGGGTTAACTCCCCACACAACCCATAACACTACACTAGCGCCTCCAGGCCAGAAGGGGGAGCTAAAGCTGCTTCCCTATATATTCTGGTGTGGAGAGGAAGTGGGGAAGAGCAGAGTGGTGGGAGGAGCTAATGTTGTTTACCTCAGAGTGACAGTGACAGTCAGTTGGAGTTAGTTCAGTTCCTGGGAAGACTGAGGAAGAAAGACTGGTGGTGTAAAGGGGCTGCCTTAGGCTCTCCCCAGCCTGCTACCCACTTCCAGGCCTAGCCAGTGTCTGAGGGAAGGAGTAGGAGAAACAGAAGAACACATCTGGGAGACTGAGTTACCTAATAACTCGCCCCGGAGGAGCGCACAGGCCGGATACCGGATCAGAAACTGTGACTGACACACGCAGCACAGTAAACACTAGTAGAGGTTATATCTCTACACTGTACCTCAGCAAAGCAACAAGGCGGGGTCCGAAATACAAAGGAAAGACTCAAGTTGCCTAGCAAAGGGGGTGCCTGTGAGGAGAGACAGGCCAGCAGCCTAGCTGAAGCGGCAGCAGGGCCACACATACAGCGCAGGAGAGGAAAGCTGAGGATCCGGACAGGGTGGGAGCAACCCGGCCCTGGTACAGACTCCGTGGACAATACTCTGGTAACAACATCATCTGCAGTAAAGACTTGGAAAACTTAAAAACCGTGAGTTTGTGTGATCCTTGTGCTCAAATCCTGCATTCCCTCACAAGCAGCTATCATCTCTGCTACTACCCCGATCCTGCAATATCCATAGCACCATCTATAGACTGTTACTATCTCTGCCCCGGGGAACCAAGCTCTACCTGCGGAGAGCCGTTACATCTCCAGCTGCCAAGCATCATCTCCGGTGGTTCTGCAGCAGCGGAGGTCACCCTGACCACAACCCGTGGGTGGCGTCACGACTATATCCCCTGTAAATAACCCCAAAACCCAATACTTGTGGACCCAGGACACTGTCCGGACCAAGACCACCGTGATACCCCGTGATACCCAGTCCGGTACCGAGTACCCCTTCCTAGTGGGCTCCACATACTTTGTAGGGGAATCGTAATGTGTGTAGGGGGAATATCAGGGCTCCATGCCTTGTAATAGGGTGCTATGGAGGCATTATACTGTTTTTGTGGTGATGGCTTCTGCTTAAGCATAATGTGTGAAGGGACATCGTAGGGATGACATATTGTGTGGGGAGGCATCATACTGAATGGGACCATGAAATCGGCACTCTGTATGCATGGGTGCCCAAAAAGAACTGTGCAAGGTTAGGGATGTGGCTTGGCAAACACCATAGCACGTGTCCTTGTTCGCTCTCCTTACGAATTGGGATACCAGTAGAGCCATTTAACTAAATTATACTATTTTTTGTATATTTATGTGGTATGTATAAACAATGATAGGTTCTTGGAGATAATTGATTCACCTTGAAACCATTTTGTTCCATTTTTAATCTGCAAAAATGTAAAAGTATCATTCCCACTTGCCTTCTGTTGGAGTAATTCTCCATCTCGTCCATGTAAAGTAATAGGAGATCTCTCTGTCTAGACAAATCTAAACACCTGTTGTTCTTGCAGATGCCTCAATCAATTGCTAATCCCATGCAACCACAAGATTCCACACAAAATGTTATACTGAGAGACAACTATCTATATAAATGTAAGAATATATAGTATAATAAACAGCAATATCATATTCTCAATATTACTATAACTAAAAGACAATTTGTTTCTATATTATTTGCATAAATCAATAATATTGAGGAGTTTATAAAAACTTTCTAATATATGTTAAAGAAGAATGTGGCACCCCAGGGGTTAATGTGTCACAGAAACATCAATACGCGTTCACTCCCCACTCAACACTGGACACTGCACTAGCACCTCTAGGCCAGAAAGGGGAGCTAAAGCAGCTCCCTTATATACTCTGGGTCAAGAGGAAGTAGTTAGTTCAGTTCCTGGAAGAACTGAGAGAGAGACTGTTGCGTAAAGAAGCTGCCTCAGGCTTCTGTACAGTCTGCTCCTCGATTCCGGGCCTAGCCAGGGTCTGAGGGAAGGAGTGCAAGAAACAGAGGAACACATC
>JARQOC010000003.1:784755201-784766922 GCA_033576535.1 Allobates femoralis
ACCTCAGCTTATATACAACAAAATGTATGCTTACATAGGGATTTTATTCAGGATTTTCCTAAAGGTACCTTCACACGCCGCAATCTCGCCAGGAGATCTGAAGTGATATGACGTGCGCGCTCACGTTTTTCGTGGTCGCCTCAGATTGCCGATGGCGGCATCACATGCCTCAATTTCGCCCTGAAGCTAACGCGATGTGGAAATCTCCTCACCTACAGCGGAACCAATCTTGCCTAATTCCATCGCCGCTTCACACGCCGCAATCTCAAAGGCAATGTGGGCGTACATGTTCAGTGCGGCGAGGACATAGGCGTGCCACAGTGGTTTACACCGTACCCCATACACGCTCATTGGACAACGTAACATCGTTACGATTGGTCAGCCTGCTTTGGATGGCTGGCTAATACATGACGCCATTGTCTATCGGAGTTTGCACTGAGTTTGCGGACGGTTGTGTAGCTGAAGATGTGTTTGGTGCTGAACGGACAGCTCTTCAAATATGGCGCGGTGTCAACTGACAGCCAATGGGAACACAGTAGCCCACACCAATCATCTCAGACGGGGCGCGGACTACAGCACGCTGAGGCACACCTACGGGAAATCATAGACAACGCTCATTCCATCACTATCGCCCTGTCAGACCACCCAACACGGAAATATAGCCTTAACGATTGCGCCTGATTACTGAGCACTGTTCAGGAATCAGGCGACGGACGAAGGGTGATTTATCGCCACGAAAACGCCCAATCACACGCCGCAACTGTGAGGCGATTTCAACGGGGCAACACATCACCTTTCAGATTCCCAGGCAAGATTGCGGTGTTTGACGGTACCTTTAGATTTTCTTGTTTTTAGCAAGTTTTCGCTACCTCATCTGTCAGCAACATAATGTGGTGAAAGGGATTCTGAATCAAAAGAGGTACCATATAGATTAAAGACTTTAGCTATTCCCACACAATCAAATAATTTATTTTCAGGACCGCAGCAAAGCTGGGAGAGCAGCTCCCACCCACACCAGGCTCTCTATAGAGATTGTGCAGTGACTGTGAGTTGTTATTCACAGCAGGGAATGTGACTACCATGTGTGTCACTTTCTAGTCCTGCAACATTAATCACTGGGTAATACAGCCTATTGTTTAACAATTGTATGAACACAGATAAGAGAAGCACAGTTGCTTTTTGCTTTTTTACATGTCTCTTACATCATGCTGTCCTCAGATTACATAGCAAAAATCTACTGACAGATTCCCTTTAAAGCCCCAAACTGTTTTTTTTTTTTTTTATTTCATCCCTGTAGTGGTATCAGTAATGAATGTTCCTGCCGGAGGTCAAATATTTACCGGTCACTGTCTTCTGCTGTTCTTTTCACTGCTCTCGTCCTTTTCTGGGTGCTTCCAGTGTTTGCTGGGCGTCCAATGTAAGTCTAGGCGAGCCAGAATGAGGCTCTCATAGACTTCATTTGGGAGTTTGTGACCTTTAGCTATGACTTCTAGTGAATCTGGAGATGTGGTCACAAGATGAGTGAGCTGGATCGAAGACGCACCAGACAGGACAGGCAGAAGATGGCGGTGAGTATTTTACTATAGGCAGGAGACAGACATTTGTGATACTGATCCGCACTCAGGGCTGGGGTACTCAGCAGCTGAGCCGGTCAGTCTGGATCATGGTAGCTGAAATCAGTGCTGTAGCAGCCCTGGCGGACAATGAAAAAGGTGAAAAAAAGAATAAAATATAGGAAAACAAAGAATGCTCGTGACACCAGCTCTAGGTTTACAGCCACTAGGTGGCCAGCACTGTATGTAGAGTTCTCAAGGGATAGGTGTTTTTGCAGTGAGATGGAAGCACAGGGCAGGCCCTTGAGAAGTGAGGTAATGATGATGGTTGTAGTGCAGAGAAGTGATGTATGGTTTTAGAAGAAAACAAGGAGCAGCAGGCAGTCTTTAAATTCTTTACCTTTACTGTAGGTTGTTCAATACAGCCAGGATACGTGCAGAACCAGACAGACGGCTCGACCAATCCGAAGAGAGCTGAATTGAATTTGCTTAGATATGGTGTTTGGCCTTCCTGCTGACTTCTGTTCCGAAGGTCAATAGTTCCTCTATGGGTCTTCTTGATCCCTCTGAGTCTGTGGATGCTCTATAGCCAGGCAGGTGATGCGGACCCTGCGAGTGGCTGCTTCAGTCCTCTCGTCCTCCTTGCCTCTGTGCCCGGATGGGCCCACAAGGGTGGCTACTGGGCATAAAATCTGATAGCCTCCAATTTCTGTGGCCAGGTCCTGGTAACCTGACCACGTAGGGCCTGGTTTCCTTCCTACAGTTTATTCCTCTGCCCGACCTCTCAGGGCCGGCTGCAGATACGTCCTGACCACCGCTCAGCCCGACTCCTTCTTGTTACCTACCTCTCCCTATCCTAACTTCTCCCTCCAACCAGAAGTGAAGTCTACCCAGAGGTGGGTCTCTTCCACCCTGCACTCTCTGATTAGAGTTTGGAAAGTGTTGGATGTGTGGGGATTTCCCAGCAGAGGGATCTTCATTTCTCTCCAGATGTGGCATTACACAGAATATTAATTGCATTACAACTTGTGGCAGCCAGACCACAGGGGAAACACAATACCACTTCAGGGAGGAAATTTAAAAAAATACATCCGGTTTACGCTTTAAATTTTTAAATTTACAATCCATAATCCTACTTACGACTTATAATTTTATTTAAAATAAATGTGTGACCCTCATGTGCGAAGTCAATGAATGAGTCTGTCTACCACATTACAATTATACAATGAAAAAATCCCTGTAGATCAGAAATGTGTTACTCTTCATTCCTTGCCATGTATATTGCTTGTCTTTCTGGAAAGCTCCATTTCTTTGCTAAGAGCTGAGGAGTGATGTAATCCAAGATCAAGTTTCTCTTTCTGCAACAGTTTAAGATGCCATAACATTAACATTCCTCCTCTCTCCAGCTGATCTGGTCAGTAAGCATTGTGCAGAGTGGAGTTTACCGCCCGTCCATCTCTCCATGGACACATTCTACTAAAGATAAAGTACAGGTGGTCCTGTGATCAACACGGGGGCCAGCATGACATCAACACTTCCCCAGAGTAATCGCTATTGCTGAAAGCCTGCCCATGCGATATCAATGAATTCTGTTTACTTCTGAAATAATAAGCTTCAGATTTCCATTCGGCACAGCTAATTGATTGCTAATGCTTCTGAGATCATCCATGGGGCTTTTCTGCCGACTTGTCTATAACACCGCTTCGCTTCATGGCCTTTCAGTAGAAGCTAAAATGTATCTTCCCAACAGGTGTCTTTGGTTGGACTGGAATATGATACATATCATCTTCTTCTAGGAAGATGTGCACAGGTTCCTTCAAGCTTAAGATCTATTATATTTTGGCAAGAACCTTCAGTACTTAAAACAGAGAACCTTTCTGCTGGTTCACACTCGTCAGCGCTAAATCCCACATGGCTTCATGTGATTTAATAAACTAGCAATGGAAAGTGGCAGCCATATTTCTTTCCATGGCCACCAAAATCCAAAGGGCTGCCCATCTGAGACAACATGGTTAAGGCCCCGTCACACACTTCAACGTCCGAGCGATCCGATCAATGATCCGACTTGACCTACATCGCTTGAATGATGTTCCATGATCGCTAGTGAAGTGCCACATGTACAGATATTGTTAACAACGCAGCAACGATTTTGCGACAAGCAAATGAGACGGTTGACAGAGTATGGGGTACTCGGGTACCGGGGCTGATGGCAGCTTTGGTTGGGGGATCATGGCTGGTCGATCCCCAGTCCCGTGCCCTGAACCCTCAATGGCGGGGAACGCTGGGGGATAAGGGGATTGTTAACGTGATGCCACCTATGGTACCTGGTAACGGGTATACCCGCGCTGCAGCCGGCCGCTGAGGTGATGGTGGGTGCAGCAGAGTGTGGTACAGCTCCCCACAGGTGGAGCTTTACCTCAGGGCAGTGGGGATGGAGGAGGGGAGTAGTAGTTAAGTCTTTGCTGACACAGCAGTGAATTGCGGCGGTTAGACAGGAACACAGACACACAGGGATTGTTGTTTCTGTACCTTTTACTGGTGAAAGGGTAACAGGTACAGTCCAGAGTAATAACCAGGTCCCCGATGCAACTTGGGACTTCCACCTTAGAAAGTTATGAGGCCTCCTCTGTCTTTGTGCTCTGTGGTGTGAGGTAAGTCCTGCCTGAATAAAGAAAAATGTTGTCCTTACAATGTATAATTTTGGTTTGGCCAGTGGCCAGAGTGAACCCCTCCTGTTATAATACTCATCAATACCATTCAAAGAAGGAGGTTTTTGGCTCCATTTCAAAATAAGTGTATCAAGATAACCCATGCTATGTTTGAATAATAAGATTTTATTAAGTAATTTTACCATGCATATAAAATCCTTCTCATAGCACATAATAGAAGATACATCTTAGTAGTAGTTTTATTTCATAGAATGATCAAATTTAAAGTGACTTGTGACTATAAAATCCCAGGTTCAGAGTATTAACCCCCCATTTTTTGATATGAGGTCTAAGGTCTGAGATATATGGCTTAAATGGCTTTGTAGCCGCTATCTATAGTCCCCTATGGGAGATGGGTAATGAGGTGTACTGATAGAGCAATCCCCCGTCCTGATAAAAGATGTCATATGGGACAGTGCTGGACAATATCCAATTCACTAATCCCACAGTCTACCCACGTCAAGGACAGAGATCTCCGCTCATTCCACACATACCCCAAGGTACTTTGTATATATTGCACAGACCCGTATGGTGCAAGCAGTGGAACTTACTTACCCCTACCTATAATCTCAGAACTTACCCATATCAAGGGGGGAATGTAGGTGTCCGGGTGCCCCCAGACGCGTTTCGCTAGATGCTTTCTCAATGGGGACCCCATTAGTTCAATTCTTTCTCCGCTTGCCTCCAACCCTTTCCCTAGGGTGCGCACAGCGGTCAGTGGTCCCTGGTCCTGGGCCTGGATCTCTGCCAGCGACCAGCTCCTCCGTCTTCTCTCTCTTCCCTTTCACTACAGACTCTAGACTCACTTCTGGGACTGACTAACTCCTCCCCTAAGGCCTGGATGTTCTTAAAGGGGAACTGACTTAAGGCAGCCAGTAAAGCTCCCCCTTCAGGTCTGGGGTGGAAGGTGTGGTGTGCTGTGCTAACCAAGGTGTAAGTCCTTCCTTGCACCGGTGGATCCTGTGGCAATCCCCCGCAGGGGTGCCACATAAACGATACTTGCGGTCGTTTGATCGCCTACGTCCTTTAGTTCTGAGTAGGTGAGGTCGTAAGCAACATCCTTATCGAGGTGTCACACACACCGATGCTGCAGGTTGGATGGACGATCATCGTTTGGTTTAAGGCCCAGTTCAAAAACCTCCCATCAATGATCTGCCGACTTATCATTGATCGTTTGTACTTGTCACAAGCAAAGATGTCATTACGACGTCGTTGCTCCACTCAAAAAGCCATGACGTACTAACGATATCGTTAATGATATCGTAGTGTGTGACGGGGCCTTTAGCCTCATTATAGTAAATGGCACTGTCGGTACATACCCTTGAATAACGGTGGGATGTAAGCCGACAGAGCCACTGAACATGGGGCAAACACTATGTGAACCCAGCCTTATACATCACCTAAAAACGTGATTTAAACAACGAGTATTAAACAGCCAAGCGGATCAATTTTTATTCTTTCCTAAATGTACACAGACCTTAATTAATTAAAAAGGATTTACACATAATAATAGTATTAACCCCTTCATGACCATGGAATTTTTCATTTTTCAATTTAATTTTTTGCTCCCCTGCTTCCAAGAGCCATACTTTCTTTATTTTTCCGTCAATATAGACATATGACGGCTTTTCTTTGTGGGACGAGTTGTACTTTCAGATGGAATCATTTATTTTACCATATAGTGTACAGCGAAATTGCAAACAAACTCCAAGTGCAGTGAAATTGCAAAAAAAAAGTGCAATCACATGTTTGTTTTTTGGGTTCTTTAGTCACCATGTTCACTATATTGTAAAACCAACATGACAGTGTGATGCCGCAGGTTGGTATGAGTTCGTAGATACCAAAAATGTATATTTTTACTGATATCTAAGTGGTGAAAAAATATTCAGAAGTTTGAAAAATAATAAAAATAAATACGGTAATAAAAAATCACACTTTTTGCACAATGTTCTGCATCCCATAGTGTTCTCATTTTTCAGGATCTGGGGCTGTGTCATGACTTATTTTTTGCATCTTGATCTGACGTTTCTAATGATCCCATTTTCGGGTGGATGCGCTGTTTTGATCGCCCGTTATTGCATTTTATAGCAATGTTGCGGCAACCAAAAAAACGTAGTTTTGGCGTTTGGACCATTTTTTCCGTTACGCAGTTTACGTCTCATTAATTGATTTTATATCTTGATAGATCGGGCGATTCTAAATGCGACGATACCAAACATGAATATTAGGCTAGGGTCACATTTGCGTCGGGATTGCAAATCCTGATCTGGTTTTAAGCTGTAAAAATGCTCAAAACCGGATCAGGACCCACAGCCCATAGGCGCCCATTATGAAACCGGATTGCACTTAATGCAATCCAGTCACCGCATTCCGGTTTCACTGCCTGCGTGAAAAATCATGCAGGTAACATTTTTCGGAGCAGTTTGAAAACCGCAGCGGGCTGCTATAATGGGTGCCTATGGGAGCCCATCCGGCTACCGCAAGGCACATGTGAATGCCGGCGGCTGCCGGGTGCTTTGTTCATCCCTGCTGCTGCGGGGATGAACAAAGGGTTAATGTGTTAAATATATGCGGGCAACATGTCTCCAGGGAGTGTCCACCCTCCCTAGAGACATGTTGTCCAAATACACTGGCATGGTAATGGTTAATAGGTTTTTACTGTATCACCGCTATTTGTCGGCTTTTAAAACTTATGAATGAAAGCCGGCGTCTCCTCTGTGTAGTATCAGTACGTAATGTGCGTAAGCACATTGCAGGGCAGCATCTTCAATAGGGAGCTGACCCTGGGGCTTACGCTTACAGTACTCCAATTGCGTACTGTACCTGCCGCTATCCATGGTGCTGATGCCTTAAACATCAGTTCTACGGCCAGCACACCGGAGTTTCAATGTGTGCTGGCCATAGAACTAATGGTTAAGGCTTCAGCACCATGGATAGCGGTGGCTACAGTACACAATTGGCGTAAGCCCCAAGGTCAGCTCCTTATTGAGGATGCAGCCCTGCAATGTGTTTACGCATATTAAGTACTGATACTCCTGCTTACAGCGAAGAGCCGCCGACTTCCATTCAGAAGTGTAGAAAGCCGACAATAGCGCGGATAATGTAATAATATCTATTAACCATTAACATGCCACTGTATTTGGACAGCAGGTCTCTAAGGAGGGTGGACACTCCCTGGAGATATGTTGCTCACATATATTTAACATATTAACCCTTTGTTCATCCCCGCAGCAGCAGGGATGAACAAAGCATCCGGCCACTGGATTGCACATTAAGGAGCAATCCGGATCTGGGTGCTGCAACTGCATTTTGCATTCTAAATGTGTCCCTAGCCTAATTTTTTCTTTTTTTTAATAATTTTATTGTGAATGGGGGAAAAGGGGGTGATTTGAACTTTTATGTTTTTTTTTCACATCTTTGTAAAAACTTTATTTCACAATTCATTTTTATTTTTACACAGCCCCTTAGCAGCTCATCAGTGTCTGTCAGTATTGGGGATGGTGAGTGCTTGGCAGCACGCGATCTCTGGTGCAGGCGGGGAATGGCGCCTTAAGATCCTGCTATCAGTGATTGACAGCAGGATCCAAAGGATTAACAGCACCGATCGGATCTGGGATCCGATCGGTGCTGTTAGCCCAACATCTCAGCTGATCAGATCAGCTGAGATGTCGAGTGTTTGATGTGATTTCAGGGTCCTGAAAGCTTTAACATTAGTTCTATGGCGGTGTGCTGCCCATAGACCTAATGTTAATTCTTTCAGGACCATGGATAGTGGCAGATACAGTACGCACATTATGTACTGTATCTCCTCCACAGTGAGGAGCTGCTGGCTTTAATTCATAAAATAGTAAATGCCGACAATAGCTGGCAATACAGTAATACACCATATTAACCCTTCATATGCTGCCCCATATGGTCACCATGTCTGTAGGGAGGGTGGGCACTCCCTGGAGACATGGTGCCCACATCTATTATTAACATTAACCCTTTGTTCATCCCTGCGGCAGCACATTATGAGCAATCCGGTTACCGGATCCGGGTTTAAAGACACATTTTGAATACAAAATGTGTCTGAAGGCTCATGCGATTACCACATCCAGATCTGGATGCGGTAATCGCAATGAGCCTTCCAAGTGTGACCCTAGCCATAGTCAGGCATATAATTTTTGGAACTTGGCCATTCACATGGCTGTATTTACATTTTTGTAGAGCAATATTAGACCCTCAATCTGTGTGCCCACAACCGTGCACCAAAAACACTGAATTTTATATCGTGCAGTGTCTGTTTCTGCAGCTAATGTGAATGTGCCCCAGTGACTATAATCATGAGAATTAAAATGCCCAGTCAGATAGAATTGTTCTCCATCTACCATAATGTATTGCCTAATGTAGAAGCCGATTATAAAACATTACACAATCCAAATTATCCCCCGACTTTAACTCTTGCACAGCTGACACTCCGTTCTGCTAACGTGCACTAACATTTTTGAGTTGATTTTTTCAGGCTTCTCATAATCCTCTCCATCATCACCTGCCCTCCAAATATGTGGTTGACTCCTTTCTTTTCAGTGTGAGACATGGATCCTGGGATTCCCAAGTTCCTCACTGCACAGTTTATAGCAGGGGGTGGGGAACTCCAGGCCACCAACAGTGCGTGTTTTCAGGATTTCCTTAGCATTGCACACCTGTGCAGTAGTAAGGAAATCCTGAATACTTGAGCCGTGCATGCAATCAATTACGTGAGTGAAAATATTATCAATCACCTTTTGAAGACTGTGTAATGTAAATGGAGGTTGTTCAATGATTAGACCAAAAAAAATAAGGAGTAGAAATTTAAGTCCAAATATGTAAAGGTTCAGTTACACGGGGAAACATCGCCGGCAACTCGCAGGAGCGCGTACATTTTGGGAACTTTACCAAAATCGCTGTGGAGATGTTACACGAGGAGACATTGCCAGCCACGCAGCAGCGATGTTGAAAGCAACTTTCACTGCCAGGGTTAAACTCAACCCAGGCAGCGATCATTTAACATTGCAGTGAATGGGGGAAGTTGCTTTCAACATCGCTGTTGCAGTGTCAGACTGGGCGATTCTGCCAGATCCCCTGAGCAACATCGCCAGGTTTCAGAACATGTTCATAAACCTGGCAACTCCTCTCAAGCAACTTATCGCCGTTGAATCGCCCTGTCACACGTTGCAATGCACTAGCAATCTCAACCACAACAGCGATGACCACGTCACGATGTTGCCGGCATTGTTTCCCCGTGTAACGGTACCTTAAGACTTCAGTGATTGGTTGATTGTGTTCTGATGTCAATCATCTAGTATCACTGGGGATATTGCATATTCAAGAAATATGGGTCATTGTTATTATTACTAATGCTACTTTTCATATAAATTGAAAAAATATAAGCGGCACTCTACAGTGACTAATAGAAATGGAAACTTCATAATAGTAAAGTGAGATACTTTACATTATGGAAGTGGCCAAATCGATAATCCACCCAGTTGCCATGTTGAGGCGCATCTCATAAGTGGGTCCTAACTTTTGTTATCTGCCTATGTCTTGTTGGGTTTTTCCTCTATTGGCGACTGATACCAGAAAGTGATAGAAATTGTAGTCTTACAGACCGAGACAGGTGCTTTCAATATGTAATCTGTGCCTTTGGAAATACATTTAACCCCTTAGGCATGTTAGAGACTGATGCCAGAAAGTAATAGCACAAATGCAGCAACTAGAATGGGGAAGGTGCCTGAATAAAGGGTGTGAATCTATATCATAGAAAATGGAATCTTCATAAGTCACTGTGGAGTGCCGCTTACATATTTTAAATTAATTCGCGTTTAAGAAGGCACTTACACTGACAGAATGAGTGTCGCATAATTACTTATGGTTGCAGTGTGCTAATACTGCCAAATTCTATCTTTTTAACAGACTTCCCCCGAACACATGCCTAACGCGAATGTGACTCTACCCTTATACTTTTCCTCTGATTGTTCCATTCCTGGTTTTGGCTACAAAAACTGATGAGCAAAAAGAGTCCAAAAAGAGTCCAAAAAGAGTCCAAAAAGAGTCCAAAAACGCACAGTGTGAATGTAGCCTAATAGAGAATGGGGTTCAAAAAACATCTGTGCAAAAGTATGGAGACATATTAGATTTTGACCCAAGTCTTGGATCAAAATAGGCAATGAAGTCTATGGGTTCATGAAGAAATGAGATTGCACTTAGATGTCATCCGAGTACGGCGATATTGACAGACTACTAGATAGGAAGGAGTTTGTATGTTCTCCCTGTGTTTGTGTGGGTTTCCTCCAGGCTCTCCTGTTTCCTCCCACACTCCAAAGTCATCCTGATAGCATGCTTAGATTGTGAGCCCCAATAAGGACAGTGCTGCAAATGTATGTAACGCAATATAGAATTCATAGCGCTATATAAATAAATAAATATTATTGTTATTACTATTAATATAGAAAAAATAGAGAATTTTTTTCATGTATGAGAAAAACTGTTGATACTCGGATGAAATTCTGACCAAATAATTTGTTACGTTGTTCTCATACGTGAAAAAAGTGGATGTCTGAATGAGGCTTTCATTGATTATCTGCTTGTGTGACTGAACCATTACACACACACTGAGATCTTAAGACCGCTTTACACGTCACGATATCGCAACGCAACTACGATAAACTACGTGGTACGGGTGTTGCAGTTGTTATCGGTGCGTTGTGTCGTGTAAATGAGCAATGCAGCGCAAGAACAATGCAAAAACGATATGATTGTGCATGTTCTTCAACCGTACGATATTGTATATGCGATGTGACATGATCGTGCTGTGTGACAGCGCAACTACAATTTGGAGCGCAACTTCCCCTGTTCACTCCAATGTTAATTGGTCGTTCCCTGAGTTGCTCAGACACAGTGTGCAAGAGGGGCGTACAATATCGTAGTTGCGTTGCCTGCCGATATCTCCCTGTGTGACATCTACTATGCGATTTTGGACAAATGACAAAAACATGCGCGCTCCCGTGAAATCATATGCAATATCGGGACAATATTGTGACGTGTAAAGCGGCCTTTACTATTCTGATGAATGAAGCCTAATAATAAGCATTCAAAGATATCTGTCAGCAGGTTTTCACTTCTACAAGTAAGAGCAGCGTTATGTAAGTAAAGAGGCCCTGAATCCAACGATGTATCACTAAGGCCAGCTTCACACCACAGCACAATCCGATCCGCGGCTGTCAGTTGTCAACCTGACAGCCGCGGACCAGATTTCAGTCCCATAGTATGCTATGGGGCCAGATGGAGCCGGATGGCAGCTATCTGTCATCCGGCTTCCATCTGTCCGGGAGAATTCAGATTTTTCTCCCAGACACAAAAATGCTGCATGCAGCATTATTTTGTGTCTGGGGAAAATAGCTGATCCTCCCAGATGCTCCCATATCCTCTCGGTCCAGTGT
>JARQOC010000003.1:784775099-784787476 GCA_033576535.1 Allobates femoralis
GGGGGGCAGTGAACATCACACTGGGAGGTGGGCAGCATCCACTGCTCTGAGCCGCCAGTAGAGCTCAGCACACTGTGTGTAGTGCTGGTCTGCAGCGGCGCAGACCACACACAGACACCCTCAGCACGGTGGTTGGGGACCCTGTTCTAAAGCACAGAATAAAAATGTAAATAAGATAAATGAAAAAGAGCATTGACCAAAATTAGGAACTCTTTCAGATACCTGCAAGTTATTGGTGTTAATCTGGCACATGGTGCTAATTGCCTTAATTATCTGACAAATCTTATTTAACTGGCAGCCTAACTTACCAGTTTGCACTACTCACTTTTCCAAAGTGACTAAAACCCTACTGCAGCAGATTGTTCAGATGAAGGCCAATGGTTCGACCTATCAGACATAGCAACAGAAAGTGGTAATTTCAAGTCTGATTTCTAGAATATGGCATCTTTACTACATCTCAAAACTCTTTCAAATTCCCCAAGGAAGGCTGGCCGCTCTTGAAAGACAAATGCAAGGGAGAACAGGATAATGCAGAGAATCTCATGGGTAATCATTTCAACACTGTAGCTGGAATAGTTCACTGTTCAACACTGAACAGGGTAAGGATTGGTCTTATCATACAGTGTCATGAGTCTAAGACAATTTGGACTGAAAGCCCACTTTGCAGTGACCAGAATCAAAAGTTAGACTCACCTTTGGTGATAAGCATGTTGTGTGGACAGAGGAGACGATTTCTACAGTTCATTTTAGTGATGAAAGCAAGTTTAATTTATTTAGGTTTGATGGGAAACATTATGTCCATCGACAAACCGGAGACAAGACTGAACCCAAAGTGTGTAAAGAAGTCAGTGAAAGGTGGTGGAGGAAGTGTCATGGTTTGGGAATGTTTTTTGCTGCAGTGGTTGGACCTTTCATACAGCTATAGGGCAAGGTGAATACAAGTATGTATCAGAACTTTCTTCAATAACACGTGATTCCTTACTTGCGTTCAGCACTCAATCCGCCAGCAATTTTCATGCAGGACAATGCCCTCTGTCACATAGCAAAGTGGGTAAAGCAGTGTATTGAAACAGAAAACATTGAACAATGAAATAGCCGACAAAAGTCCTGATCTAAACTCACTAGAAAACCTCTGGAAAATCCTTGGTGATAAATGTTATGGCCAAGAAACCCACAACAGTCACAGAACCGTGTAAGAGACTGAAAGAAGAGTGGAGCAAAATCCCACCAGAGCAGTGTGAGAGACTAGTGATGTCCTGTGGACGCAGATGTGCTGAAGTCATTGAAAGTAAAGTCCTGTACAAAGCAAAGGCCTGTACATTTCCTAGTGAGTGGCGACTGCTGTAACCTTTACAACTTCTTTCTCTGTGCTACAGTCAATGCTAGGGATGAGCGAGTATACTCGCTACTATTCGGTATTCGCTGAATAGTAGTCGTATTCAGGCTACTCGCTACTCTCCGAATACTTATGTGTACTTGGGAGTAGCGAGTAGTCCTAACACTTTCGCAGTGTATCTATAGATACACTGCGAAAATAGCCTAAAAGTAATTAAAAGTTGTTAAAAAATAATACACTTACATACTCACCTTCCGACGCCTGCACCGGGAGCGGCAGAGAAGCCATCCGATCAGTGGACAAGGACCTTTCACTACCAGCCAATCAGATGGCCTGTAGCAATCTGACCAATCAGATGGCGCCACGTCACAACGACGTGATCGCTAGCGGCCACCTGATTGGCCAATTTGCAAGGTCCTAGATATACTATCAGGACCTTGCAAACTGGCCAATCAGGTGGCTGCTAGCGATGACGTAGTTGTGATGTGGCGCCATCTGATTGGCCAGATCGCTCCCGGCCATCTGATTGGCTGGTAGTGAAAGGTCCTTGTCCAGCGATCGGATGGCTTCTCTGCCGGTCCTGGTGCAGGCGTCGGAAGGTGAGTATGTAAGTTTATTATTTTTTAACAACTTTTACTCACTTTTAGGCTACTTTTGCAGTGTATCTATAGATACACAGCGAAAGTATTTGTACTTGCAATACTCGCAGCGAGTAGCGAGAACTGCTACCTACTCGTTGCGAGTATAGCGAGCACGATTATTAAGGTACTCTCTCATCCCTAGTCAATGCTGTTCTCTAATTATGATCATCATATTTTGTGTAAAATAAAAGTTTTAAGTTGATAAACTTTGGTTACCGTATTTTGGGAAACTCTGTTCTAGTGGCATGGTGCACCCCTTACACAAAAACCGCCAAATGTTCATCAATGTAGACTACATTCCATCTGAAAAAATCAAGTGATCATACTGTTCTCTAATTTTAATCGCTTGTGTATTCCCAAATCAAGACTATTGCAAGGTAGGGCCAGCAACATTTTTTTGACTTTGTCAGCAATGTAGAAAAAAAAGGAATCGAAGTTAGAAAATGAATGAATAAAATACATTAATATTTTTCTATATAAGAAGTAGTCAAAATGGAGCTGCTAATTAAGGCTTGACATTAAAAAAAAGAGAGAGATAGAATTAGAGGAAGGAATGCAGTCATCCGCGGTACGTGCCAAATTTATAAGTTAAGTATTAGCTCATTTCATACCGAATTGTATCTGCATCAGCAAAGAGAAATGTACAAAATCCTAGAAGTAAATGTATTTGTGCCCGAATTCTGCTTTATGCGAAAGGGGACAAAAATCCCCATAATTCACTATAATTTATGGTAAAGAGGAATTGATTGAGCAGAGATTTTCTCGTAAGTGGCTTTAAATCATTTAAAATAGCAACCTAATTAGCCATGAAAATATCAGCAAAGTACTCATTTTTGTACAGTTACAGCCATCTGTAATATGATTTTTGGCCGCAGCAAAATTTAATTCAAATGACTTTGCCGATATAAAAACAAGAAAATGTGATGACACAAGATATGTACAAAAACGGAAACAGCTGAATAAATGAGGATCACCAAGGAAATTTATTACAAGTGAGGCACACAGGTATGCAATTAATGGAAAAATAGTATTTCAAACGTCATCCATCCTGAAATGATATCTTACCATCTTGTAAAAATTATAATAATCTGTGATATATGTTCTCATTGGCAAAAAGAATAATTTATTGTGGTTCGGTAGGAAGAAAATCTCAAAATTCTCACCCTTCTTTCCCCTGCCGATCATTAAGAGCCATTTCCATCTATACCTTACCATTAATTATCTGGATCATGGCTGCTATGCCTACTAGATTTGTACTCATGCACATGACAAATGACAGTCCAGAGGCGGTGTCTGATCCAAGGTTGTCCACTGAAATTTGGTCAGAAGCTTGGGTCGGTCCAGTTGGAGGTAGAGTATCTGATCTTAGACTGATGGACCTATGGAAAAGTTGAGTGAAATCATTGATATCCAGTGGGATTACTATTGCCTGATCCCTGGTGCTATAGTGTTAAATCCATTGATGTAGGTGGGCCAGTGTTAGATATTCAGGGTCTTATATTTCAAAGACAGATGTTAGCACTGATATCCTTATCTATTAGATGTTTAGCTGGTTATGATACATTTTATGGGTGCCTCAGCAAAGGGTGCAATCCCAAACCTCTTCAATGGGCCATTTAGGCCTTCAATGGTCAATCCCTGTGTTAGATGCAGTGTCTGTTAGAGATGTTAGCAATGCCTATTAATTTTCATGATAATATTTACCACATTGAGAATCCTTAAACGGTATATCCAGGATTTAAAAGAAAGCAAAAAATATGCCTAAGCAGTAACAGACAGGTAGTTGCCTGTTGTGCTCGGCACCGTTCACCCCTCACACAGAGCAGTCACAGACCGCTCCTGCCAGGGATACAATGGCTTGTTCAACAGAGCGGCAGCAGCTTCTTTTCCAGGTTGCTCTGTATAAGGTGCCAGACAGCCGATGTCATACTGATTGACAGCCGGTTCCCCGCTATCTGGTTGGAGACATCAGCTGTCAATAACCAAGCGTAGGCTATGAGCAGACAAGCCGTCTGTCTGTTGACGTGACACTCTGTCTTGGTGGTGAACAGCGGTTAGCACAACAGGCAGGTAGGCGAAAACTCCCAGATATCCCCTTTAAGGATATTGACATCTTTGATCTTTGGCAGCAATTTTTTTCACTTAGGTACATATATTTTGCACTAAAAATGTTTTTTTTTTCTGCAGTTGTGTTTCATAAAAAATTGGCACCATATGAATTTACAGATCTTTTATATTGCTAGTTGCAAAATTAATTATTATAATTATTATTTATTTATATAGCACCATCAATTCCATGGTGCTGTACATGAGAGGGGTTACATACAAAATTATAGATATAGTTTACAGTAAACAAATTAACAATGACAGACTGGTACCAAGGGAGAGAACCCTGTCCTTGCGGGCTTACATTCTACAGGATATTAGGGAGGAGACAGTAGGTCAGGGGTGCAACAGCTCCGGTAGTGGCAGCTCGGTCATTGCAGGCTGTAAGCTTTCCTAAAGAGATAGTTTTCAGGTTCTGTCTATAGGATCCAAGTGTGGTGGATAATCGGACCTGTTGGGGCGCAGAATTCCAGAGGATGGGGGATACTCGTGAGAAGTCTTGCAGGCGGTTGTGTGAGGATCGGATAAGTGTGGAGGAGAGGAGGAAGGAGGAGGTCTTGGGAGGATCGAAGTTTACGTGAGGGAAGATAGTGGAGATTAGTTCAGAGATATATGGACAATCTTTCAATGATGGACAGCCATAGGCAGATTAAAAGTAGCCAGGGCCCCGGGCAGTTTAGAATGCGTGGCCCCAGCATTCATTGTATCATGTGACATATCACATGATTCCTTAAATAAATCATGTAATAGGGCACATGATTAACACATGGGACAACATTGCACAATTTGTTTCCCTTATGTTCAATGCTTTCCATAACAGAGCATGAATGGGACATTAATTTTCCCGAAGGGCCACAAGAGAGACCATGAATGTTGCGTAGGGCCATACTAGTAGGTTGAAATTAATTCTGCTCAATATTGTTATTAATTATAATTATTATTTTTTATTAATATTAAGTGTATGACTTAATATTAAGCAGAATTAAGTATGCCGACATCCCCCTATATACCATATGAGCCCACATACAGTCTCCCATATAAAGTATGAGCCCCTGCATAACTCCCTAGATACAGTATTAGCCCTCACATAGTTCCTTATATACAGGATCAGCTCCTGCATAGCCCCCTATATGCAGTATGACCCCTTATATAGCCCCTATATACAGGATGAGCACTCACATTGCTCCCTATATACAGTATGTGCCCTTACCTAGCCTCCTTATACAGTATGGGTTCCCCCATAGCTACCTATATACCATATGAGCCCACATACAGCCTCCATATACAGTATAATCCCCTACATAACTCCCTAGATACAGTATTAGCCCTCACATAGTTCCTTATATACAGGATCAGCTTCTGCATAGCTCACTATGCACAGTATGAGCCCTCACATATCCCCTATATACAGTATAAGCCCTCACATAGCCTCCCCATATACAGAATATGCCCTCACATAGTCCCTTATATACAGACACACATCCCATAGACAGATAAAAAATAAGCAAACATGATAACACATAATCACCTTGCTCCTTGTCCCAGCTGGTCTATAACTTCTGCTCCAGTCCCCAGTGCCCCATTTCTTCTTGTGGTCATCGTCAGTCCAGCATGTCATAGAAGAGGTGCAATACTGTATTGCTGGCAGATATATGCCGCAGATTGCAATGCACAAACATTACATAGAGGACAATCTGGTTTTGGGTTCCTGGTGGTAGCCCAGATCACCCTTGTTATAATCTATGTGGGCAACATGTAACTTTTTATCTGTATTTTTCTGAGCATACATCAGCTGGATTGTCATCATAGACCACATCAGAATAGAGCTGAACTTTGAAGAAGTCATAAATCATCTGAGAGTAGCTTGGACAAAGCAAGTAAAGGCGCTACACATTCCACATCACTGATAGATTCTCAGTAAACTCACTCTTTTATTGGCAATATGCAGGGAAACAGCTTGTTAAAGTCAAACTGAGAAACAAAAGTCTCCAATGGTGTCCAGTGTCCACTGCATCATTTGTTCTTATTGCACTATGAGAGCCTCATACTGGCCTCGTTCTGGCTCTCATAGACTTGTATTGGGAGCTTGTGATGTAACTTCTGACTTCCGGGCAGTCGGAAATTACAGTCTCAAGATGGCACTGCAGGACAAGAGAGGAATCAGTAAAAGATGAAGATGCCAAAAGGTTTAAATTTAAAGTTACATTCCTGCAGTGAAATAAAAAATGCTGAAGTGGTGCTTTAATATTGGATTTGGCAAAAAATAGTGCATCCAAATCAATTTTATTTGCTATGTAACAGATATCATCTTATGGTAACATATTTTGTGAAGCAAGTATGATGGGCTGAGGTCATATTCAGCAATCTAATGTGAACTATTACATAACGCTGATTGAAGCTTACAGTCAATGTGAGTTGAACAGTGTCCAAATATTGGCTTTTGCCAGAAGACATTCTGGGAATAGTCAATTATATTGTGACAAAAGAGATGTGTGGCTTACCTCATTATTAAGAATGAAGAAGCCTTGCATTAGCTCATGTCTGCATGCAGGAGTCCTGCACATTATCTTGGCTTCGCTTTTAAACATTGCCACACTATAAGTGATGTAAGGCAATTCCTTTTATCTTGTATGTAATCTATCTATCTATCATCTAACATCTCTCTATTTATTATCCATCATCTCTCTGTCTCTATTTATCCATCATATCTATCATCTATCTCACTATCATCTCTTCATCATCTATCTTTCTATCTATCTATCTATCTATCTATCTATCTATGTATCTATCTATCTGTCTACCCATCTGACACGCCCACCAGGGTCGGGGGGTACCCTGGGAAGATCAGGGGGCTGTGACCCGGCTCCGTGGCCCTGGCTGTGCCATATATGGGAATAGATTCATACGGGATTTAATTTGTGACGCCACCCAAGGTATTCGGCAATTGGATGGCCGACACTGCGCTTCAGATCCACTGGGGCAGTTGGTGGCGCAGCCAAGGGTGGTATAGCTCCCCACGGGTGGAACTGGTCCCAAGGCCAGTTACAAAGTCAATAGTCGATGGTATGAGTTGTAGCACGGGGCAAATGGCATGAGAAACGATTTGAGTACACAGCTGGATGCAGTTTTCACGTTTTTGGGTCATTTAGGATTACCGTAATTGTTAACATTTAACAAATGCAAGAATAATGAGAATGTTTTAAGGCATTTTTCTTTCTGCAAAGTCACAAGTTTACATGCATTAAGATTACTATGCCTTTAAACATTTGGGACAGCCCATATGATGATGTCATGTGTTTGGAAGCTTCTGATTGATTAGCAACATCTCAGTTAAAGAGAGACACACATATGGATGTATTTTATTGCACACCTGAAACACACTGCTTCTTTGTGCATATCAACCCATGAACAAAAGCAAAAGACCTTGTGAAGATGATGGCGGAAGCTGGTAAGATTGTGTCACTATCCACAGAAAAACATTAGTACTGTATTAACATGGGCTGAAAGGCCACTCTGCCAGGATGAAGCCATTACTCCAAAAGAAACATAAAAAAAGCCAGATTAATTTCTACAAATGCACACAGGAACAAAGATCTAACATTTGGAAACATGTCCTGTTGTCTGATAAAACTAAAATTGAACTGTTTGGCAATAGTGACCATCATTACATTTGGAAGAAAAATGAAGAAGCTTGGAAACCTAAAAACACCATCCCAACTGTGAAACACAGGGGTGGCAGCATCATGTTGTGGGGTTGTTTTGCTGCAGGAGGGACTGGTGAACTTCACAAAGTAGATGGCATCATGAGGAAAGAAGATTATGTGGCAATACTGAAGCAACATTTCACGACATCAACCAGGAAGATAAAGCTTGGGCAGAACTGGGTCTTCAAAATGGACAATGACCTGAAGCATCCTGCCAAACTGGTAACAAAGTGGTTTAATGATAACAGAGTCAATGTTTTGGAGTGGCCATCACAAAGCCCTGATCTTAATCCTATTGAAAATGTTATGGGCAAAGTTGAAAAAGCAGGAGCGAGCAAGACGACCTACAAACATGGCTCAGTTACACCAGTTCTGTCAAGAGGAATGGGTCCAAATTCCTACCAACTATTGTGAGAAGTTTGTGGAAGGATATCCAAAATGTTTGATCCAAGTCATACGGTTTAAGGGCAATAGTACTCAATGCTAATGAAATATATGTAAACTTGAGACTTTGCAGAAAGTAATAAAATGCCTTAAAACATTCTCTCGCTCTCATTATTCTGGCATTTGGCAAATATAAATAATTGATAAATAAATAATTGACCTAAAACAAGAAAGGCTTATTCTGATTTGATACTAGATAATGAGAAAAATATGCATATGTGTCTTTTTATATAGTGTATGTAAACTTCTGGTTTCAACTGTACAGCCTTTTATCCTTTATATATTAGTTGCTTATGTCACAAGTTGAACACACATGACCATCAATATATAATGCAACAATATGCATGGAGCACTTTAACATTCTAATATACAATCTAGTAGAGTGTTTTCTTTATTAGGCTACGTTCATATGATGAGTTTTTGACACTACATTTGTATTCAGTATTTTGGTATAAATGTTGCATTTTCTTTTTGCGCCTTTTTTAGTTGTGTTAAACTTTGCGATTTCTTGCATTTTTACACCACATTCGGCCAGTTCTGCTGTTTTTTCTGAAAAGTGAGGAGTGGCTGACCAAGGTCGACAAATTTATCATACATTATATCATCAAAGTGGAATAAATTATGACAGACACATACTATAGTCTAGTGCAGTTCTTATACTAAAAGATGTGGCAAAATCATAAAGAAATGAACACTTCTGTAATGAGTTGAGCATCTGAAAATGGACCCACTGGGCCACGGCACAGATCTCAGCTGGGAGGAGTGACCCTGAGTGGCTACCGAGTCTTGTCTAGAGCCTCAGATGGAGAGGTTAGGCTTATGCTGGTAGGTAGCCATCAGGTGCAAATCCAGAGGATGATAGTACCATGACAGATTACTCCAGGTGGCTAGCTCCTATAGGTAGGCACAGTCTCTGATGAAGAAAGGTGCATCTTGGAGGACCATTGCTGATAAGTGTGGTGACATGGTGGGTTCTGGTGAATGCAGCAGGAATGGCAACACAGCTGGTACTGTCAGGTGCAGTTGGTAAGGACTCTGCAAATTTAGGAAGATGTTACAGATATGATGGTGTACAGCAAGATTAAACAGGTGCAGCAGGTGCAGGCAGGGTACTAGCACAGAGACACAGGTTAACATACACAAGAACGGGATAAGCAGGGGAACGGGACCTGAGAACTAGCAGAATGTCTCTAGCATTAGAACACATTACTCAGCAAGTACTATAGGGAAGGGCACCTTAAATAGTCAAAAAACTACTAGAAAAAAGCAGCATCAAAAAACTCACCATGTATGCCAAAAGCAGAATCAAAATGCACTCTCAGGATGCAGTCAGAGCCCATATGTGAAGCAAGCCCAGCTGCAGGCTGATAAATCACCTCTACCAGCAAGATGTGGGAGGCGATCTGTCATGCATACACTGAGCCCGCTTAGAGCACCATTCACACAGATACAGTTGATGCAGAGTGTCTCAAAGCGACCCATCCTGAGCCGCTGCTTGAGCGATGGGTCGCACAGTACGATACCTCTGCACCTCTAGATGAATGGCGCCCCTAAGGGCCCAACTGCACCCTGGATAGATAAAAAGTGCAAAAAGTCTCTTATATAATGAATAAAAAACTTTTACAAATGGGATTTTGGTTCATGCATTGGCCAAGACATTTAAGCTGATGATCCACGACAAGGAATCCCATGCTCACCAGTCCTATCAAAAACTTGTGCAAAAAACTACTAGAAAAAAGCAGTATAAAAAAACTCACCATGTATGCATCCTGAGAGTGCATTTTGATTCTGCTTTTGGCATACATGGTGAGTTTTTTCACCTTAAATAGTCTGTGCTCCTCATCCACAGGCTGAGAAGCACTTCCAAGTGGGGCACACTGGTCCATTAAGAATGGGGGGAATGCCGCACGCATGTCCTAAGCACGTTTCCAGAATACCTGTGATGCATATTCAGGCCCCAAGAGCAGGAAGCAGGAGACAGAGCTTAGGCCGATGCCGTAGGACAGGTGAAGGGGTGAGTACGCCATGGCCACTGATCTCCCAGTGGACGCCAATGCCGTGGTTATAGATTCTACGCCTTCTAAGTGAATTTGGTGCATCTTACTCTAGTTTACCCTTCATCAAGACTGATTTTGTTCACCTCTGGGGCCAATTTTTTTATTTACTTAACTACATAAATTTGGGGCTAAACATTGTTTTTGCAACATAGCTTTATTAAAAATGTTACACCATTTGACTTTTATAGGCATTTTTATACCCTGCCCATTTAACTTTGATGTGGTCTATGGTCGTAAACTAGCTGACAGGAGTTCAGAAAAAGTCAGAAAGAGGAGTTATCAACTCTCCCATTGAACCATTACAATGAGCTCACTGACAGATTTGTAGTTCACCCATTTTGCACCCAACAATAGACAATGCAAAACAGAGGCTATTGATGGTAAACAAGGCAATATTTTCAAATGAAGCCTAATGGCAAAATATGAGTTTTAGCCAAAAATACTTGCATTAACGTGAAGAGAAAAAACTGGACAACCCCTAGGTGTTAGAGTTTACTGCTCCACTAGGGGTTCTTTAAATTCCTTTTTTGTGGTTTTTATTTTAGCCAATCCCAACCATTAGAGCAGAACCTTGGCTGTGATTAAAGAGCTGAGCACCCTCTTTAGTCCACATGGACCACCCATGCAGCACTTATTCTAGAACAACAGAGTAAGGTCCATTATTGGCCACCATAAATAGATGGTCCTAGAGCTTCTAAACAGGGTAAAACTAGACTAGACAGCCTGAAACACTTAGAAGATATTTTGGCTGAGTGTAGGGATGGGCGAGTCTACTCGCTAGGACTCGTTACTCGGCGAGTAGTAAGGGACTCGCAGGACTCGGTACTCTGCGAGTTTCCCAGCGATTACTCGCACAGTAACGAGTCCAAAGACCCAGGTCTTCCCTCTTCTTTCTTCTCTCTTCTGTCTTCCTTCTTCTTCTTGTTGCAGCGCCGGTAAGCAGAGAGTTAACTGTGCTGTGACAGCGGGAGCCTATTAAACATGATTTAGCTATTGTAGCAGATAGAGCCTGAAGCTTCCGAGACACATCTGCGATTTGTACATCGCACATTACTCGCTATTACTCGCTTCCCCATTCATTAACATTGGACTCGCTAGACTCGCAACGAGTAGCGAGTCCCAGGCTCGGACTCGCTAGAGTCAAGCGATTCCGAGTAATTTAGGACTCGCCCATCACTAGCTGAGTGCACAATAGATTTAGCTATGTATAAGGCTGCAGACACAATGCCGTGCACCTGCTGTGCAGCGCAGTATAGAATATAACTTAACAGCTCCCAGCTCCTCACCACACTGTGCAACAGACTCACGATGACTAAAGCAGAAATCTTTAATTGTGGAGGTTCAGATTAAAGCTCACTACAAACAGAGCCGCTTCATGGCCGGTCAGGGAATCGTCTGCACAGTAATATGCATTCTTATTGCTCTCATTTGTGTCTGTGCTCACAGCAGTTTGGACCAAAGTTACGCAATATATTTTATTTAGTCAAAGCTCTTTATTATAATTAAAAAAAATAATTCATATACCTAAAGCTTAAAAAAAGATTGGATGAATTGGTAATTCCTATAACAACAATCTCTCTTACTTTTTTTTAAACAAAGTGTACTATCTGCGTGACTGTTATTAATATACAGTACAAGCCCAAAGTAAAATTTCTTTCTTGTACCTTTGTGTCTTTTGTATCTCCTTCTGACCCTCTGTCCACCCTATATCATAGATGAATGGTAGATCTCCTACGTTTCTTCCCCCTGCTCCTTTGCAGTGCTGCAGAATCAGACGAGGCCACCCTTGATAGTTTTGAATGTGATGATGTGACCCACTATTCGACCAATAGGCGATAGTATTTATATACTCTACATGTCATTGCTGGTTCATAGGATGCTGCATAAAAAGCAAAGTGGGCAGGGGATTTCTACAAGTGCCATCCACTGTGCTTCTACTGTACAATGCAGCATTTTAGATGCAGCAAAAACACACTGCTTCCAAAACTGTGCTAATCTTGATCTTGGGAATGTGTCCTAAAAGTACATTGCACCTACATTCATGCATTGTAGTTCCACAATAAACAAGGTGTGGACATACCATCAGTGC